>CM033473.1:61167110-61597766 GCA_019447015.1 Hymenochirus boettgeri
ACGGAAGTGATACTGATCTGGTAAAATATTATACAAACATGAGAAAATAGAATCAATGCACATTCCTAGGCCCTATAATATCATATTATATGCACACTGGCATATTTATAAACAAAAGGGGTTTTAGTATACATTACTGTGATCACATGAATGAAAAGCCTTCCAACCAGTAAAGGTAAACCCAGGTCTGACGAAGGTCCTAGAATTCTAACCTTTTCAATTTCTTTTACTTCCATTACGATTAGCAAACTTTTGCATTTCTCATCTCTCACACTGAATCCATAAAAAGGTTCGCTCCTTCCCCCTCAGACAGGTTGGCTTTTAAAAGAGGAGAGAGGCCACCAAGTGCTTTATTAAAGGCAGAGGACCTCCCATAAAAGGGCCTTCCAGACTGGGGTTACCGTGACGTGGTTGGAAGGCTTTGCATTCTGTGATCACAGTAATGTATACTAAAACCCTTTGTTTATAAAAGTATGCCAGGGACCACATTAATACCCTGTCTAATCCTGTGTTTACAGCTCAAAAACCCTCATGCATCGTCCCTTCCTTTCACAGGAATGTTACCAAAAATTCAGTTCAGCCATTATCATCTCTCGGCGGGACTACCCTCCTGTGAGGTCTACCAAGCAAAAAACTGGAACCCCTTCAATCAATCCTTAGTTGCTGCCAGGCTTTCACCTCATTCTTTCCGCTTCTCAGATGCTGCCCCTTCCTGTCAATCTCTCCACTGGCTTCCCATAAACAAAAGGTTCCCAATTAAACTGCTAACCTTATCCTACAAGGCTCTCTCCAATACAGCCCTCCAATGCATCTCTGATCTGATAAACAGATATTACCCAAGGCGTAATCTCCAATCTGCCCTAATGGTCTTCTCTTCTCATTCTACTCTAATCACCCTCTTCCCATGCATGTATTTAGCACTTTTCTTGGGTGGTCCCTCTGCCCCTCTAAAACTTCCTTCCTCACTTTATCACGTCAATTGCATCATTTTGTTATCTTCAAACACAACCTCCAAAACTCAGTCTTCAGGACACGGTTTACAATCTGGAACCTGGAACTCCTACCCCTCTGACTGACCATATTGACACGGCTTGTATACTCATAATGACCAACCTCGTTACAGTTACTGATCGGCTTCACCTTTGTTTCATCCCAAATCTCCTTGACTGTATGCCATTTGGCAGGGCCCGCTTCCTTCCTATGGTACCACAGTAATGCTGTAGCTTACCCCAGACTGCTGAGACCAGCACTTGAATTATGGCACTTTGTTTTTCTTGCTACCCCTTGTATGTAACAGTATGTTCTTTCTCCGGCAATTATGACAACTGTTAAAGCAAACGAAGATGTATGGCGCGATATAAACCTACTATAATAATAATTGTAGCCACATGTTCAGAAATCACCAGTCAAGGCTATTTTTTAGGTTTCGACCCTGTGCCTGGGTTTTGTAAAATTCTCCCTGCCAAGTACCATTTTGTCGTGGTGCTGGAGTGTATAGTGAAGAGAACTAATCTTCTTTATGAAAGAGAGAGATCTTGTGATATGTAGATTGAATTTCAGTGTGGTGGCTTATTTGGTGTATTCACTTTGGTAATTGGGACTTGGTTTAGTTCTTGAAGATGGTTCGCGATTCATCGACTGGCTTTCTTCTATTCAGATTGACTTGAATCTGTGGCAAGTACTCTGGAAAGTCCCAATAGCATATGACAGCCAGGGTAGGGACTCTGAACTGCAAGGTGTGGATGGCATTGAGGCTAAGAGGTTGATCGAAATCTGCAGGGTAAGGTTCAATACAGAATACCGTATAGACTGAGTATAAAACCGTCCCAAGTATAAACCGAGGGTACTAGTTTTAGGTGATGAAAAATGAGGAAGGGGAAAACCACACATGATCGAGTATAAACCTGAGGGGGGTGGGGGGGGAGTAGGTTGCCCACTAAGTGTTTGGAAAAACTACAACTCCAGCATGCTTATTGCGGAGTTGTAGGTTTTCGAAATCTAAGTTGCAAATACTACAATAGGGGTAAATCCTCCTAGAGTATTGTGAATAAGTATGCACAAAATAAAGAAGGTTTTAATCTTATTTGTAAGTATTGCCAATTAGATTTTGACCTTGTGTCCCTGTGCAGGTCCCAATGGTTTTCTCCTACTTGTCCGGCGCCGCGATCCGCATCCTCGCTCCACCAGCCTCGGCCGCATCCGGATTGATGTCACTACCAGGCGCCTCTCATTTGTCGGAGACGGGTAGTGACCATCATTCAGGATGCGCAGGGCGTGGAGCGTTGGATGCGGAGTCGCGGGCGGCGCCGGACAAAGGTAGGAGAACATTGACCTGAGTATAAAACGAGGTAAGATTTTCAGGCTTTTTTTAAAGCCTGAAAAACCTCGGTTTATACGCGAGTATTACGGTATGTGGGCAGTACCGTTCAGTATTGTTCCTGTTTAGTTCAATGTAACATGGCCAACTTGAACCTCCCTTGAACCAGTCATGTTTACTTGTGCCAAGATGGTGAATTACATCTTCAAAGGTATGTCTGTTTGCTAAAGATGCAGGTTACACGGCTGAGTCCTGACAGGAGGGGAATTGGCTCTTCTCTGGTGGCCCATAAATGGGCGCAGAGTGCTTGTTTAGTCTCCCCCACATAAAATCAGAACCATCTTCACTGTGCAACACTGCATATCTGATGTCATGTTTTTTGTGTTTCATTACGGTCTTTTGGATGGTACAAATTGCTGCCTCAGTGTGTTGTTTGGTTTATAGCAGACAGGGAAGGGATGTTGGTGTTTTCTGGAAATTTTATAATTCTTGGGACCCCTGTACGTATCTGAGAAATTAAGAAAATCTTAAAAATATCGTTATCCCTCTGTGATAAAACAAAAACAAATCTGTATATGGCCTTCAGGGACCAGGAAATGGGATCTGGGACACAAACAGGGTTATCACTAAAAGTCGTGTTGGTAAAAATGGTGCTTGCTATCATTTTGCCCCAACCACATCCAGATGGTGGCTTTCAAATGTAAAGAATATTTGATTGGTTGGGCAAGATAGAGTGTATTTTCAGAAAAAAATTCACAAAAAAAAGCAAAAAATTTTCCACGGTGGTTTTGAAAAAATTGTAAGTTTGATGTCTCACTTTGGAACCAGGTCCACGGTTTGATTCCGTCCATTTCTACATTGGAGATATACGCATAGTTTTCTCCATTTTAGAAATGTATATTCTTATGATATTACAGAGTCAGACTAGTTAATTATCCACATCGTATATGAAAAATATTTAAATATCCCCATATTTTTCTGCCAGTTGTTATATATTAAAAGACTGTACAGGGCTAAAATTAATCATACTTCTAAAAAAGAGAAGTAAGTTCACAACATGGGCCCTAAAAATATGGCGGAGGAAGTTCATTTCAGAGTTAACAACGAATATCATGACATGGCTGTATAAGAACCTCTCAAAAATATAGAATTTAGAGCCAATACATCGCAGGAAACAACTGACTAAATTAGTAAATTAAAAATTTTCTGCAATCTTTTTCTACTTTGAAAAAGAAAATGCCTAAGAAGGGGGTACATTTTACAGGAGACATTTGTGCTTGTGTCTTGGCCGATGTTGATAAATGTGCCATGTCAATTGATCAATGGAGAATTATTTCAATTTTCTGAGAGATTTTCATGAACTTGGGGCATGGATGGAAAAAAAACAAGTTTCAGTATTAAAATTCCAGTGGTATGATATGGTGTGAACTCAACAGGAACTGTGCGGGAGGTCAATAGCATTATAGCATTTGCAAAAGTTTCCCAAAGCTTTCATGTACAAAAAGATGCTTTGCTAAGTAATAAAAGGCAGAAATAGTATCATATAATCCGTTATCATGCAGTATGATTCGACCAATGCAGTGTGAATAATTCAAACTTTACATATGGACCTCTGTAAAAGCATAAGCTGAACAAAATACGTAGGAAATGCAGAGTAATCTGCGTTTCATGGTATTTTTGGTTGTACAAATGCGCTTTCAATTTGTTTAAAATAAGAAACAATCCGGATTTGTGTTATCATACAATCAGTAAGTATTGAAAGAACATAACAGGAGTTTATAAATATGCCCCGATATATGTGTGTTTGTTCATGCTGTACATTAGAATGTTTTCAAATTAATCCATAAAGTGGGACGTAATAAGCAGATATTGTAAAGTTTTCTACCTTCTAGATAAATGACCAGCTAGCAAATAGTTCAGCAAGTTCCCCCAAACGACAATTTAGCTAAAATTACCAGTACAAAAAGTCTCCGTACATTAATTACAGGGCCCAATCCATTAGGAGGAGGCAGGTAGGAAGGACAGGGAGGAGGGGGCAGGTAGGAGAGGCAGGGATGAGGGGGCAGGTTGGAGGGTCAGGTAGGAGGAGGCAGGATGGAGGGGGCAGGTAGGAGACAGGGAGGAGGGGGCAAGCAGGAGGGTCAGGTAGAAGGAGGCAGGGAGGAGGGGGCAGGCAGGAGGGGCAGGTAGGAGGAGGCAGGTAGGAAGGACAGGGAGGAGGGGGCAGGTAGGAGAACGGAGTGCTACTGATCTGGTCAAATTTTATACAAACATAGAAAATATAATCAATGCACATTCCTAGGCCCCATATAATATCATATTATCTGCACACTGGCATACTTTATAAACAAAGGGTTTTAGTATACATTCTGTGATCACATGAATGAAAAGCCTTCCAACCACGTCAAGGTAACCCCAGTCTGGAAGGTCCTAACTTCTAACCTTTTCAATTTCTTTTACTTCAATTACGATTAGCAAACTTTTGCATTTCTCATTCTTACACACTGAATCCATATAACGTTCTCTCCCTTCCCCTCAGACCCTTTGGCTTTTTAAAATGAGAGAAGGCCACCCGTGCTTTATATTAAAGGCAGAGGACCTCCCATAAAAGGGCCTTCCAGACTGGGGTTACCTTGACGTGGTTGGAAGGCTTTGCATTCATGTGATCACAGTAATGTATACTAAAACCCTTTTTTTATAAAGTATGCCAGTGACCACATTAATACCCTGTCTAACTCCTGTCGTTTACAGCTCAAAAACATCTCTGCATTCGTCCCTTCCTTTCACAGAATGTTACCAAAATTCCAGTTCATGCCCTTATCATCTCTCGGCTGGACTACCCTCCTGTGCGGTCTACCAAGCAAACAACTGCCACCCCTTCAATCAATCCTTAAGTCTGCTGCCAGGCTCATTCACCTCATTCTTTCCGCTTCTCAGATGCTGCCCCTTCCTGTCAATCTCTCCACTGGCTTCCCATTAACAAAGGTTCCAATTTAAACTGCTAACCTTATCCTACAAGGCTCTCTCCAATACAGCCCCTCCAGCATCTCTGATCTGATACAGATTTACCCAAGCGTAATCTCCAATCTGCTAATGGTCTTCTTCTTCTCATCTACTCTAATCAACCTCTTCCCATGCCTGTATTTAGCACTTTTCTTGGGTTGTCCCTCTGCTCTAAACTTCCTTCCTCACTTTATACGTCAATTGCCATCACTTTGTATCTTCAAACACAACCTCAAAACTCATGTCTTCAGGAAAGGTTACAATCTGGACCTGGACACTCCTACCCCTCTTACTGATCCATTATTGACCTGCTTGTTATACTCAACTGACAACTTAGTTCAGCTTACTGATCTGCTTCACCTTATGTTTCATCCCAATCTCCTCTAGACTGTATGCCCATTTGGGCAGGGCCCTCCTTCCTATTGTCACCGTAATGCTGTAGCTTACCCCACTGAATGCTGCTGGACCAGCACTTGAATTATTTGCACTTTGTTTTTCTTGCTCTACCCTTGATGTAACATGTATGTTTTTCTCCTGCATATTAATGCAACTGAAAGCAAACAGAAATGTTGGCGCTATATAAACCTACTATAATAATAATGTAGCCACATGTTCAGAAATCACCAGTCAAGCTATTTTTTAGGTTCCAGACTCCTTGGTGCTGGGTGTAAAATCTCCTTCAAGTACCATTTTTGTCGTTGTGCTGGAGTGTATAGTGAGAAAACTAATCTTCTTTGATAAAAGAGAGAGATTTTGTGCTATTTAGCTTGATTTCAGTGTGGTGGCGCTTATTTGTGTTGTATTCACTTTGTAATTGGGACTTTGTTTAGTTCTTGAAGATGTTTCGCTATTCATCCACTGGCTTTCTTAATTCAGATTGACTTGAATCTGTTGCAAGTACTCTGGAAGTCCCAATTAGCATATGACACCAGGTGTTAGGGACCTTCTGAATGCAAGGTGTGGATGCATTGAGGCTAAGAGGTGTTATCGAAACTGCCCAGGGTAAGGTGTCATACAGCATACCGTATATACTTGAGTATAAACCGTCCCAAGTATAAACCGATACCTAGTTTTAGGTGAAAAATGAGGAAAACCACATTGACTCGAGTATAAACCGAGGGGGTAGTATTTGCCACTAAAGATGTTGGAAACTACAACTCCCAGCATGCTTTATTGCTGGGAGTTGTAGTTTTCAGACATCTTAGTTGCAAATACTTACAAATAGGGGTAAATCCTCCTTTATTTGTGCATACAGTATGCACAAATAAAGAAGGTTTTACTCTTATTTGTAAGTATTTCCACTTAAGATTTTGCCCTTGTGTCCCTGTGCAGGTCAATGTTTCTCCTACCTTGTCCGGCGGCCGCGATCCGCATCCTCGCTCCACAGCCTCTGCGCATCCGGATGATGTCACTACCCGGCCCTCTCACTTTGTGGCGCCGGGTAGTGACATCATCCGGATGCGCAGAGGCTGTGGAGCGTGGATGCGGATCGCGCGGCCCCGGACAAGGTAGGAGAAACATTGACTCGAGTATAAACCGAGTAAGATTTTCAGGCTTTTTTTAAAGCCTGAAAACCTCGGTTTATACGCGAGTATTTACGGTATGTGGCAGACCGTTCAGTATTGTTCTGTTTATTTTCATGTAAATGGCCAACTTGACACCTCCCTTGAACCAGTCATGTTACTTGCCAAGATGTTGAAATTACAATCTTCAAAGTATGTCCTTTTTGCTAAGATGCAGGTACACGGCTGAGTCCTGACCGGAGGAATTGGCTCTTCTCTGTTGGGCCATACATTGGCGCAGCTCTGTTTAGTCTCCCACCTACAATCAGAACCCTCTTCACTGCACTGCATATATGATGTCTTTTTTTTGTGTTTATTACTGGGTCTTTGGTGTACCAATTGCTGCCTCAGTGTGTTGTTTGGTTTATAGCACAGGGATGTGGTGTTTTTGGAAATTTTTCTTAAATTCTTGGAGACCCCTGTTACGTATCTGAGAAATTAAGAAAAATTCTTTAAAAATATCGTATCCCTCTGTGCTATAAACCAAACAACACAATCTGTATATGGCTCAGGGACTAGGAAATGGTCTGGGAAACACAAACAGGGTTATTCAATAAAAGTTCTTGTTGGTAAAAATGGTGCTAATTTTGCCCCAACCAATCAGATGTTGGCTTTCAAAGTTTAAAGAATATTTGATTGGTTGGGGCAAGATTAGAGTAGTATTTTCAAAAAAATTCACAAAAAAAAGCAAAAATTTCCACGTTTGAAAAAATTGTAAGTTTTGATTTTCCACTTTGGAACCAGGTTCGGTTTGAATTCAGGTCCATCTCTACATTGGATATATACGCACTAGTTTTCTCATTTAGAAATGTATATTCTTACTGATATTTACAGAGTCAGACTAGTTAATATCCCATCTGTATATGAAAAATATTAAATATTACATATTTTCTGCCATGTGTATATATTACAATACTGTACAGGCAAATCTAATCTACTTTCTAAAAAGAGAGAGTACACACATGGGGCCCTAAATATGGCGGAAGTCATTTCAGATTTAACAACTATATCATGACCTGGCTGTATAAGAACCTTCTCAAACCTATTAGATTTAGATCCACTACATAGCAAGAACAACGGACTAAATTAGTCAATAAAATTCTTCTGCAATCTTTTCTACTTTGAAAAATAAAATGCCTTAAGAAGGGGTACAGAGACATTTGTGCTTTGTGTTGGCCGATGTTAGATAAATGTGCCATGTAATTTGATCAATGGAGAATATTTCAACTTTGCTGAGAGATTTTCATGAACTTGGGGATTGGATGGAAAAAACAAGTTTCAGTATTAAAATTCCATTGAGTATGATATGTGTGAACTCAACAGAACTGTGCTGGAGGTCAATAGTCTTATACATTTGCAAAAGCTTCCCAAAGCTTTCATGTACAAAAAGTGCTTTGGCTTAAGTAATAAAAGGCATAATTTAGTCTCCATATTAATCCGTTTATCATGCAGTACTGATTCGCAATGCAGTGAATAATTCAACTTTACACTATGGAACTCTGTAAAAGCACAGCTTGCAAAATACTTAGAATGCAGTAATCTGCGTTTTCATGGTATTTTTGTTTTTACAAACTGCGCTTCAATTTTGTGTAAAATAAGAAATACTGAGTCTGGTTATCATACAAATCAGTAAGTATTGCCATAACCATTAACAGAGTTTATAAATATGCCCCTATAATTTGTGTTTGTTCATGCTGTACATTAGAAAAGTTTTCAAATCTAATTCTATAAAGTGGGAGTTATAAGCATATATTGTTAAGGTCTCTCTACCTTCATAGATTAAATTTCCCAGCACAAGTTCCCCCAAACACAATTTAGCTAACCTTACATTTACCAAAAAGTCTCCTTACATTAATTACAGAGCCCAATCCACGCTGGTTGGTAGAAATATTTCTGCTGCTGTAGGCATAAACTACATGTAGCACACGCAGCAAAGGAGCTTGTCTTCTGAAGCTTTGGGAATGGCACTCAGTCTTGATAAGTACCATGCGAGAATACAGAAAACATGGGGTTGTGTTGTGTACTGAATGTTAAAAAACATTTTTGGCAAAGGTACTTATACAAAATTTGTGTTGCTGGGAAAGTTATGTAAGCAGACATGCCCTTTAAATGAAGTAGAAGTGACTTGTTAAAAAAACTTAAAACCACAGAACTACCTTTGCTTAAGGCCATATTTTTGTGGTAATACTGGTTTTGAAGGTTAAATAAAGGAATGAGTCATTAAGTTCTCGATCTGGGGGTTAAGGACAACTCCACCCTACATAGAGCATCATTTAGAAAGAATGGCCTCTTTAAAATATGTTGATATATCATGTTTGTCCTATGAATTCATTGTTTTATGCCTGCTATGCTTCTGGATCCTCATGGAAACTGAGCAATTTAGAAACCTGTACTGAGCCTGTACTGAGCCTGGGCATGCTCAGAAGAGCAGATAGGGGATTAACATTCATCATTGGCTGTGATGTCAACTGTCAAATCCATAACTGACAGTTGCTAACTGGAAGAACCAGGAAGTAGAACCAGGGGCATCAGGATATTGTGCAGGATTTCAGGTTAGACTTATATATTTCAGATCTCAAACTATTACTGTTTAGGGTTTTGGGGGTGAATTACCTGTATGTAAGTTTTAATTTTGGGGTGAACTTGCCCTTTAAGCACAAATTGATCGTTGCTGCTGACTGATTCAATCAATTTATGGGTAAAGGTGTGAGCATGACTGTAAGTTTGGTCACGTGATGCGGGATTGATGAATTAATGCCCACATAGATTTCTATAATTCTAGGAAATAAATATTTAAATGATCATAAGCTCTTTCCTACATGATGTAGAAATCATAGGAACGCAATGATAAACAATGTTATTTAACTACATAACTATGGCTCCCTAGCAATACAGGGGGCTGTTTTAAAGGTCTCGGTTGCCAACCATGCCGCCATGCTGTTACACAGTGAACATCTTATCTCTGTACACATGTAATTTACTTCCTAACCTGCTTATGTGACCTTATTATGAGGGCAAAAAGTCCACTATTGTCAGGCAACGTTGGCCAATATTCATCCACCCAAGCTGCTCTTGGTAATAATCCGAATATTAATGCTAAAGACAAAGGTACTTCGATTTGGTGATTGTCTGTGGCTATACATTTTAAAGAGGCCCAGCATCCTCTGACTAATGCGCTGCATGACGTTCAACATGGGATTGACCGAGAAAGTTGACTGTGACCATGTGTTACTACATGGAACATGTTGGACTATGGCCCCTAGGGGACTCGATGAAATCTACTTTTTATAGCCATTGCCACCAGTCACAGATTATGTAAAATGTAACTTTTCTGCAATTGGTGTTTAGCATTAAGGTTCTGTCTATTCTAATTGTGGATATGGTTATATTATGTGTGTTAAGGTAAAGCTTGTATTTTTGCATATAATGAACCATGATGAATCCTGGTAATCTCGGGAAAAGACCAACACACACAACTGGATAAGCCTATAGTTTATCTGTGTAAAATCCATCAAGAACAGGCATACAAACATTTTTTTCTGCAGAAAATGTCCACATGTTATGGGCACCATTTAATAGAATATCATCCTTCATGTGAAGGGCAGCTGTACAGTCTGTTTGTGTAAATCCTCATATTTCCACTGTTTAGTGATATTTTTATGGAATCGGCCTGAAAATAAAGTAGAAAAGTAAACGATTATTAATCATAGGCAGTATATACACACCCGGTGTCTAATGAGTATGTACACATGTTAAATACTAACATTGATTTTCTGTCCACTAGAGGATTTTTCTGTCCAGAAGAAGGATGTCTGATTATTTTTCTTAATGCCATGAACTCACTATAAGATTAGCTGCAATGGAAACATTGTCATGTCAATGTTTCCATTGCAGCTAAAGTAAAATATCTTTGAGGCGCAGTTTAACCCTCTGATTTTTTCATTTAGCAGACGTTCCACCATAAATCCGTATGCATGGCCCAGGCTCTTTCTCTGTTCCCAAAAGCAATTTCCGGTTCTTTCTCTGGACCTTTCTCAAGTAAGTTTTATATATTTTCGTACTTTCTACTGAAGTAGTAGTTTTGACCTCAAAACCAGGTGTTGGATGAAACTGTTGATACTCAATACTCATCAGCATTCACTATGTATAGGAATATTTCCACTTAATTAGCTGCAATAGCTTTTAACAAAAATATTTCCACTGTCTTACCTCAGTGTGCAAACATATGGTACTTACAGCATGAAAGCCATGAATGAGCAAAGTCACACTGATGACATTCAGTCTACTCACTATGAGTGTTCATGTTTCAAACCTCATCCAGTCACATTGAAAACATGTTATGGTTTGACCATTATAAAGTATAAGAGGCCCACAGAATGTATTTAACCCACTAATGTGTCTAGAGCCTTAAAGATTGAAGATTTATATATTTATTTTAGTAAGACACAATGGCCGATGTTGTATATATAAAGTGTCTCAGAGGTCCAAAGGTCTAAGGTATAATGGTCTAAAGGTTCTCCACCACATTTGTACCCAGTGACGTGTTCAGCTTTGGTAATGATATTTGTAGTCTTGGCCAATGCCAGTTATTCATTCTCCCTCTCTAACACAAGCCTAGTGGAATTCCCCACATCTACTTTTTGTATTATTTCTCTCTTTTTTTAAGAAATATTTATTTTTTATAACTTTTATTTTAATCCATTAATTTATATATTGACCTTGAATATTGACGGAAGCTTGAAACTGCATCTTTAAATCAGTTCCCAGTTGGCTCAACAGTCAATGTGTCCTCCAGCAATATCTTGCATAATCCTAAACTATTCTCTGCACTTACCATTAACAATTGTTTACCGTTTTTTAACCAGTTTTCCTTAGTTGGGTTTATTTAAAAATTGGATAAAGGTACTGTTTTAAGTCTTCGGGGATAAAACATTTCCCTGGCCCCTCTGAAATTTGTGCATCAAATTCAGAAACAGGAGCAAGGAATACACTGGAACGCGATCATATTTCTCCTTGGCCTCCTTGACTGTTTCATTTGATTGAAGAAAGCAATAATCTATGATGATTTCCGTGAGCTGTTTGATGAATGAAAAGGAAAAGGAATTGTTGTTTCTAATAAACACCGTAAGGAACAGGTTTACATCTGATCTTGACAAGCATTGCTTTAGTTTTCATTACACTATCACAGGAAGTGATCATCAGAACAAAGATAATAATGTGCTACCCTACCTACAAGCAAACAGGTGCTTGAAATAGGGTGAAAACCTGTGGTCCGAAACATGTAGCATGCATGATTTTGCTAGTAACTAACAGGATGCATACCAAATTTAACATGAGAAACATGACATCAAGAACTTTTTAGGTAATTAACTACCAATCTTGTGCCTCGTCAGGATAAACATCTGAATCTATTAAATTGTCAATGTATGTATGTTCAGAATGTTTTTTTTTTAACATTCTTTAGTAACTTAGGGATCTAATCTTTCTGCTGCCATCTGTGGTAAATCGATTGATCACCTAAAGCCCAGTACACACCTTTAGATCCTTCATCCCTACTGGTCGACCAGGAGCGGGCCGCACATGTGCAGGGTGTTGTTCGTCCACACCGTGTCATTCATCACCATTCATACAGAACGAATGGTCAGACTCAGTCAGCAATTTTTTTTTTGCACTGAACTATGCGTCAATCGGCCAAAAAATTGTGTGGACACAGCAAGAAATTGTGGAGTGAAGTGAGTTAGTTTGTCTAATCTGATCGTTGTGCTGCCATCTGTTGGTGAATGGATGTGATAGCTATATCGTCGGATGAGAATGCATGCACAGAGGGCGATGCAATACTGGACACAAAAGTCACGCAGTGTAAATCCACGCTACCCGATGTATTATTGCTAAAGATCTTCACAAATAGCGTGGTGCCTCCCAATGCAAAACACATTTAGTAAAGTTTTGTGCTACTTGTAGTGTGGAACTAACATAATGGTATTGAAGTGCAACCATGCTTCCTACCTAGCCCCAATCCCGCGATGCAATAACGTCTGTAATTACGGATTGGATTGCTGTAAGGTGAGACACAAGGTTTGCAATATTTCATCCACCAAAAAACATTTTGGGAAGTCTCTAGCCACCTTCCTCAGGTGTAGATTGCAGGTGTGCATTAGATTAGCGTTATATATGCAGTGTACAGATAGTATGGAATTGTATGGTGACTAGAAATGCACAATGATTATCTTTTCTTTTCTGTGATAAAAGTGGATTAAATGAGATGGTAGTAAAGCTTCCATAATAAAGCGGGTACACACTACCAATAAAGTCCCGATAGCGCTTTATCGGCACTGTGTGTGGCTGCTTTTCCGAATGAGCGCATGGCCGCCAAACGTTCGGGTTGGCCAAGCGCTCGTTCGGGAAAGTCCGTAATTTCCCTTGCCTGTGGAAGACTTCCTATGGGGGAGTCTGCAGCGGCCAAGGAATCACCCAGTCCCGAGCATTCTCCCTATGTGTGATATTGCGATCCTGTCAGGGAAGATCAGGAACACACAGTCTCAAGCAACCTTGTAAGTTACAGAGTTGATGCTCTGAGAAAAGGTCTGAGTGGGGACTCTTCTTGTGTATCTTAGGGAGTCCATATATTCATGGATGGGCTTCACCAGGGTAGATGTGATGATACATTGCTGTGCAATGGCTTTGTCCTTTGTGAAGTTATTATATTAGGTCTATGACCATTTTCTTGTAGTGGCTGGTTTGCATAGTTCAGGTACTCTCGCACTCATTCCAAAAAGTCCAGTGCCTCCAGGTCCCACAGCTCATTAACTAGTCACATTGAACAATTAATGTCAGAAATTCCCGGGCCACATTTCAACCTCACACATGACTTCTTCATAAGGACAAAGACATCTTGTCCTGATGGAAGATGTCCTGTGTGACGTCGAAACGTTGAAATAAATTTGAAGTTATTTGATTTTAAACAGTGTGTCCGGGAATTTCTGACATTTATTGTCCAGAAATTTGGTAACCTTAGCAGTTGCACACTAGTCCAGGTGTTGGGTACCAACGTTCATCTTTCTTTATACAGGCAGGATGAGATACTGGAGTATTTCTTAAAGAGGTAAGGAAAGTATTTATAAACTTTGTTGATCTAAAATAAAGATATAAACATTATTTTTATACAATGATTTTTTTGCATGTCCATTGTAAACTGATCAATGTGATTACTGATTGTTATGCGGTTGTAAAATACCAATGTACTTTGTGTTTTTACTATTTGAACACATGTACGTACATATGCATGTAAAAACTTTAAACGGTATGTCCACCCTTAAAATTTTTTTTTTACCAGACATTGCCCCTGTCCCCCCAGCCCCAACCGCTATGTTAGTAATATCAGAAAATGCCCCAAACTTTTCTTACCTTCCCTCTTCCTCTGCCGCGCTGCCGGCCCTCTGCTTGCAAGAAAATGCAAGCAGAGGGGGCGGGCCGGCAGTCACGTCTGGATTGGCTGAGCGGCAGCAATCACGGACGCGGCTGCCGGGAGTTCAGTGCGGCAGAGGCAAGAGGGAAGGTAAGTAAGTTCTGGGCATTTTCTGAGATTACTAACATAGCGGTTGAGGCTGGGGGGACAGGGGCAATGTCTGGTGAAATGGTTTTTACGGTAGGGGGAGGGAATCCTAATAGGGAGGGAGAGGGAGGGGGGGGGGGGAGGGGGAGAAGGGCTGCAGTAAGCATGCCAAACTTCTCCCGGGGCCAGGTAGGAGCGAGGTCCTATATGGACTCTGCTATCCTCCTGGTGGGCAGTTTTTGGGACTTGGGGGGGGACTACAGGAGAACCATATGGAGCTGGGATGTGAGGTAAGGATTAACTACACTACATGTATGGGGCAAGTAGTGGGGGGGGATTATAGTTTTGGGGTGGACATGCCCTTTAACATAAATATTAAAAATTACATTACATTCAAATTTGAATTAAACAAGTTGTATAAATACTGTCCTTAAAGGGCCCGTCCACCCAAAAAATAATACTGAATACCTCTTGAGAAAGGGTCCATGTGTCCCGAAACATGTCAGATAATATGGAATAACCATAAGCAGTAGGGATGGCCGGTTCGCGATCCGAACCCGGATCCGCCACGGATTTATCCCATTCACGAACGGCGGATTTTTCCGGATTTTCTGCCTTCCGAACTTCCGAACTGCGGATTTCTCGTATTTTTGGAAATTTTGAAATTAACAGATTTCTCGTATTTTCGTCAATACGTATTTTTGAAAATTTTCGAAATGACGAGTGTCTCTTATTTTCGTAAATACGTCTCTTAGAAAATTTTCGAAATTACGAGGATTACTCGTATTTTCGAAAATTCCGTTTTCCGAAAATTTGCGAAATTACGAGATTTCACGTATTTTCGAAAATACGCGAAGTATTGTAATTTTGAGAATATTTTTCATTTTAACGGGTCCGCTCGCGGATTTTCGAATTTTCACATTTTTTCGAAAATTCGCGGATCCTCGAGCGGACCGGATTTTGCGAAGTTCGGACATCTCTAATAAGCAGTATAAACTGCCTCTTTGCCTTTTGTACTCTAATCCACCTTATAAACTTATCTGGGTACAGTAGAATGTTTTAACACAAAAACGTTTGAAGTATTTTTTTATTTTTATTCATTTTTTTATTTTTTATTCATAGTATTACAAATGCTTATACAAAAACCTGCTTTCATGAAATGAACTTTGCAGTCCTTTAATCATAGGTTAGGTGTAATTGAAATAGCTGAATAAAAGAGAGATGGAAAGTATGGTTTATGCAGCACAAAGAGCAATAAGTTCAATATAATGAATAATGCGCTTACTAATACACATTTAATATCAGTATGAATTTCTAAGAGCTGCATCTATATAAACGTTGTGTTGTTTGTTCTGTCCATGGCTCTGTGTACTGTAAATCATCAATTATTTTAATCAACCTTGACATTTGTAATTAAAATGAAGTCTTACCAACCTGTTCTCTCCATTTCATTCTTTCTACAACATGGTCTAATCCTTATTCTACCAGTCAAAGGCCTTTCATGCCTGGCATCATTACTATCTGCTATCTCCTGCATGAATATTAAACAGTTAGTGATAATAACAGGGTAACAAGTAGAGATGGACTAGAACTCGAACTCGAACCTGAGTCCGAGCCGAACTATTCGAATTCAAACGAGTTCGGACTTCTCGAACTATCCCGGGACCCGGATTTTCGATATTTTCGGACTTTCGATATATTGAATGTTCGACTGTTCGAATGTGCGAGTAAAATGCCTATTATACCTATACGCGAGCATCGAATCTGCAAGTAAAGGGTCCATTAAAACCTATACCGAGCATCGAATCGCGAGTAAATAATGTCCATGGTATCTAGGCGCAAACATCGAATCTACGAGTCAGTGTCCATTAAAGCCTATACGCGAGTAAAATGTACCTGGTACCTAGGCGCGAACAAGCTTGAAAATAGCGCGAGTGAGTTAAATTGATTTTTCGAATGTCCTGGATATTCGAACATGTTCCCCCAGACCATTTCCCAGGTTCCACAGCCATTTACATTAAGTTACCATTGATATTTAATTGTATTCATTAGAACTTTTCGAACTATTTGACTCCCATTGACTTTAATGGGTCCGTTTTCAAACTTTCGAACTTTCGATATAGTTCGAAAGTTCGAAAACAGACCAACTTTCGAAAGTTTGGCCATCTCTAGTAGCAAGGTAAAGTTACTCAAGAACACAAGAACGTAAACTTATACTTTCATTTTAGCTGAGGTTGTGTGTCCTTGTTTTACCTGAACTTTCAGCTTGAAAATCTACAAATATTTAATTGTATGCGCTTTTCCCCATGTAATAAGTGACCACTATCTGCTGTTTTTTAATGTTTGAATACTAAAAAAACCTTTTAAACTATTCCAAACACTGTTTCTCCTTTATTTCCCCTTTTTCATGTTCCCTGCGCTTGTGATGTAAGCCATATTGGGATGGTGCCAAAAAAGATTAGGCTCATGGGGAAGTGTTTCCAAAAACAGAGTATCCTGGGAAGAAGAGGAGGAGCAGCACCCACAAAACACAATCATTTTTATGCAACTGATAGAATTTACTAAGGTTAAAAATATAACAATAAGGTCCCCATTACATGCGTAACACATAGAATCACCAGAACTTAATTTATTAGAATTTCCTTTAAGGAAATTCATCTTCAGTAGTGTTGCTCTGTTTTTGGTTGGCAACGGTCTTGACTAAAATCCTAATGTAGTTTGTGATGTTTGGAACCAGCAAGAGGAACCTGATCTAAATCAGAAAGGGTTTCTCCTGAATGGGGCTTTAGATTTGGTAAAGAGTAGGCAAGACTTCTAGATGAGATTGTTTAAGTTATTCCACTTTAGATTCCCTTTAGGACAGCCTATGGCACATGCTTTAATAAAATGTCTACAAAATGAATAGACAGTGAAACATTTCTCTAACATTAACTTGTATGTTTTCCCTTTTGAACAAGATCCATAGCATGCTGGGGTCTGGAATTCAGCACCGCAGGAGAAAACAGAGCTTGAATATTGTGGTTCCAGGTCCTTAAGAATGTGTTTCTTCCCCGGCACTGCGCAGTGAGCCAACAGGAATGCTGAGCAAAGAAGTTTAGTTTGGCAATAGTCATGGAAATTCCCAATTGGAATTTAATACTTTAAATAAAGTTTTTGTTTTGTTTTCAGAATATTTAACTAGTGCTAACAATCCACTAGCAGTTTGTACAAACAGGAATTAACTCATTACAATGCTAGTAAGTTATTATATCTCTGTGCCAAAGTAAAATTGCATTTTCCCACTTTTGCTATCTTTAACGTTTTAATCTTGATATAGAGAATCCTTTGCTATTAGAAAACTGCCATGGCTGTATGTTGTTTTAGACATTCTGAAGATTATTTATTAGAAATTATTTTATATGTTTGACAAATGCACATGACATGGAAAATTTCCTGTCAAGGTCCATCATCTAGGGTAAACAGAACAGGAAAAATAGGGAAAAGGATTCTGTGTCTATTATATTATATATTATTTGCCATTAGGGGGCATATATATAAAGGAGCACTGCTGCCAGACTTTTTCTGACAATTTCCCCAAGTTTTAATTTTATTTTCAACATATTTATCAAAAGGCAAAAATTACATGGTTTGTAAAGTAGGTAATAGTAGTTCATTTCCTATTACCAGATTAGGAAATAGGCCATATTAAAGAGCGCAGAATATTGATTTTGTAATACGTTGTACCATTAAATGGTCGTTGCGCGATCGTACAATATAAATTTGCAGGCGTAAATCTACGATAGCAGTCATAAATGTTGCATATTGGTACAACGTAGTATTGTACGACAAATCTTTACGAATGTTCATAACTGTACAAACATCAGTACATTTTCGGCCACAATCGTACTTTTCCAATAACCGCAGTATCATAAGTTTGCGATAGACGCGGGTTTTGTGAATATGGCCCATACTGATGGTAAATAGTGATGGTAAATTTGTTTTTGCTGATTAAGTGTGGTCTCAAAACAAGCTTAAATGAAAGGCCAGTTTCCTACATTAAAACGAGCCATCAACCACCTCTCTACGTGCTCCACAGCCCAAGATATACAGAAATGGACTGACCACGAAAGTAATGGGTGGGAGGCTGACATGTGACATTCCTGAGGCTTCTCCTGCACAGTGCCGCTGGCGAGCACAGCCCAGACTCCCTCAGTGTATGAGGGAGACAGGATTCTCTCCTACTCTCTGCTGTGTGAAGTCCTGAAGAGAAGGGTAAGGGAATCTACAGCCCTTCTCTTCACTGTGTGAAAACAGCCTTTTCAGAGCAGAGTTCTCACTCTGCCTGAAAAGGCTGTTTCCATAGGGTTATCTGTAAAGGGGTTGATAACCCATGGCCCGCGAGGTGATGGGGCTTAGACACCCATGAGTAAGTGGGCTAGACAACCGCAAGTGGTCGGGGCTAGACACCTGCAAATGGCGAGACCACGCACCCACGAGTGGGCGGCGCCCACAGCACCAGGAGTGGGCGGGGCCATGGCACCCACGAGTATGCGGGCCACATGGGGCTGTAAGATATGGGCAATGGGGTTGCCTGCAACTGGAAGGACCATGGGGTCCATGAGTGGGAGGGACCAGGGGGGCTGCAAAGGGGAGGAGGAGACAGGACGATTGCAGAAGCAGTGAAGTGGCGGGGACCTGGAGATGCTGCAGCATATAACACACAAAAATGGACTTCAGACTATGCAAAATAAACAATGGAAATAAATGGCAAAAATTCTCAGGGGAGCAATTCCTATCAATTATTCCTAAAGTCATTTTTGGACCACAGTTCCCCTTTAAGAAACACAACCCTGGTGACTTTATAAACTTCTATATAATAATAACAGACATTGTAATTTTGGTTTCATCATATGTTAATATATGTAAAACTCCCCCAGGTGAATTTTCTCTATTTGTTAATATGGCTAATTTCCATCACGCTTATTTTGAAAATGGTTAATGTAATTGTCTACCTAGTTAATTAATAGGCAAACCACATGGCCTGCTACCAATTACCATGTCAGAAAACTCCCAAAATGCATTTCACCTTCAAGGACTTTCAGGGTTATTCAATAAAAGTCTTATCGTTTAAAATGTGCTAATTTTGCCCCAACCAATCAGATGTTAGCTTACAAATGGTTAAAAATAGATCTGATTGGTTGGGTTGGGGTTTGTGTTTTTGCATAAAGTGCAGAATAGTGATCTACATTTCAGGGTCAGGCAGGGCATTATGGGATGAAAACGTTTTACAAGGGAACCATAAAACCACAGGGTTATCAAAACTTACAGTGGTGGCTAAAGTCAGACATGTCTAATTCTTTGGGGGAAAAGTCTGAGACATCATACTTTGCTCCACCTAGTGGCCATATGTTTATTGCATGCAGATAATCACTCATTAGCATTGTTAACTTGTTGGATACATTATAGATATTTTTTTACAGCATGTTGACAGTGACACAACAAAAAGAGCTCCTGCAGAACACACAACAAAATAAAGAGACACAAATCGATGTATCGCATTGCAAGAAGCATTAAAATGGGCACCGTTGTATCCTAATGGTTCAAGGGCTCCCAATCTATCCACTATAAACATATGTTAAGTGGCCCCTCTCAGTGAATGAGTCCATGACACAAAACATGTCCTTTATGAAGCAGAATAGACAGACGACCATCACGTTTGTGCCCTAAACAAAGTGCTTACTGGAGTCAATTTTTAAATTAGTTATTCGGTTTGGTACATTAACTATGGATAAGTTAACAGGATATGGAGTGTTGAATGGCATATCATTTTGTGCAATGTCAAAGCCATATACTGTACTTACTATTCAATATAATTGCTAAATCTATAAAGTTGTTTCTGAACCTCTTACTCCTCAGTAAACACTCCTATTTTCAATCTATACCTGAGCTCCCTAGTCTAGTTGAGAGTGTCAGTTTAGTGGTAAGGCTAAAATTAACCTCACATATCCCCTTTATACTACATATTAAAAGATACTGACATAGTGCATGGGAGGTGTTAGTAGTATCTATAGTCTGCTGAGAGAAGGGCCCAGCTGGAGGTTGAGTAGATGTAGATACCTCAAGATATTCACCGGCCTGAAATTATTTATCATCTGACAACATGCATCTATTTGGAGAACAACAATGTTTGCCAACGAGCATACTGGGCAGGGATCGTCTGTCTATGGTCGTTCGTTGATGGTTGGCAATCGGGCATTACGGCCCTTAAGGTTAAGCTGCTGACAACCACACTGAATACATTGCAGATGAGTGTGTGAAAGACTGTGTCAATCTTAAAATAGTCTAAAAATGAAAATTAGATTGTGGTTTGCACAACAGTTGCTTGGGCACAGATTATAACCAACATGTCCGTGTGTAGTCAGTTAATGGTTTAGAACCTGTTTATGGATCACCATTTCATTCAGTGTCTGATTCTCCTTTCCTAGTGTGGCTTCTGCAAAGTGAGTTAGGGATTCTGACATTTGTTTTCTTCTTCGATATATTGACTCTAAGGATGTAATTTTAAAGCATCGTATTTAGTGAAACACACCTGGGAACATGATAATTTTGGCCTTGTCTCACTTGACCTGGATAGAGTATGTAGGGAGTCTCATGAGCCATTGAAATATGACCACAATAGACTTGTTTTGATACATCTTTTTATGTTTTACCTTAGTAAATAAACATACAGACATTTCCTGTGTATCAGCTATAGCAGGGGATGCATTTTGTTTGGGATTTGAATCCATTATAAACAAAAATGTGCAGCTGTAAACTACTGGAGGGTATAATAGATAACAGCACATTCGGCAATAAATACATTGGAGGAAATGTTAAAATAATGCTGTTCATTTAGGAAAAACATAAGGGACAATAGGAATAAGAGGATTCACTAATGAATGCAGATCATTTACATTCCCATCAAGTTTAAAAAAAAAAAAGTCTGACATATTACAAAACAGCTAATACAGTGAAAAGAATTACTCAAGTATCATCAACAAAACAATTCACATTATCTTTAACTATTGACAAATAATGACAAATAAACAGTAAATACTTATTATTACCAATGTTTACACCTTTGGAACAATTCACCCCATTCAGAGGTGTAGCTAGAGATCTCTCTGCCCCTAGGAAAAAATGTACATGGGCCCCCAAACCCAGAAGCATAAAAATACTACATAACTCACACTAATGGCCTGGTTGGCAACTTGAGACTAAAGGACTGTCTGGCAACTGTGACTGATAGATGAGCTGGCATGTTTATAATTGATGCTTCCTGTTGCATAAGGGGGAGAGGTGGATTCAAAACCCTGCTTGCATTCACACCTCAGTGTTCTCACACCTATAAGAATAGAAGGAAGGAAGAGTTCCATCAATGTTCAGAGCCAGGGTGGAGATACCCTTTAAGCACACCCTCAACCGCTATAAATGTTTACATCTATTATCATTAAGTATAATATTGAGGTTGAAATAAACACATTTACATCCAGCCTACTCAGCAATACACACATTCCTCGCTTAACTACTGATCCAAAAAAAAACACCAGAATTATGAAGGAAAGGAAATTCCATTCCTTGATACAATGCTAGGCAATCAGAAATGTAGCTGATCAACTTTTAATGTATCAATACCAGTTAACGTGACAACATTCCTTGTTTTCAGAAACTCATCCAGCTTTCTTTTGAAACTATCCAATGAACCTGCCATCACCGTTCAATGGAAGACAGTCCATATTTACCGTTCTCACTGTGAAAATTCTTTCCGAATTTAAGACTAAACTTATTTTCTTCAGTGTACGGCAAGTAGAGATGTCCGAACTTCGCAAAATCCGGTCTGCTCGAGTATCCGTGAATTTTCGGGAAAATCGAAAATTCAAAAATCCACGAGCGGACCCATTAAAATGAAAAAAATCCTCGAAATACAAGAATCCTTGTAATTTCTAAAATTTTCTAAAATACGTATTTTCCGCATTTCAAAAATACCGTAAAATCCTCGTAATTTCAGAATTTTCGAAAATACGTATTTTCATGCATTTTCGGAAATACGTGAAATCCTCGTAATTTAGAAAATTTCGAAAACCGGGTTCAGAAAAGTTCGGAAGGCGGAAAAATCGGAAAATCCGCGATATCCACCGTTCGCGAACGAGGGTAAATCCGCCGCGGATTCGGGTTCGGATCCGCAAAACTGGGCCATCACTAGTGTTAGGGATGGCCACATGTCCTCTGACTTGTTCTATTGATGAACAAGCCTCAAACAGTTTTTGTATGGCCCATTAATGTATTTATATCATAGTAATCATATCCCCAAGCAACGCACCTTTTCTGTAGTGTACATATTTGTAAATTATACAATCTGTCTTCATATAACAATCTCCCCCATTTCTTTATTATTTATCCAAGATGTCCTTCTTGTACACAAGATTCCAAAATCATGGCGCATATTCCAAATGGCTTAACGATGCTTGCAAAAAGGGAGAATAACATGTTTCCTCCCTTGAATCCATACCACTCCTTATAAAAGACATTATCTTGCTAGCTCCAAGATACTTTTCTAACAGGGATTCACTTCCCAGAGGCATTTAAAATAAAAAAAGCAGCAATGCCTTTGCATCGTCGATGACAATTTCATCTCAGTCTATACTGTAGATCTGGAACCTTTTGTTTTTGAACAAGGTGTGAAGATATCGCCAGGAGCAGTGAAGATTTGTAAAGAGAGGAGAAACAGCACTAAATTAAATTAAAAACTAAAGTAACTTAAATTTCTTTTTAGTTCAGTATTACGTTTGTAAAACTTGTGGCATTGTCTTAAGGGCATGTCCAGCCCACAAAACCTACTTTGGTTACAAGGTAGGTGCCTCGTGCCCACCCCCAACCACCAAAATATTTTTGCAAAATAATGCTCCCATGGTTACTACGGACCATTCTCTCCCGCACCGTCCTTAATCCAGCTCCCTACTGCAAGCAGGGGCTGGACCTGCAGCCCGTCTGGATTGGCTAAGACGTGGCCAATCACGATCCGGCTGACGTCAATCAAGACGGTGCGGGAGAAAAGGGTCCGTAAGTAACAATGGGAGCATTATTTAGCAAAATATTTTGGCGGTTGGGGTGGGAAGGCGGCACCTACCTTGTTAACCAAATGTTTCCACGCTAGGTGCACAACGGCCGAAGAGATGGATCATGATGAGGGAGGGAGGGCAGTAAAGGGTCCACAGCGCATGTCCATTCCTTGTCGAGGTTGAGGAATCAGCAAGGACTGAATGGCTCACAGACCCTCCTTCATTCACTTTCCGGACTTTGGACAAGCATTGATGGAGAAACCTTTGGAGCAGCGAGATGTAGGTAAGGATTTTTGTAAACTACTTAGTATGGCCAGTAATGGGTTAAATATAGTTTTTGGGGTGGACATGCCTTTAACAATCCAATTAAAGCACCTCGATCATAGATTTACAATCACTATCATAGATTTACGTTGATATCGTAGATTTACAATGTGATTTTAAATGAACGTTCACCGATAACAATTGTTAAAGGTGGTATCTCTAAACTAGCAATAGCATGATACATACGAGGGTTACCGAAAACGAACGGTACTTTCAAGGGTTCTGAAAATCAAAGGCTACATTCGAGGGTTAGTGATCGATACATTCTAGGGTTAGCGAAACGATCCGTACATTTGAGGGTTACCAAAAACGAACAATACTTTTGAGGGTTACTCTAACCACGATACATCTTAGGGTTAGCGAATTTTATTATTTCTTATTGCATAATTATCGAAAATGCAGCGCAAGTCCGAAAAACTAACTTATTTGAACCTAAAACTAGTTGAATAGTTGAGTTTATTCAGCTCGAACTCGGGTTTAGTTCGGTTTTGTGTCACTGGTGCACAACATTAACACATATCATTTCTCATGATATTTCTATAATAGTTTACAAAACAAACAGATCTCCTAAACTGATAAGACTCTAAAAAACAACGAGTGCTGAAATAAATCATTTAAGTGTATTTAGGGGGCGTGACATGTAAAAAAGAACAAGGATTTGATAGTATTTCTTTATTTTTTTCATTTTCAATCATTTTTAAACTTCTTGCAGTTGTTATATAGGCATGCACAGATTTTATACCAATGTATCCATACATAAAGTACAGTAAATATGTTCCGAGAAGCAAATAAAAATGTAAAGAAATGGATCATATACGAGAATATAAATGTGATAAGTAAGGTGCTAGTCAAAGACAAAGTTTAATAGTAACATTTTGCCTCGGGATTAAAGCTGGGATAAACCCATAGTTGTTACAATAGTCTGGTTTGAGGATTTATCACATTTACTCTGTTTTTATAATTCCAGTTTAGTCTTGCTGGGGTGAATCCTTTTTACATAGAAAAAAGCAGGAGTAAAAGACATTCCGTGCTTAGTAGTATACACACGCACAGTAGAAAGCAAGATTAATGCACATTTAAAATGCACTTTCCTTGGGGATTTAAACGGTTGCAGTAAAAAGCTGATTAAAGGCTGAGTCACAGAGAAACATGTCTGTATGTTATATTTTTGTCTGCCCCCATGTCTTTGATGTGAACCAATTCTCCAGGCAGTTGCATTGAAAATGAACTTATTCAAACTCCACTGAAATCTGTTAAACTAACATTGCATTCTGTCTGTAGAGAATGCAAGAATTCCCAAGATCTGTGAATATCCAGCCTATGCTTTCATGGTCATGGAACTCCCTGGTGACTTAAAACACCAAAGAAAGGTTCATTAGTCTCATATTTGTGACTGTACATTTAAAACATTGGATCCTTCATTAACTTTTAGAAGAGACATATGGAGAGAGGGTGTTTAAATCTTTAAACATAGAATATATAAAGTATGGGCAGTGCACCCGCAAATTGTGGATATTCCCACACACATATTGCTAATTAAAGGGGAACTGTGGTCCAAAAATAGGTAAATGATAGGAATGCTCTCCTAAGAATTTATTTTCATTTGTTTATTTTGCATAATTTTGAAGATAGTACATTTTGTGTGTGATATGGTAGCACGCATCCCCAGGTCCCCTTACTTTTTCTGTCTTCCTGCTCTGAAACCATGTCAGTCAATTCTGCCTGTGTCTTCTCCTCCCCCTTGCAGCCCCCATGTCCCTCCCAATCATTGACCCCTGGTCACTCCAGTGCAGACCCCCTTGGCCCATTCTTTACAGCCCCATGTGGCCCCACCCACCCGTGGGTTGATGTGGCCCGCCCATGCTGTGGCCCCGCCACCCAGGTGCACAAGCCCCACCCACTCCCGGGTGCAACAAGTCCCGCCCAATCGCGGGTGCATAAGTCCTACCCACTCGAGGGTGCCACTCAGACCCCCCCCAACACAGAAAACTGTGTCAGGACTTCCCACAGCAGAGAGGATGAGGGACTTCCTGTCTCCCTCACACACGAGGGGGTCTGAGGCGTGCTCGCCGGCGGCACTGGTGCAGGAGACCTCAGGAATGTTCATGTCAGCTCCCACCCATTAACTTTTGGTCCGTCATTTCTGTATATCTTGGGCTGTGGAAGCATGTAGCGAGGTGGTGTGATGCTCATTTTAAAGGTAGGAAACTGGCCTTGTTATTTAAACTCAACTGGGTTTTTTGGAGACCACTGTTCCCCTTTAAAGGGAGGGAAAGAAGCCAAACAAGTAAGATTTAAGGTTCAAACACACAGTCAATTTGCAAGCGAGCCACGACCCCCGACACTGAGCGACATGTGAAAAATGGGTTTGGCCGGGGGGCGTTCGTACGATCCGCCAGGTGGATCAATGAACGAACCAACACACGGAGAGTCTTGGCCGAAACGCCCGTTGTCGCTCGAACTGTATCTCGTGTCAAGGGGTCGTGGCTCGCTCACAAAATCGTACGTGTGGTATATACCCTTTATAGCTCCGACTTAATAGTGGTTTTGTAATATAATGTAAGAATGCTTTAAACTGCCATAAATTAGCATTGAGTTGATACATTAATGAGTTTTTATGTATAAAAATTGTGGTGTGTGTGGGGGGGGGGGGACCAAATACATTAATATTGAAAAATGGCTTTAGTTGGCCATTCAACTGGTTTTTAGGACACACCCGTTGGTATACTAACTTACATCAGCAGTAAATATAAACAAGAGTAGAAAAAAAATTATCACCCCCTTTTAACATATTCCATTTGTGTTGGTGACTAATATATTGTAAATGGAAAACAAATACTCTTACTTTTTGTCCATGGGTTGAAAGCAGCCCAACCTTAACCCTTGAGCCTACTGCTTTTAGAATATTTACCGAGACGTTAGAAATAAATATTATTCTGTGCTATTTTAAACAAATCTGATGCCGCTAGGAATTCATATGAAACATCTTCAAAACAAATGGTAACCTATGTCCGCTGTTTGGAAATGTTAACAGGCACATTTACGAAGTCAATTTAAATACATTTGCTAAATGAAAAGAGACATTAGCATCCAGTACGCCACATTCCAACAAAACCGGCGGCACCTGCCGGGTTAAAAGCCAGAGAGAATCTCTTTTTGTTTTAATAGGCAGGAGAGCTGGCTGCTGCCTGGATAGATAAAAGAGATTTTATCTGTGTTATAAGGGAACATGAAAAACTTATTTAAAACAGTACACACATTATTAGTAAACTGTATTACATTGTCCAAATAACCTTAATCATAAATGTTTTAACAGATATAAAATTTGAAATAAATATTTTTATTTGGAAACTTAGGATAGACTTTTCTAACAACACATATACTGTGTATTCCAATTAGATAACTGACTTGAAATGACTGTAGTTTGACGTTCGCTAGTCATCCGAACTGGCTTTCTCAATTCAGAATGGACTTGTACAAGAATCTGTGCAATTTATGTACCCTGGAAAATCCCCAATTAGCATATCACAGCCAGGGGTGTTAGGGTGTGATTGTGTGGTTATGGATAGATGTGGCTAAGAGTTGTTATAGGAACGCCCAGAGTAAGGTGTTAAAACACAAGCTTGTACATGGCAGGACAAGATGGTTTGTCGAAACACCCCCACCTTATTTAGGCTGGTTTCTTTATTTCATTCACATAAATGGGCCTCCTTAAACACTCCTCTCATTGAACCAGTCACGTTCAGCTTCGCCAGGACGTTATATTTTATAAAGGTATTGGCTGTAAACTTGTGGTATTGTAATGTTTCCGATACCGTTGGGTTTCTATAAAGTAACTGTCATTTTATGTCCACATCGGTAAATTTTACATCCATTCTGTGATACACATACAACTGCTGTAGTAGAAACGCAATAGTATTTTATAGGCTAGTGTAGTATTTGTATGATCGCATGTAATTGTATGAAACGATTTGTAACTTTACAATTTATACCCTAATTTTATATCACAACTATGATCATTAAGAAGGCCAATTAGTGACCCGCGGCCTATCTAAATATTGGCTCTCACTGAATCGTTGTTACTGGAAAGTAGGACGGCGTTGTATTCTAACGAAGTGAGGGCAATATGAGCAAAAAATTACTAAGGGCGGCAGAGAGCTCACTTTAAAAATGTTTTTCTTATGAGACAAAACATCAGGGAAGCAGAAGGAAAATAAAATCACGTGTGCGTGAGCGTGTTGCCAGCTCGCAGTACCCGCAATTTCCAATTAGCTCTGCACTAATTGGCCACCTTCATAGGCCCTGTTCTGACGTCATAGGTGAGTCAATTATCTGGTGTGCAGTGTTTGGCACATTCGTATATTAAATGGAGTTGGGTGATGCTGGGCATTAGGCATAGTTATTGTGCCGTCTGTGTGATCTGGGCATTATGGCTCTTATATCTACCATTTCTTTGTGATTTGGCATTAGGGTATGTTATAAGTGCCTATATGTTTGGTCTGGGCTTTGGGCATTTTATATGTACGCTAGTCTGTTGTGAATCTGGGTACTAGGGGCATCTTATATGTACCTATCGTGTGATCAGCAGGGGCAGAGGTAACTGGTTAGGGTTAGTTGCGTGGCCTGCGAAAGAATCTACTTTGACATTGTGGCAGTCTTTAATAGAAACATGGGCTTTGTACATCCATATTAAATGCAACTAGAGCCAAAAATAAATCCATACAAAAAAGAAATTCTGTGCACAAAAAAACAATTCTAATTGCTATTGCTACCTCCATAAGGTTGCTACTACAAACAGCCTGCTAAACCCTGGATAAATAAAAGAATGTTCAATAAGTTGGCCAAATTATTTTAAGACCCAGTAACCCGCCCGTCACGGTTGCTGCTTTTTAACGGGTAGTCAACCTACTGGTCCTTGCCTTTTGGCTACATGAGGTGGCAGCTTCTCCTGAGAGTCACTTCCCCAGCCCAGGCCACACAATAAGCTGTCAGCTCAATTCACGAAAAAGGCAAGTACCAGTAGGTTTAGGACCCAGTTAAAGTAAGCAACCTTGACATGGTGACTGCGTCTTAAAATAATTTGGCCAACTTATTGAAACTAATTTCTTTTTATTTATCCAGGTTTAGCAGGCTGTTTGTAGTAGCAAATCCTTCTGGAGGTAGCCAATTGCAATAGAATTGTTTATGCACCAGAATTCTATTTTTTGTTATGGTGCAGCGCACAATCTTTTGGAAAAAAACTTTTATTCTACCAGGAATATGGTGTGGATTAAATGTCTTTTATTATCGGAACCTTTATAAATACTGCATGAAATTAAAAGACCAAATGTTTAACCACACCCATTTACTGGAACCAACTCACACCCATAACTCTGGCTGTGGTGGCCCATTTCATGCGCACCCTAGTGGTACACTATCAAAAGTTTGGCTCAGGTGGCAAAAAACTCAGAGAGTACGCCCCTGAATGTAGATGGTGAAATGTGCCCTAAAATAAAGAAACCAAGCCTAAATAGAGGTGGGGGGGTTCGACACCAACTGTCTGCCATGTACAATGCTGTTTTAACACCTTACTCTGGGCGTTCCTATAACACCTCTTAGCCACTATCTAATCACACCCTTAACACCTGGCTGTGATATGCTAATTGGGATTTTCCAGGATACATAATTGCCACAGATTCTTGTACAAGTCATTCTGAATTGAGAAAGCCAGTCGGATGACTAGCGAAACGTCTTCAAGAACTACATTTCAAGTCCAGTTGATCTAATTGAATACAACGGGTTTTAGTATACATTACTGTGATCACATGAATGAAAATCCTTCCAATCACGTCAAGGTAACCCCAGTCTGGAAGGTCCTAACTTCTAACCTTTTCAATTTCTTTTACTTCAATTACGATTAGCAAACTTTTGCATTTCTCATTCTTACACACTGAATCCATATAACAGGTTCTCTCCCTTCCCCCTCAGCCCTTTGGCTTTTTAAAATGAGAGAAGAGGCCACCCAGTGCTTTATATTAAAGGCAGAGGACCTCCCATAAAAGGGCCTTCCAGACTGGGGTTACCTTGACGTGGTTGGAAGGCTTTGCATTCATGTGATCACAGTAATGTATACTAAAACCCCTTTGTTTATAAAGTATGCCAGTGACCACATTAATACCCTGTCTAACTCCTGTCGTTTACAGCTCAAAAACATCTCATGCATTCGTCCCTTCCTTTCACAGAATGTTACCAAAATTCCAGTTCATGCCCTTATCATCTCTCGGCTGGACTACCCTCCTGTGCGGTCTACCAAGCAAACAACTGGCACCCCTTCAATCAATCCTTAAGTCTGCTGCCAGGCTCATTCACCTCATTCTTTCCGCTTCTCAGATGCTGCCCCTTCCTGTCAATCTCTCCACTGGCTTCCCATTAAACAAAGGTTCCAATTTAAACTGCTAACCTTATCCTACAAGGCTCTCTCCAATACAGCCCCTCCAATGCATCTCTGATCTGATAAACAGATATTACCCAAGGCGTAATCTCCAATCTGCTAATGGTCTTCTCTTCTCATCTACTCTAATCACCTCTTCCCATGCCTGTATTTAGCACTTTTCTTGGGTTGTCCCTCTGCTCTATAACTTCCTTCCTCACTTTATACGTCAATTGCCATCACTTTGTATCTTCAAACACAACCTCAAAACTCATGTCTTCAGGAAAGGTTACAATCTGGACCTGGACACTCCTACCCCTCTTACTGATCCATTATTGACCTGCTTGTTATACTCAACTGACAACTTAGTTACAGCTTACTGATCTGCTTCACCTTATGTTTCATCCCAATCTCCTCTAGACTGTATGCCCATTTGGGCAGGGCCCTCCTTCCTATTGTACCACAGTAATGCTGTAGCTTACCCCACTGAATGCTGCTGGACCAGCACTTGAATTATTTGCACTTTGTTTTTCTTGCTCTACCCTTGTATGTAACATGTATGTTTTTCTCCTGCATATTAATGCAACTGTAAAGCAAAACAGAAGATGTTGGCGCTATATAAACCTACTATAATAATAATGTAGCCACATGTTCAGAAATCACCAGTCAAGGCTATTTTTTAGGTTCCAGACTCCTTGGTGCCTGGGTGTAAAATTCTCCTTGCCAAGTACCATTTTGTCGTTGTGCTGGAGTGTATAGTGAGAAGAACTAATCTTCTTTGATAAAAGAGAGAGATTTGTGCTATTTAGCTTGAATTTCAGTGTGGTGGGCTTATTTGTGTTGTATTCACTTTGGTAATTGGGACTTTGTTTAGTTCTTGAAGATGTTTCGCTATTCATCCGACTGGCTTTCTTAATTCAGATTGACTTGAATCTGTTGGCAAGTACTCTGGAAAGTCCCAATTAGCATATGACAGCCAGGTGTTAGGGACCTTCTGAATGCAAGGTGTGGATGCATTGAGGCTAAGAGGTGTTATCGAAACTGCCCAGGGTAAGGTGTCAATACAGCATACCGTATATACTTGAGTATAAACCGTCCCAAGTATAAACCGAGGTACCTAGTTTTAGGTGAAAAATGAGGAAAACCACATTGACTCGAGTATAAACCGAGGGGGTAGTATTTGCCACTAAAGATGTTTGGAAACTACAACTCCCAGCATGCTTTATTGCTGGGAGTTGTAGTTTTCAGACATCTTAAGTTGCAAATACTTACAAATAGGGGTAAATCCTCCTTTATTTGTGCATACAGTATGCACAAATAAAGAAGGTTTTACTCTTATTTGTAAGTATTTGCCACTTAAGATTTTGCCCTTGTGTCCCTGTGCAAGTCAATGTTTCTCCTACCTCTGCGCATCCGGATGATGTCACTACCCGGCGCCTCTCACTTTGCGGCGTCGGGTAGTGACATCATCCGGATGCGTAGAGGCTCTGGAGCGAGGATGCGGATCGCGCGGCCACCGGACATCCACCTAGCTGAAATTAATTAGCCTGTTTTGAGAGGGGAAAATAATGTAACAGACAATTAATGTAATATAGTACCGTATATACTCCAGTATAAACCGAGTTTTTCAGGCTGAAAAATCAGCCTGAAAACTCGGACTCGGTTTATACTCGAGTCAACCACTTACCTGGGCATTCCGGCAGCCGCTCGATCTTTTTCTGCACTGGCGCGCCGTGACGGCAGTGACGTCAGCCGGCGCGCCGGTACAGGAATGGGCGCGCGGCTGCCGGAATGCCGATACCGTACCTGCCAGGATGGATGGAGGAAGAGCCCACAGTACCCTCCAGTTGTGTGTACAGGATAACATACATGGGACCATTTCAAGAAAGGTGAAGCACAAACAACAGTTGCTAAAAACCTTCATCTGACACAGATAGCTCACATTCAATTGGTAAAATACATCTTCAGGGTGTTTAACAGAAACATTAACCCTTCATTTTGTTGTTTGATATCTTCTGAAAATACAGTAGGACAAACAATCCTACAAATAAATAAGAACTTCATCTGGGGTGTACTTAGACATGTGGGAACTCTTGGCTTTCAGCCTTCTGAAATATAGCAATGGAGGATACCAGTAATTATCGCTCTGCCTGCTATATGTACAAAAGTAAAATCTTAAAACAGTAGAGGGAATGTGTGTTAACATGCCCCTGTGATTGTGATCAGAATGCACTGTAGACTGGCTATACACAACTTCATTGTCTATAAGATGCTGCAAAACCATTTTGGAAATTGGAAATTGTTTGGAATCGATATTGAACGCTTTTAGCTTGAAATCTGCCCCCCAAAGCTGTAAGTGGTGTAGGTGTGATGGAAGACTAAAAAAAAAATTAAATTTAAATTTTTCGACCTAACTAAAAATGAATACATGGCATAGAATTTAATCTGAGGTTGTATGTTGGGTCATGCCTTCTATCCAGAGTTTGTGTTGTGTGTACATGGGCTCGGTATCCCCCCTCCCTGACTTATTCATTAAGGCAGCACTGGAGAGAGAGAGAGAATTTCCCACCATGCAATTACACATTCCAGCTGTCACCATTCAGCGACAGCAAAAACTGGGACCCCAGCAGAAGAGTTATGGTAATAAGGCACCTGATTGACAAGCTGAAGGATCAAATGCTTTAGATTGGATCTAAAAAAAATGGGGACAGATCAACAGGGGCTACCTACAGGGCCCGGTCCCCCCCTATGAGATTGGAGGCCGGGCCCCTGACCCCCTCCTCCATCCACGACTCTGCACGCAACCAGCCATTTTTAAACAGCTGGTCGCGCATATGAAGGAAACATACGCGCGTCAGCGTTTAAAACACAGGACCCGACTCAGAGCCGAACCAGAAGACCTCTTTTTAAACAAGCTGATCGTGGCTATGTTTCCTTCATAAGTGCGATCAACTATTTAAAAATAGCTGATTGCTGGAGATATGTTGGTGTGCGTGGGGCCCTACTATCATCTGGGCCCCCCCCCCAGGGGTGGTGAGGGTGGTAGGTGCACCTCACCACTGCAGACCAACAGACATTAGATTCTAGTGATGAGCGTTTTTTGTGATGTGTGGTTTTCTTTTCTTCTAGAAAACAAACATTTTTTTCTATCATAGCACCACAATTGTAGACACACCTAGAAACATACCATATTTGGATCTTTATCAGAATACAAAATGCATGACAGTTCCAATTAATATCTTTTTCACATCATTACAATCAGTTAAAAGCGCTTACAAGATCTATAAAAACCCAGTCTACACCCCTTCCTATAAATAAGAGACAGAAAGAGTAAATTATGGATCTGTTTCATTTACTTGTTATAAAATGCAAATATGGACCATGAAAATGCCCAGAACATGATCTTCAATCTAAAGCATAAAGCAGCATGGTTCACTGGAATCTAGACTGATTCGCTGCCGCTCATAAAAACTGCAATTTACATTCTCTGAAAGGTGCTGGAGGTGGCAGCACAAGGTGAAATTTCAGAATGGTCCTTGAAACCCTATAATAGAAATCTGGGATAAACATCATGCAGAGCAAATGGGGAAATGATAATACTGTAAGCCTGAAATACAAAGCTCCCAATCTAGTGGTTTATTTAAAAAAAAAACCAAAAACACAGCAAATCTATGTCATTGATAGAGATGGACTAGAACTAGAACTCGAGTCGAGCCAAACTATTCGAATTCGACAAATTTGGACTTCTCGAACTATCGGGACCCGGATTTTCGTTATTTCGGACTTTCGATAAATATCGAATGTTCGACCATTGAATGTGCGAGTAAAATGCCTATTATACCATACGTGAGCATCGAATCCGCGAGTAAGGGTCCATTAAAACCTATACGCAAGAACAGAATCTGCGAGAAAATGTCCATGGTATCGAGGCAAACCAGACATCACAATCCGCGAGTAAAGTGTCATTAAACCTATTGCGAGCATAGAATCCGCGAGTAAAAGTACATGGTACCTAGGCGCGAACGAGCTTCGAAAATAGGCGAGTGAGAGTTGATTTTGATTTTGATGTCCTGATATTGGAACATGTTCCCAGGACCATTTCCCAGGTCCACAGCCATACATAAGTTACCATTGATATTTTAATTGTATTTCATTAGAAATTTCAAACTATGTGACTCCCATTGACCTAAGGGTCCGTTTTCAAACTTAGAACTTTCCATATAGTTCAAAGTTCGAAAAACGGACCGAACTTTCGAAAAGTCATTAAGGATAAAACTTCTGTAAAGTTTCAGTAACAGGGAACCTGCAGTTGTTTATATGCAACAAATCTCCCAGCGAAATAGTCTCTAGATAAAAACTATTTAACTGCTGTGAATGGGGCAATATTTAGTAGTTTTTCATTGCCTTGCAATAAACAGAGGATACATTTAGCATTTGGTGCTGTTGCCCTGTGCATGCCTTGCCTTAAGTCTCTGGTGATTTGTGAACACAATAATATGGGAGCACCTCAAAAAATCCTAATGGGGAAATGTAAGGACACAGAAATACAGTATTTTTTTTTCCTAGCTGAGATTTTTCAACCGTAGTTTTCCTTTAAAGGCAGAGGAGTTACTATGGGGGCAGCCTTTTGATTGCAGTGGGGCTGACTTGGTACTCCCCTTACACTGATATCACCCCATCCAGGTGTAAATGACACAGAGTGGTCATGTACAAATACAAATACATTTACAAAAAAGATTTCGGTTATTAAAAAAATGTCCTGCTGCAATATGAGACTCTAAAACAGGGTGCCCTACACACTTTCTATAATAAGATAAGAATACAGTATCCCCACCCCAAGTATTTGGTTCGCTCCACTCATCGACGAAACATCAAGGTAAAAACTAGAAAAATGGATCCTGGTAGTTCAACGACAACCAAACGTATGCCAAATCGTGCTTATGGTCCTCCATACTACATGTTTCGGATCAAGATCTCTTGTAGATGGAGGACCAATATGCCCGATTTGGCATACTGTATGGTGTCGTTGAACTACCAGATCTCCACTGGGGTGGGTTAGGGTGAGACAAAAGAGGTTGGATTAATTTTGGGAGGCAGGGGATTATGCTTTGTTGTGCAGCCTAATTGGGTGGAAAGAGTAAGCATCAGTGGTGTAACTAGATCACTGTCCCCCAGCAAGACTGGGACTCGTGGTGTTGGCGCTATCGCTTTAAGATCTGCAAAAATTTGTGATTGCATGCTCCCAAAAAGTAGATCGCAGCATAGCACACCCAGTGTAGTAACACTAGCAAGGACTTTTTAACACGCAGTTCCTGATTGGATTGCATGTTAAAATGCGCTAGTGTGGCTAGCCCTTAATCTCTGGTTAATGGGAGTATGGGAATGCCTAAAGTGGCCATACACATGGTCAGTCAGGAAAGACAGAAAATCTTCTGTCTGTCGTATTGCCTCCCTTTTCTTTAACATAAAGAGAGCCGATACCATCAGCCCATGTTGGCCACATGGGACGAACAATCCCCATACTGCGTATGGCTGATCGGTTGGGTCCATGTGTGCCGTTCCTATCGCAATGTGATGACAGATACTAATGTGATTTGTCGGCACATTTGTCCTGGTGGACTCCTGGTCTCAAATTTCTTGGTGGGCCCCAGTCCGACAACTGTTTAAAACAGCTGATTGAGCATATGAATGAAGCATAGGCCTGATCAGCTGTTTAAAAGACTGGACCCAAACTTCGGTTCAGTTCCGGAAGTCGGGTCTGGTCTTCTAAAAGCTGATTGCGCATTGTTTCATTCATACATGTGATCAGCTGTTTAAAAACAGCTGATTGCAGCAGAGAAGGCTTGTGGCAGGCCCTACTACCGTCCGGGCCACCCAGTGGTCGTGGGGATGGCCTGGATGGAAAAAGTTTACATTTCTACTGATTGGCTGTGGATGGATCAAACTAATCAGATCTCACTGAGCAAAATCATCCAGGGACTGAAACCATAAGAGACACAATAAGGGGTCCAGCAAACAGGAAGTTCACAGAGAATTGATAGAAGGGCAGATAGGGCATTAAAATGAAAATAAAATAATACCCTTTTCTTGAAAGTATATGTTACTGTGATGATTTGCCCTGAGATGAATAATAAAATCAATATATATCCCATTTACGCATTTTCAGAATTATTATTCATCAACTGTCAAGTGTAAATTTTTCATTTAAATATTTTTTCCATCTGACAATTAGAACCAAATTGAATCTTGGTTGTGGTTGAACATGTCAGTGTGGCCGCAAACTAATACATTTACTGGCAGGAGGGACAGATCCCCAATCTTGGACACATAAAGCTGGGTACAAACAGTAACAATAAAGTTTAAACCAAGGGTGTGGAGTTGTAAAGGTAAGTTTTGAGGTGCACACCCTATCTCCATGATACGAAACTGTAAAGGTTAAATCAAAAGTACTGAAAGGGAGGCACACGCCAACAGTGCTTTACAGCATAAATATTTATTTTTGAACAAAGTCCAAAATACACACAACGTTTTGTAAAAGCCCCGAACCTTCAGATCCGTGTTTGCAGTTTAATTTATTGGACACTATAGAGTTCAATGAGGTTGTCATTAGAAACAATGGTGCACTTACCACAACTAATAAAGTGCTAATTAACACCCATACTGCACCTAATCAGCATTTCCTTCATCCATCCAGTATAAAATATCTTATAAAACACTTTTATTATTAGACTAATTACTGCATTCTCAGATCATACATACAATTTATTACAGTTTATACTAAATAATTACATAAGAGTTTCATAAACAATGATACTAATAGATTAATGAACCCAACATGAAGTCAAACTTTGCATTTCCAAAATGAATTTATTCCAGTCACGGCCGGGACCTGTTACCTGTTAAACCAGTGAACCTCACAGGCTGCTGGTGCATTATATCCACATATTGTAAATGTATCAGGATTCACCTTCATCATTACTTGTTAATATGTTGAAACTCAAATTTTACGTTGGACCAGCTTGTCACAAGCTCATCTCAGTGCAGAGCAGGGTGCTCAGTTTTCGGAGTGGGGAAGATATGTAAAAAAAAAAATGATATAGGGGTATGGACTGTGGTAGGGCATGACACTCGAAACCATGATTTCACCATGTCTACGCATTTGGATCAGCCAAATTTTCCTTGGGAACATTCAGTCAAGATGCCTATTATTAGGCATAATTTCTATTTCTGCATCTCAGATCTTACATTATATACAGTTTATACTAAATATTGATATAAAGAGTTACAATAAACTAAAAGGGAAAGTTTAAGTATAAACTTTGAATTTTGCTTGAATGCCGCCTTTTTGAAAGGCAATGCAATGATGAGGACATTGTTGTTTTTTTACTTACACTTTAAATATAGCTGTCACAGGAATGATGGGTAGGTTAGTTGGTGTGTGAACTCGTGTCAGGTTGGGGGATAAAGATTTGATTGGTCAAAATGTGTTTATGAAGATATGTACCCTTTAAATATGGTTGCCACATGAAAGAATGGGTAGCTCATTGCTGTGTGTACCCAGGTCAGGTTGGAAATTAAAATGGACAAACTTTTTGGTCATGGGCAAAATTTGTTTTTGATAATAGTTACCCTTTAAGTATGCTGCCATGGAAATGGAACGGTAGGTCAGTAGTTTGTGTACCTGGGTCATGTTGGAGGTTAAAAAAACAAACTTGTTGATGATTATTAAAATAGTTTTTTTGACTATAGTTACCCTTTAAATATGGTTGCCACAGAAATGGATAAGTAGATCAGTAGGTGTGTGTACCGTGTCAGGTTGGGGGTTAAAAAGACAAACCTTTTTGATAATTGGTCAAAAAAAGTTTTACTTTAGTTACCCTTAAATATGGCTGCAATAGTAATGGAGGGGTAGATCAGTATGTGTGTGAACCTGCATCAGGTTGGGGGGTTAAAAAAACACAATATATAAAAAAAATTGGGCTGTTGTACATCCATATTAAAGTGCAACTATGACCAAAAATATAATACATACAAAAAAAATAGAATTCTAATGCATAAACAAAAATTCTAGTATAGTATAGTCACCCAGTCCAACCCATCTAGCAATATCCTCATTTCCTGCCTAACTGTTGCTCAGAGGAAGGCAAAAAAAACCACCAAATTTATGAGGGGGAAAAAAATTCTTCTGACTCCAAGTGGCAATCGGAACTTTCCTTGGATCAACTCTAATTAGTATCAATACCAGTAACTTGCAACATTCCTTGTTTGCAGAAACTCATCCAGCTTTTTTTTTAAACTGACCAATGAACCTGCCACAACAACGTCCACTGGAAGACAGTTCCATAGCTTTACCCATTCTCACAGAGAAAAACCCTTTCCGAACTTGAAGCCTAAAACTTGTTAAGGTTAAGGGATGGCCAGTGTCCTCTGAATGCTCTATGGTGAACAATAGAGCATGTCAGAGATAGTTATTGTATGGCCGTTAATGTATTTATACACAGTAATCAATACCCCACGCAAGGCGCTTTTTCACCCAGCGTACATAATTGTAACTTTTCCAGCTCTTCTCTATTCAAGCTCCCCAATCTCCTTATTAATTTAGTGCCCTTCTGAGGCCTTTCCTTTCAAAGATGTCCTTTTTTACAGGATTCCAAATTGCACGCATATTCCAAATAAGGCCTTACCAATGCTTGGAAAGAGGGAGAATAACATTTTCCTCCCTTGAATCCATACCTCTCTTTATACAAGACATACCAGCTGGCTCTGGCTGTTGCTGCCTGGCACTGCTTGCTCTTTAGTTTGTTATCCACCAAAACTCCAAGATCCTTTCCAACAGGGATTCACTTAAAGGGACAGTTCAGTGGAAATTATGAATATTTGCTAATTGTTAGTTTGTGTAATGCCTTCATAGTTATTCTACATATTTGCTCAGTTGATTTCATACTCTTTGCTGTTCCCTGCGTTGACATTGTGAGCTGACATCAGGTTCTAACGGTCCTTCTTCTTCCCATGATGCACCACTGGGGGCAGGGGTTGATCTTCCCTGTTTATGGCCCAATAGAGATAAGCATAACTCTTTTATTTCTACAATGGGCACCTCTATTCATATCATAGTCAAACCCTGGATACCTGCCTATTACAGTATGTTATGTTGCTGCTGGTATAGTATTTCCTTGTAATAAAAATAAAGGGCATCTATACCGAAAAATAGGTTAAATTAACCATAACTGGAAACTATAATTAAAAAATTATATTTTTGTTGATCTGCCCCCTATTTCTTTAGACATCCAATCTAAAACATCTTATATTTCAGCTGTCAATCAAGTTCCTTGCTCTCAAAAAACTATTCTTCTGTGAGTAGTTTTACTGTAGCTGGAATGGTGACAGAGTTTGACAGTTGGAAGCTCTATGCTGTGTGCAGGCTTGACAGTTGGTTTGTGGGAAAAAAGTCAGGTCAGATGGAAGTGGGAATGGTTAAAAGAGGGAGAGGGGATACTGCTCCTAAACAAAATGTGTGCTGGATTGAAGGCATGCAGCAACACCGCAAATCAGAGTAAGTGCTACTTACATGATTCAATTATAGATTAAGATGAGGTCATTTTTTCAGTATAGTGTCCCTTTAAGTTTTAATATTGACCTTTCCTGGTGCTACAGCATTTCCATTCTCTTTTTCCTATTATAGAGGAGTGAGCACTCCTTAGCCAAATTAGCACACAGAGGTGGCTCAAACAACTGCTGGAACAGGGGAAATCGAGACGCCAATTTTCTGGACATTTCCTTTCCAGGATGCACCACTTCATCAAATGTTCCTAACTGTAATTTCTACTGATTGGTGTTGGATGGATTTAACATGCTCAGATCTCTACTGAGCAACCAAATTAAACCAGGCACTGGGACCAATATAGACATTACTAGGGGTCAGTTAACAGTCAATACCTTAAACAATAACTTATGCACAGATAAATCAATAATGGGCATATTGTGGTCATTAAAAGGAAAAAAAATGTAAATATTTTTCTTGAAAGTATAAGTGTACTGTGCTGAACTTCCCCTTAAGAGACATCAATAACTAAACAGGGATATATATCACTTTAACTAAAACTGACATGTAGCAATTTACGATTCAGCCAGTATAATGATTCAATTGTCATGTAAAGTGTATAAATGTTTTATTTATCATCATTTTATTTAATATAAAAGCCTAAATCCATTTATGGCAGGAGAGGACAGATCCCAATCTCTGGACCCAATAAGGTCATTTCAGGATGTGAGAGGCGTCTCACTTTTGTAAATTTGTCTTGTGTAGTGTTTGCAAAATTTGTAATTTATTGGAACACTGTAGGGTTCAATGAGGTTTATAGAAACAATTAATGCACCCACCCCAACTAATAAAGTGTAATTAACACCCATACTGCCATTAACCAGCATTCCTTCATCCAACCAGTAATAAAATATCCTATTAAAGACTTTTCTATATTAGACATAATACGCATTCTCAGATCATATACAGTTATACTAAATATATTACACAAAAAGTTTCATAAACAAGCTACAAATAGATAAATGAACCCAACATGGAAGTCAAACTTTGCATTTCAAAATGAATCTATTCCTGTCATGGCCGGTACCTGTACCTGTTAAACCCAGTGAACCTCACAAGGCTGCTGGCTGCATAAATCCACATATTGTAACTGTATCAGATTCACCTTCATCTTGTTAATATGTTGAAAACTCAAATCTTTAAGTTGGACTAGCTTGTCACAAGCTCACTCAAGTGCAGAGCAGGTGAGTGAGGGGGGGGAAGATATGTAAAAAAAATATATAGGTGGGACTGTTTAAAAAAACATGATTTCCTAATGTTAAGCATTTGGACCAACCAAATTTACCTTGGGTGCATTCAGTCAAAATGATTGACCATTATCATTTCATTAAATAATATAATCTAAATATATGTTAAAGGCATGTCCACCCCAAAACTATAATCCCCCCCACTACTGGCCCCATTGTGTAGTGTAGTTTAATCCTTACTCACATCCCAGCTCCAAAGGTTCTCTGTATTCCCCTCCAAAGTCCCAAAAACTGCCCACCAGGAGGATTGCAGAGTCCATATAGGACTCTGCTCCTACCTGGACTCGGGAGAAGTTTGGCATGCGTACTGCAGCCTTCTCCCCCTCCCTCCCCCTCCCTCTCCCTCCTCTCCTCCTGATTTGGATTCCCTCCCCCTACCATAAAACCCATTAGGTAAATTATTCCCCTGTCCCCCCAGCCCCAACCGCTATCTCTATATCATTAGAAGTTCCCCAAACTTTACTTACCTCCCCTCTTTCCTCCGCCGCACTGACCGGCAGCCGGTCGGTGATTGACTGCCGCTCAGCCAATCACAGACGCGACTGCCGGTCCCGCCCCTCGCTTGCATTTTCTCGCAAGCGAGGGCGGCAGTGCGGCGGAGGAAAGAGGGAGGTAAGTAAAGTTGGGAACTTCTAATGATATAAATAGAGCGGTTGGGCTGGGGGGACAGGGGATTGATATAACAATTTTTTTTTTAAGGGTGGACATACCCTGTAAGAAATGCAACAAGTCTAGCTAAAAATGGGAATAGAGATTATACAGGGGATTCAGTAAAAGTTCTTATTGTTTAAATGGTGCTTATTTTGCCCAACCAATCAGATCCTATTTAACATTTAAAGCTAACATCATTGGGGCAAATTTGCACATTAAACAGATAGACGATAAACAATTATATGCTAAATAGGAACTTTTATATTTTCAAATGAAAAGTATTGTAATTGGTATAGTGGAAGCATGGTTACATGATTACTGGGCTGTACATTTGTAAGGCTACTCCTTGTTAGACATGATAGAAAAAAATAAGTAACTGCATGGGAGCAGAGCCGCAACCAGGGGAGCGCCGTCTTCTTATTTTTCCTATGGCAGATTTAGCCTCCTCTAGTAACTACTGGAGGTGATACACAGATAGGGGCCCCATCATAGTTTTGCTGGGGGCTACTGATTCCTAGTTACACCACTGTGATTTACCTATATACAATTTTCTTTGGAGGGTAGACTTGCCCTTTAAGAATCATTAAAGGAGAACTACAAAAATCGAATTGGCTGAGCAGGAGCTTCAGTATAAGCTTGGGGCTAAGACTGTCATCCTTGCCAATTACTGTAGTTTTTAGGGATGAGGCGTCATTTTCAGGAGAGTGCAAGCATATTTATCAGACGATATGGGCTATTTATCAGATATGTATCAGACAGAGAGATGGCAGGCATTTCATCATTTAGCTTTACAATATTTTCATAGATAAACAATTTCATTCCATCACAGAGGCCTTCGGTTATTAAAAGGACAGAGTTTATAGGAAAAACTGTTTGCAATGTGGCAAAATGCTTCAACTCAATGTCTACTCTGTTTCATCTATAAAGACCTTACGAAAGTATAAGACTAAATCAGCTTGAGACAAAATGGAATAAAACATGTTTATTATCATTTTCTAAACCCTTCAAGGTCATGCCTTTTCCACCCTGCTGTTTAGAGTAACAATTCATCTCAAACTTGGCAAATTTCCTTTTAAAGCAAGCACAGTTAATCTAGAACTGAAAACATAAACAGTTTAACAAGTTTAACTATATTAGTCATGGCTGTATGGTTGTGTGTTCATTTTAAGCCGTGGGTGTTCATGTTGCATTACAATCTTTAATGGACCAATAAAATATTCTCAAAACATTTGTTTAGAACCTCTCCTTTCCCTTCTGAGTTGATGCCCACCAGAAGCCACAGAGGTTACCCAGTGGCCCTGCTATGTGGTAGAGACTAAACTGTAATCAGCATGAATTCAGTGAGGATAACATCTTGCAAAAAAACTTCCAAGCTTTCTTTGAGGATTAATAAAATGAATTAATGTGTAGTAAGGTATAGGAATAGATGTACTGTACTTAAATCTGTTTTGACACCTTACACTGGGCAGTTTCAAGAACGTCTCTTAGCTAAATGCAAATCACACCTTGCACTCAGAGGCCCTGGCACATTGCTGTATATGCTGATAGGACACATTCTAGGGTATGTATTGCCAACAATTCTTGTACAAATTCTGAATTGAGAAAGCCAGTCGGATGACTGTGAAACGTCTTCAAGAACTAAACGTTAAGTCCAGTTGATCTAATTGAATACAACAGATATACCATGACCTGGATGAATGAGAACCTTCATAAGCATTCTTTAGACAGTTCTCAATCCAGGTGAAACACCTCCCTGCCCAAGGTACTTTCCATTTTTAAAAAGTATAATTTAGAGTTAGTTATCCTTTAAGTCCAGTTGATCTAACTGAATACAACTGATATACCATTTATGAGGTTTCTGTATTAACACCCAATGACTCACATCTTCATAGAAGCGACACGACTGGCAGAATCTATTGCACATTAGGCCGGGTAATACAGACCAACTACCACCCAATTGTTTCTACTAAGAGATCTATCAAGTTATAAATTCATATTTAACCTCCAAAATAAAATGCAGCAGAGCTTGTGCTTCTAAAGCTGGGGTACACATAATTTCCCAATTATTGGTTGTGGCCCAAAGCGTTGGATTTGACCAAAAATTTCCATTGGCTATTCATCGCTTTTATAGGGAGCGTATCGCAGTCATGACATTGGTATTGGCACCCAAAAATATCCCTTTACAGCTGTGCAGTGCACCGAGAAAAGATGGGAAGTAGGAAACTGTCTCTCACTTGCTGAAAAACGCCACGGCAGAACCCGGATTCGCCACGGAACCCTCGGTTCCGAAATCCAGAAGATCTGTTAAAATTCGGACGGATCTTTCAGTTTGGAACGAGGGGTTCCGTGTCGGGATTTTCCTGAGATCCAGAATTCCGAAAACAAAACAAAACAAAACTACTAAGTTTCGTCCATTTTACTTGTAGACAAAGTCCTCTGTTTTTCATCCATCTGTCCTTAAACAGACTATAACCATCTATTGGCACAAGCTTATCATCTTCTCATCCTACAGTCTTAGTAAAATCAATGACATCATATCATGTCCTGTGTGTACTTTGGCTAACAGCTATGTGTTTCCCCTTGTTTCTTCCACTTGTCCCAAATCTAACCCGGCCACCCAATAAAACAGCTTTCCCCACCTCATATTACTTAAAAGTTTTTTCCTCCCCTTCCCATTCTTTTCCTAATAGCACAGCGGACCCCCTTCCAAGGTGCAAACTATGGCTATAGAGAATCTGTCTAGTTTCATGGTTAAGGGCACGGCCACACTGCAATGCAAACGCAAATGCAATCGCAATCGCATGCGATTTCATGTGCGATTTTTTGCGTTTGCGCTTGCGATTTCTTCAAAAGTATAGGAAAACGCATGCGATTGCGATTAAAAATGCAGAACGCAAAACGCAACGCACCAAAAACAGCGTTTTTTTTGCGTTGCCGTGTTTTCAATGATTTTTAAAATCGCAAGCGCAAAAAAAAATGCAGCAGCAGTTATTGTCATTTTACAATGCAAAGAAATCTGCACATCCGGATTGAGTAGTATAAAGTAGGGTATCTGTGTTCAAACAAAGACCTTGCTGACAGTCTTCCATATAAGTATATATTATGATACTACTGAGGCTGAGACCGCACTACGGCACATGACAATGATGAACATTTTCCGTGCAAATCCATCCGCTTGTTAGTGTGATTGAATGCGTTTGGAAAAGCAAATCAAAGTGCACCTAGTGTGGCCAGATCAAATGGCCAGCACTATCAAGCACTTTGTAATGTGTGATTGTATTTAATGGTCCTTCTTCTTCCCAGGATGCACCACATCCTTGGAATGTTCCTAACAGTAATTTCTACTGATGGCGTGTGGATGGGTCAAACATGCTCAGATCTCTACTGAGCAACAGAATCAACCCAGGCTCTGGGTCAAGGGCAAGACCATAACGGTCTCTATTAGGGGTCCTGCAAACAGGAAGTCAGTATTTCGGTTGTATTTATTTATACACAGACAAAATGCTGAATTGGCAGATTAAGGTCATTGGGCTGGAAAAATACTGCTCTTTTTTCTGAAAAGCATATATATTTTCACTGAACTTCCCCTTTAAATGTTTTGATTTGTGTCTTGTGCTTCTAAAGAGATCAGGAACTGCTATTACTGTACTCTGGGCGTTCCTATAACACCTCTTAGCAACTATCCAATCACGCCCTTAACGCTTGGCTGTGATATGCTAATTGGGATTTTCCAGGGTACAAAATTGCCAAAGATTCAAGTCCAGTTGATCTAATTGAATACAACAGATATACCATGACCTAGATGAATGAGAACCTTCACAAGCATACATGTTATAGTGAAAACTGTATAGTTATAGTAAAAACTGTATTACATGTTCTAGTAAAAACAGTATTACAGATATGTTAGTAACATAATTGATTGATTAAAATATCGCTATAGAACAATGACAGTGTACAACCCCTTAATTTGATAAACGAGGCGCACAGTGATCTGGATTTAAATCCTGCTAAATAATGGATCAGATTATTATCACATTATTTCCATCCATATGTGTATAATAAACCTCACTTCACAAGCATTTCAATCTTGAGCCATCACGATAACATTCCCATTGATATGCAGCGCTAGTTAGTCGAATCTCTTTTGCTGATATAAATTCAGTTAGTTGTTTGCATAATGGATCAAGATCAATTCATTCTCATGATTACATAATGACAATTACATTGCAGTATCTTGCTCATTAAATGAGCACCAATGTTTTAAAATACAGAAGTAAAGAATTAAGTACAAAAGGGATAATGACATGTTTAGTAGTTTAATAAGAATCATGTGGGTTCATATTCACAGAAACTTTTCTTAAAAGAAGTGCTAAAGATAATTAGCATGCATAGCACAGGAATGCAGTGAAGGGCAATCTATTACTAAAGGAACGGGATAAGGAAGCTATTAATACTTTTTGCCAAATGACTTTGTTAAAGGACAATGTAATTGGGAAGCAAAAATCCTTGAAAGAGAACAGGTTTCCAGAAGCAACACTTTTTATTATTTATACCATGTCAGTATGCTACACTATGGAGAATAACTGCATGGGCACAAGATGGGCAAGTTTGACCACAACGTTGGGTTGGTGGTAAATATGGGATTTTATAAAATTAATGCCAAACGAAATTTAGAAATGTTGTTCATCACTGTGTTAACCAGCATCCTTTTCATTCTCTGTGGTCTAAACGTCTCTAAGCCAATGAAAAATCTTGTATTCCTATATTCCTATTGGCTAGTAGAAATTTTGCCAGTTTTCAAAATTTACTTGAAATTGTAGCTGAGCGAAATGGCGTAAAAGCAAGAAGACCAATTATTTTTTAATTCAAAAATGCTCTTTAAACGGATCAGGAAAGCTTTGTCTTCAGTGAAACAAACCTAATTTTCCTCCCTTATTTCTAAACAATCCCATAATCCAAACAGCTTTTCAAATTTTTAACTCTCTGCTCTGTCTGCCACCTCCTCATCCTACACCCTGTTTATCTGCTGATAGAATTGCCTCTTATTTTACAGAAAAATAGTTAAAGGGCATGTCCACCCCTTTCACTAACTTTTTGCCAAATAATAGTTTACCTTCCCCCAGCCGCAACCGCTATAAATGATTTGTTAAAAAGTGCTGGGATAGTTACTTACCTTCCCTCTATCCTCCGCCGCACAGGCCGGCCTCTGCTTGCATTGCCGGCTGCCGGCTGCACTGAACACCGGAGGATAGTGGGAAGTAAGTAACTATCGGGGCACTTTCTAAGAAATCATTTATAGCAGTTGGGGCTGGGGGAAGGTAAACTATTATTTGGCAAAGGGAAATTACACTAGGGGAGGGATCGCAAAACGGGAGGGAGAGGGAGGGGGAGGGAAGGGGGAGAAGGGCTGAGTGGCATGCCAAACTTCTCCCGGAGGGGAGACAGGAGGCAGTCCTATATGGACTCTGCTATCCTCCTCCTGGTAGGCAGTTTTTGGGACTTCGGGGGGGGGATTACTGGAGAACTATTGGAGATGGACTACAGAGTGGGGCCAGTAGTGGGGGGAATTAAAGATTTGGGGGTGGACATGCCCTTAATATAAGAAAGGTTTTTTTCTGCATGCTCTGGCTCGTCTCACAGCTTCGAGTCCCATCTACATTTCTACCCAGCTTCCCTTCCATCACCTCCATCTCTGTTTCACAACTTTCCAATATGCAGAACACAGAATTTCAAACCTTCTCTCCAATGCCCCATCCCACGTCCTGCCCCCTGACTACACTTCCCTCCTTTCTCATTCCCCATCTCTCATCTTCCTTTACACAGCCCTAACGTCTCCTTTTAGCATCCTCCCCTCCTCATTCAAGCCATGCTATTGTATCCTATCAAACATCAATGACCCACCAATCTGCAAGCACCTTATGTGCGATGTCTGGGAGTAACTTTGACTCCGAACTTTCCTGTAAACACCACATCAATACCCTCAATACAAGGATTGTGGAAGCACTCCAATTAGGCTAATTTACAACTACATTTAACGGAAGTGCTACTGATCTGGTCAAATATTTATACAAACATAGAAAATATAATCAATGCACATTCCTAGGCCCCATATAATATCATATTATCTGCACACTGGCATACTTTATAAACAAAGGGGTTTTAGTATACATTACTGTGATCACATGAATGAAAAGCCTTCCAACCACGTCAAGGTAACCCCAGTCTGGAAGGTCCTAACTTCTAACCTTTTCAATTTCTTTTACTTCAATTACGATTAGCAAACTTTTGCATTTCTCATTCTTACACACTGAATCCATATAACAGGTTCTCTCCCTTCCCCCTCAGCCCTTTGGCTTTTAAAATGAGAGAAGAGGCCACCCAGTGCTTTATATTAAAGGCAGAGGACCTCCATAAAAGGGCCTTCCAGACGGGGTACCTTGACGTGGTTGGAAGGCTTTGCATTCATGTGTCACAGTAATGTATACTAAAACCTTGTTTAAAAGTTGCCAGTGACCACATTAATACCCTGTCTAACTCCTGTCGTTTACAGCTCAAAAACATCTCATGCATTCGTCCCTTCCTTTCACAGAATGTTACCAAAATTCCAGTTCATGCCCTTATCATCTCTCGGCGGACTACCCTCCTGTGCGGTCTACCAAGCAAACAACTGGCACCCCTTCAATCAATCCTTAGTCTGCCCAGGCTATTCACCTCATTCTTTCCGCTTCTCAGATGCTGCCCTTCGTCAATCTCTCCACTGGCTTCCCATAAACAAAGGTTCCAATTTAAACTGCTAACCTTATCCTACAAGGCTCCTCCATACAGCCCCTCCAATGCATCTCTGATCATAAACAGATATTACCCAAGGCGTAATCTCAATCTGCTAATGGTCTTTCTTCTCATCTACTCTAATCCCTCTTCCCATGCCTGTATTTAGCACTTTTCTTGGGTTGTCCCTTGCTCTATAACTTCTTCCTCACTTTATACGTCAATTGCCATCACTTTGTATCTTCAAACACAACCTCAAAACTCATGTCTTCAGGAAAGGTTACAATCTGGACCTGGACACTCCTACCCCTCTTACTGACCATTATTGACCTGCTTGTTATACTCAACTGACAACTTAGTTACAGCTTATGATCTGCTTCACCTTATGTTTCATCCCAATCTCCTCTAGACTGTATGCCCATTTGGGCAGGGCCCTCCTTCTATTGTACCACAGTAATGCGTAGTTACCCCACTGAATGCTGCTGGACCAGCACTGAATTATTGCACTTTGTTTTTCTTGCTCTACCCTTGTATGTAACATGTATGTTTTTCTCCTGCATATTAATGCAACTGTAAAGCAAAACAGAAGATGTTGGCGCTATATAAACCTACTATAATAATAATGTAGCCACATGTTCAGAAATCACCAGTCAAGGCTATTTTTTAGGTTCCAGACTCCTTGGTGCCTGGGTGTAAAATTTCCTTGCCAAGTACCATTTTGTCGTTGTGCTGGAGTGTATAGTGAGAAGAACTAATCTTCTTTGATAAAAGAGAGAGATTTGTGCTATTTAGCTTGAATTTCAGTGTGGTGGGTATTTGTGTTGTATTCACTTTGGTAATTGGGGACTTGTTTAGTTCTTGAAGATGTTTCGCTATTCATCCGACTGGCTTTCTTAATTCAGATTGACTTGAATCTGTTGGCAAGTACTCTGGAAAGTCCCATAGCATATGACAGCCAGGTGTTAGGGACCTTCTGAAGCAAGGTGTGGATGCATTGAGGCTAAGAGGTGTTATCGAAACTGCCCAGGGTAAGGGTGTAATACAGCATACCGTAATTACTTGAGTATAAACCGTCCCAAGTATAAACCGAGGGTACCTAGTTTTAGGTGAAAAATGAGGAAAACCACATTGACTGAGTATAAACCGAGGGGGTAGTATTTGCCACTAAAGATGTTTGGAAACTAAAACTCCAGCATGCTTTATTGCTGGGAGTTGTAGTTTTCAGACATCTTAAGTTGCAAATACTTACAAATAGGGGTAAATCCTCCTTTATTTGTGCATACAGTATGCACAAATAAAGAAGGTTTTACTCTTATTTGTAAGTATTTGCCACATTAAGATTTGCCCTTGTGTCCCTGTGCAGGTCAATGTTTCTCCTACCTTGTCCGGCGGCCGCGATCCGCATCCTCGCTCACAGCCTCTGCGCATCCGGATGATGTCACACCCGGCCCTCTCACTTTGTGGCGCCGGGTAGTGGACATCATCCGGATGCGCAGAGGCTTTGGAGCGTGGATGCGGATGCGCGGCCGCCGGACAAGGTAGGAGAAACATTGACTCGAGTATAAACCGAGGTAAGATTTTCAGGCTTTTTTTAAAGCCTGAAAACCTCGGTTTATACTCGAGTATTTACGGTATGTGGCAGACCGTTCAGTATGTTCTGTTTATTTTCAGTAAATGGCCAACTTGACACCTCCCTTGAACCAGTCATGTTACTTGCCAAGATGTGAAATTACAATCTTCAAAGGTATGTCCTTTTTGCTTAAGATGCAGGTACACGGCTGAGTCCTGACCGGAGGAATTGGCTCTTCTCTGTTGGGCCATACATTGGCGCAGCTGCTGTTTAGTCTCCCCCACATACAAATCAGAACCCTCTTCACTGCACTGCATATATGATGTCATTTTTTTTGTGTTTCATTACTGGGTCTTTTGGATGTACCAATTGCTGCCTCAGTGTGTTGTTTGGTTTATAGCAGACAGGGATGTGGTGTTTTTGGAAATTTTTCTTAAATTCTTGGAGACCCCTGTTACGTATCTGAGAAATTAAGAAAAATTCTTTAAAAATATCGTATCCCTCTGTGCTATAAACCAAACAACACAATCTGTATATGGCTCAGGGACCTAGGAAATGGTCTGGGGAACACAAACAGGGTTATTCAATAAAAGTTCTTGTTGGTAAAAATGGTGCTAATTTTGCCCCAACCAATCAGATGTTGGCTTTCAAATGTTAAAGAATATTTGATTGGTTGGGGCAAGATTAGAGTAGTATTTTCAAAAAAATTCACAAAAAAAAGCAAAAATTTTCCACGGTTTGAAAAAATTGTAAGTTTTGATTTTCCACTTTGGAACCAGGTTCGGTTTGAATTCAGGTCCATCTCTACATTGGATATATACGCACTAGTTTTCTCATTTAGAAATGTATATTCTTACTGAATATTACAGAGTCAGACTAGTTAATATCCCATCTGTATATGAAAAATATTTAAATATTACATATTTTCTGCCATGTTGTATATATTACAATACTGTACAGGCAAATCTAATCTACTTTCTAAAAAAGAGAAGTACACACATGGGCCCTAAATATGGCGGAAGTCATTTCAGATTTAACAACTATATCATGACCTGGCTGTATAAGAACCTTCTCAAACCTATTAGATTTTAGATCCACTACATAGCAGGAAACAACTGACTAAATTAGTCAATAAAATTCTTCTGCAATCTTTTTCTACTTTGAAAAATAAAATGCCTTAAGAAGGGGGTACAGAGACATTTGTGCTTTGTGTTGGCCGATGTTAGATAAATGTGCCATGTAATTTGATCAATGGAGAATATTTCAACTTTGCTGAGAGATTTTCATGAACTTGGGGATTGGATGGAAAAAAACAAGTTTCAGTATTAAAATTCCATTTGAGTATGATATGTGTGAACTCAACAGAACTGTGCTGGAGGTCAATAGCAGTTATAGCATTTGCAAAAGCTTCCCAAAGCTTTCATGTACAAAAAGATGCTTTGGCTTAAGTAATAAAAGGCATAATTTAGTCTCCATATTAATCCGTTTATCATGCAGTACTGATTCGCAATGCAGTGAATAATTCAACTTTACACTATGGACTCTGTAAAAGCACAGCTTGCAAAATACTTAGAATGCAGTAATCTGCGTTTTCATGGTATTTTTGGTTTTTACAAACTGCGCTTCAATTTTGTTGTAAAATAATGAAATACTGATTCTGGTTATCATACAAATCAGTAAGTATTGCCATAACCATTAACATGAGTTTATAAATATGCCCCTATATATTTGTGTTTGTTCATGCTGTACATTAGAAATAGTTTTCAAATCTAATTCTATAAAGTGGGAGTTATAAGCATATATTGTTAAAGGTCATCTCTACCTTCATAGATTAAATTTCCCAGCAGCAAGTTCCCCCAAACACAAATTTAGCTAAACTTACATTTACCAAAAAGTCTCCTTACATTAATTACAGAGCCCAATCCATCGCTGGTTGGTAGAAGATATTTCTGCTGCTGTAGGCATAAACTACATGTAGCACAGCAGCAAAGGAGACTTGTCTTCTGAAGCTTTGGGAATGGCACTCAGTCATTGATAAGTACCAGTGCAGAGAATACAGAAAACATGGGGTTGTGTTGTGTACGTAATGTTAAAAAACATTTTTGGCAAAGGTACTTATAGCAAAATTTGTGTTGCTGGGAAAGTTATGTAAGCAGACATGCCCTTTAAATGAAGTAGAAGTGACTTGTTAAAAAAACTTAAAACCACAGAACTACCTTTTGCTTAAGGCCATATTTTTGTGGTAGATACTGTGTTTGAAGGTTAAATAAAGGAATGAGTCATTAAGTTCTCGATCTGGGGGTTAAAGGACAACTCCACCCTCATAAGAGCATCATTTAGAAAGAATGGCCTCTTTAAAATATGTTGATATATCATAGTTTGTCCTATGAATTCATTGTTTTATGCCTGCTATGCTTCTGGATGCCTCATGGAAACTGAGCAATTTAGAAACCTGTACTGAGCCTGTACTGAGCCTGGGCATGCTCAGAAGAGGCAGATAGGGGATTAACATTCAGTCATTGGCTGTGATGTCAACTGTCAAATCCATAACTGACAGTTGCTAACTGGAAGAACCAGGAAGTAGAACCAGGGGCATCAGGATATTGTGCAGGATTTCAGGTTAGACTTATATATTTCAGATCTCAAACTATTACTGTTTAGGGTTTTGGGGGTGAATTACCTGTATGTAAGTTTTAATTTTGGGGATGAACTTGCCCTTTAAGCACAAATTGATCGGTTCTGCTGACTGATTCAATCAATTTATTGGGTAAAGGTGACTGAGCATGACTGTAAGTTTTGGTCACGTGATGCGGGATTGATGAATTAATGCCCACATAGATTTCTATAATTCTAGGAATAAAATATTTAAATGATACAATAAGCTCTTTCCTACATGATGTAGAAATCATAGGGAACGCAATGATAAACAATGTTATTTAACTACATAACTATGGCTCCCTAGCAATACAGGGGGCTGTTTTAAAGGTCTCGGTTGCCAACCATGCCGCCATGCTGTTACACAGTGGACATCTTATCTCTGTACACATGTAATTTACTTCCTAACCTGCTTATGTGACCTTTATTATGAGGGCAAAAAGTCCACTATTGTCAGGCAACGTATGGCCAATATTCAATCCACCCAAGCTGCTCTTGGTAATAATCCGAATATTAATGCTAAAGACAAAGGTACTTCGAAATTTGGTGAATTGTCTGTGGCTATACATTTTAAAGAGGCCCAGCATCCTCTGACTAGCATGCGCTGCATGACTGTTCAACAGGTGGGATTGACCGAGAAAGTTGACTGTGACCATGTGTTACTACAGTGGGAAGCATGTTGGACTATGGCCCCTAGGGGACTCGATGAAATCTACTTTTTATAGCCATTGCCACCAGTCACAGATTATGTAAAATGTAACTTTTCTGCAATTGGTGTTTAGCATTAAGGTTCTGTCTATTCTAATAATTGTGGATATGGTTTTATATTATGTGTGTTAAGGTAAAGCTTGTATTTTTGCATATAATATTGAACCATGATGAATCCTTGGTAATCTCGGGAAAAAGACCAACACACACAACTGGATAAGGCCTATAGTTTATCTGTGTAAAATCCATCAAGAACAAGGCATACAAACATTTTTTTCTGCAGAAAATGTCCACATGGTATGGGCACCATTTAATAGAATATCATCCTTCATGTGAAGGGCAGCTGTACAGTCTGTTTGTGTAAATCCTCATATTTCCACTGTTTAGTGATATTTTTATGGAATACGGCCTGAAAATAAAAGTAGAAAAGTAAACAGATTATTAATCATAGGCAGTATATACACAACCCGGTGTCTAATGAGTATGTACACATGTTAAATACTAACATTGATTTTCTGTCCACTAGAGGATTTTTCTGTCCAGAAGAAGGATGTCTGATTATTTTTCTTAATGCCATGAACATCACTATAAGATTAGCTGCAATGGAAACATTGGTCATGTCAATGTTTCCATTGCAGCTAAAGTAAAATATCTTTGAGGCAGCATTAACCCTCTGATTTTTTCCATTTAGCAGACGTTCCACCAATAAATCCGTATGCATGGCCCAGGCTCTTTCTCTGTTCCCAAAAAGCAATTTCCGGTTCTTTCTCTGGAGCCTTTCTCAAGTAAGTTTTATATATTATTCGTACTTTCTACTGAAGTTAGTAGTTTGACCTCAAAACCAGGTTTGGATGAAACTGTTGATACTCAATACTCATCAGCATTCACTATGTATAGGAATATTTCCACTTAATTAGCTGCAATAGCTTTTAACAAAAATATTTCCACTGTCTTACCTCAGTGTGCAAACATATGGTACTTACAGCATGAAAGCCATGAATGAGCAAAGTCACACTGATGACATTCAGTCTACTCACTATGAGTGTTCATGTTTCAAACCTCATCCAGTCACATTGAAAACATGTTAATGGTTTGACCATTATAAAGTACTAAGAGGCCACAGAAATGTATTTAACCACTAATGTGTCTAGAGCCTTGAAAGATTGAAGATTTATATATTTATTTTAGTAAGACACAATGGGCCGAATGTTGTATATATAAAGTGTCTCAGAGGTCCAAAGGTCTAAGGTATAATGGTCTAAAGGTTCTCCACCACATTTGTACCCCAGTGACGTGTTCAGCTTTGGTAATGATATTGTAGTCTTGGCCAATGCCAGTTTATTCATTCTCCCTCTCTACACAAGCCTAGTGGAATTCCCCACATCTACTTTTTGTATTATTTCTCTCTTTTTTTAAGAAATATTTATTTTTTATAACTTTTATTTTAATCCATTGTAACTTTATATATTGACCTTGAATATTGACGGAAGCTTGAAACTGCATCTTTAAATCAGTTCCCAGTTGGCTCAACAGTCAAATGTGTCCTCCAGCAATATCTTGCATAATCCTAAACTATTTCTGCACTTACCATTAACAATGTTATACCGTTTTTTAACCAGTTTTCCTTAGTTGGGTTTATTTATAAAATTGGATAAAGGTACTGTATTTAAGTCTTCGGGGATAAAACATTTCCCTGGCCCCTCGTAAAATTTGTCATCAAATTCAGAAACAGGAGCAAGGAATACACTGGAACTGCGATCATATTTCTCCTTGGCCTCCTTGACTGTTTCATTTGATTGAAGAAAGCAATAATCTAATGATTTCCGTGAGCTGTTTGTGATGAATGAAAAGGAAAAGGAATTGTTAGTTCTAATAAACACCGTAAGGACAGAGGTTTAACATCTGATCTTGACAAGCATTGCTTATAGTTTTCATTACACTATCACAGGAAGTGATCATCAGAACAAAGAATAATAATTGCTACCCTACCTACAAGCATAACAGGTGCTTGAAATAGGGTGAAAACCTGTGGGTCCGAAACATGTAGCATGCATGATTTTGCTAGTAACTAACAGGATGCATAACAAAAATTTAACATGAGAAACATGACATCAAGAACTTTTTAGGTAATTAACTACCAATCTTGTGCCTCGTCAGGATAAACATACTGAATCTATTAAAATTGTCAATGTATGTATGTTCAGAATGTTTTTTTTTTAACATTCTTTAAGTAACTTAGGGATCTAATCTTTCTGCTGCCATCTGTTGGTAAATCGATTGATCACCTAAAGCCCAGTACACACCTTTAGATCCTTCATCCCTACTGGTCGACCAGGACGCAGGGCCGCACTATTGGCAGTGGTTTTCGGACACACCTGATCAGTCATTCATCCAATTCATACGAACGAATGGTCAGACTTCAGTCATGCAATTTTTTTTTGCACTGAACTATGCGTCAATCGGGCCAAAAATTGTGTGGACACAGCATAAGTTAATTGTGGATGAATGATGAATTGTTAATCTGATCTTTGTGCTGCCATCTGTTGGTGAATTGAGTGATTGCATAGCTAACTTCGGATGAGATGCAATAGCACAGAGGGCGATGCAATACTGGACACAAAAAGTCCAAAGCAGTGTAAATCCCACGCTACCCGATGTATTATTGCTAAAGATCTTCACAAATAGCGTGGTGCCTCCCAATGCAAAACACATTTAGTAAAGTTTTGTGCTACCTTGTAGTGTGGAACTTAACATTAATTGTATTGAAGTGCAAACCCATGCTTCCTACCTAGCCCCAATCCCGCGATGCAATAACGTCTGTAATTACGGATTGGGATTGCTGTAAGGTGAGACACAAGGTTTGCAATATTTCATCTCACCAAAAAACATTTTGGGAAGTCTCTAGCCACCTTCCTCAGGTGTAGATTGCAGGTGTGCATTAGATTAGCGTTATATATGCAAGTGTACAGATAGTATGGAATTGTATGGTGACTAGAAATGCACAATGATTATCTTTTCTTTGTCTGTGATAAAAAGTGGATTAAATGAGATGGTAGTAAAGCTTCCATAATAAAGCTGGGTACACACAGTACCAATAAAGTCCCGATAGCGCTTTATCGGCACTGTGTGTGGCTGCTTTTCCGAATGAGCGCATGGCCGCCAAACGTTCGGGTTGGCCAAGCGCTCGTTCGGGAAAGTCCGTAAATTTCCCTTGCCTGTGGAAGACTTCCTATAGGGGGAGTCTGCAGCGGCCAAAGGAATCACACAGTCCCGAGCATTCTCCCTATGCTGTGTATATTGCAGATCCTGTCAGGGAAGATCAGGGAACACACAGTCTCAAGCAACCTTGTAAGTTACAGAGTTGATGCTACTGAGAAAAGGTCTGAGTGGGGACTCTTCTTGTGTATCTTAGGGAGTCCATATATTCATGGATGGGCTTCACCAGGGTAGATGTGATGATACATTGCTTGATCAATGGCTTTGTCCTTTTGAAGTTATTATATTAGGTCTATGACCATTTTCTTGTAGTGGCTGGTTTGCATAGTTCAGGTACTCCTGCACTCATTCCATAAAAGTCCAGGTGCCTCCAGGTCACACAGCTCCATTAACTATGTCACATTGAACAATTAATGTCAGAAATTCCCGGGCACACATTTCAACCTCACACATGACTTCTTCATAAGGACAAAGACATCTTGTCCTGATGAAGATGTCCTGTGTGACGTCGAAACGTTGAAATAAATTTGAAGTTATTTTGATTTTAAACAGTGTGTCCGGGAATTTCTGACATTTATTGTCCAGAAATTTGGTAACCTTAGCAGTTGCACACTAGTCCAAGGTGTTGGGTACCAACGTTCATCTTTCTTTATAAACAGGCAGGATTGAGATACTGGAGTATTTCTTAAAGAGGTAAGGAAAGTATTTATAAAACTTTGTTGATCTAAAATAAAGATATAAAAACATTATTTTATACAATGATTTTTTTTGCATGTCCATTGTAAACTGGATCAATGTGATTACTGATTGTTATGCGGTTGTAAAATACCAATGTACTTTGTGTTTTTACTATTTGACACATGTACTGTACATATGCATGTAAAAACTTTAAACGGTATGTCCACCCTTAAAATTTTTTTTTTACCAGACATTGCCCCTGTCCCCCCAGCCCCAACCGCTATGTTAGTAATATCAGAAAATGCCCCAAACTTTTCTTACCTTCCCTCTTTCCTCTGCCGCGCTGCCGGCCCTCTGCTTGCAAGAAAATGCAAGCAGAGGGGCGGGGCCGGCAGTCACGTCTGTGATTGGCTGAGCGGCAGCCAATCACGGACGCGGCTGCCGGGAGTTCAGTGCGGCAGAGGCAAGAGGGAAGGTAAGTAATGTTCTGGGCATTTTCTGAGATTACTAACATAGCGGTTGAGGCTGCCCCTTAGGGGACAGGGCAATGTCTGGTGAAATGGTTTTTACGGTAGGGGGAGGGAATCCTAATAGGGAGGAGAGGGAGGGGGGAGGGGGGGGAGAAGGGCTGCAGTAAGCATGCCAAAATTCTCCCGGAGGCCCAGGTAGGAGGCAGGTCCTAATGGACTCTGCTATCCTCCTGGTGGCAGTTTTTGGGACTTTGGGGGGGGACTACAGGAGAACCATATGGAGCTGGGATGTGAGGTAAGGATTAAACTACACTACATGATGGGGCAAGTAGTGGGGGGGATTATAGTTTTGGGGGTGGACATGCCCTTTAACATAAATATTAAAAATTACATTACATTCAAATTTGACATTAACAAAGTTGTATAAATACTGTCCTTAAAGGGCCCGTCCACCCAAAAAAATAACTGAATACCTCTTGAGAAAGGGTCCATGTGTCCCGAAACATGTCAGATAATATGGAATAAACCCATAAGCAGTAGGGATGGCCGGTTCGCGGATCCGAACCCGGATCCGCCACGGATTTATCCCATTCACGAACGGCGGATTTTTCCGGATTTTCTGCCTTCCGAACTTCCGAACTGCGGATTTCTCGTATTTTTGGAAATTTTTGAAATTACGAGATTTCTCGTATTTTCGTCAATACGTATTTTTGAAAATTTTCGAAATTACGAGGATGTCTCTTATTTTCGTAAATACGTATCTTAGAAAATTTTCGAAATTACGAGGATTACTCGTATTTTCGAAAATTCCGTTTTCCGAAAATTTGCGAAATTACGAGATTTCACGTATTTTCGAAAATACGCGAAGTATTGTAATTTTGAGAATATTTTTCATTTTAACGGGTCCGCTCGCGGATTTTCGAATTTTCACATTTTTTCGAAAATTCGCGGATCCTCGAGCGGACCGGATTTTGCGAAGTTCGGACATCTCTAATAAGCAGTATAAACTGCCTCTTTGCCTTTTGTACCTCTAATCCAACCTTTATAAACTTATCTGGGTACAGTAGAATGTTTTAACACAAAAACGTTTGAAGTATTTTTTTATTTTTATTCATTTTTTTTATTTTTATTCATAGTATTACAAATGCTTATACAATAAACCTGCTTTCATGAAATGAACTTTGCAGTCCTTTAATCATAGGTTAGGTGTAATTGAAATAGCTGTATAAAAGAGAGATGGAAAGTATGGGTTTATGCAGCACAAAGAGCAATAAGTTCAATAAATGAATAATGCGCTTACTAATATCACATGTTAAATATCAGGTATGAATTTCTAAGAGCTGCATCTATATTAAACGTTGTTTGTTTGTTCTGTCCATGGCTCTGTGTACTGTAAATATCATCAATTATTTTAATCAACCTTGACATTTGTAATTAAAATGAAGTCTTACCAACCTGTTCTCTCCATTTCATTCTTTCTACACATGGTCTAATCCTTATTCTGACCAGTCAAAGGCCTTCATGCCTGGCATCATTACTATTCTGCTATCTCCTGCATGAATATTAACAGTTAGTGATAATAACAGGGTAACAAGTAGAGATGGACTAGAACTCGAACTCGAACCTGAGTCCGAGCCGAACTATTCGAATTCAAACGAGTTCGGACTTCTCGAACTATCCCGGGACCCGGATTTTCGATATTTTCGGACTTTCGATAAATATTGAATGTTCGACTGTTCGAATGTGCGAGTAAAATGCCTATTATACCTATACGCGAGCATCGAATCTGCAAGTAAAGGGTCCATTAAAACCTATACGCGAGCATCGAATCCGCGAGTAAAATGTCCATGGTATCTAGGCGCAAACATCGAATCTACGAGTAAAGTGTCCATTAAAGCCTATACGCGAGTAAAATGTACATGGTACCTAGGCGCGAACAAGCTTGAAAATAGCGCGAGTGAGTTAAATTGATTTTTCGAATGTCCTGGATATTCGAACATGTTCCCCAGACCATTTCCCAGGTTCCACAGCCATTTACATTAAGTTACCATTGATATTTTAATTGTATTTCATTAGAACTTTTCGAACTATTTGACTCCCATTGACTTTAATGGGTCCGTTTTCAAACTTTCGAACTTTCGATATAGTTCGAAAGTTCGAAAACAGACCAAACTTTCGAAAGTTTGGCCATCTCTAGTAGCAAGGTAAAGTTACTCAAGAACACAAGAACGTAAATTATACTTTCATTTTAGCTGAGGTTGTGTGTCCTTGTTTTACCTGAACTTTCAGCTTGAAAATCTACAAATATATTAATTGTATGCGCTTTTCCCCATGTAATAAGGACCACCTTATCTGCTGTTTTTTAATGTTTGAATACTAAAAAAACCTTTAAACTATTCCAAACACTGTTTCTCCTTTATTTCCCCTTTTTCATGTTCCTCTGCTGCTTGTGATGTAAGCCATATTGGGATGGTGCCAAAAAAGATTAGGCTCATGGGGAAGTGTTTCCAAAAACAGAGTATCCTGGGAAGAAGAGGAGGAGCAGCACCCACAAACACAATCATTTTTATGCAACTGATAGAATTTATAAGGTTAAAAATATAACAGATAAGGTCCCCATTACATGCGTAACACATAGAATCACCAGAACTTAATTTATTAGAATTTCCTTTAAGGAAAATTCATCTTCAGTAGTGTTTGCTCTGTTTTTGGTTGGCAACGGTCTTGACTAAAATCCTAATGTAGTTTGTGATGTTTGGAACCAGCAAGAGGAACCTGATCTAAATCAGAAGAGGGTTTCTCCTGAATGGGGCTTTAGATTATGGTAAGAGTAGGCAAAGACTTCTAGATGAGATTGTTTAAGTTTAATTCCACTTTAGATTCCCTTTAGGACAGCCTATGGCAGCATGCTTTAATAAAATGTCTACAAAATGAATAGACAGTGAAACATTTCTCTTAACAATTAACTTGTATGTTTTCCCTTTTGAACAAAGATCCATAGCATGCTGGGGTCTGGAATTCAGCACCAGCAGGAGAAACAGAGCTTGAATATTGTGGTTCCAGGTCCTTAAGAATGTGTTTCTATTCCCCGGCACTGCGCAGTGAGCCAACAGGAATGCTGAGCAAAGAAGTTTAGTTTGGCAATAGTCATGGAAAATTCCCAATTGGAATTTAATACTTTAAATAAAGTTTTTGTTTTGTTTTCAGAATATTTAACTAGTGCTAACAAATCCACTAGCAGTTTGTACAAACAGGAATTAACTCCATTACAATGCTAGTAAGTTATTATATCTCTGTGCCAAAGTAATTGCATTTTCCACTTTTGCTATCTTTTAACGTTTTAATCTTGATATAGAGAATCCTTTGCTATTAGAAACTGCCATGGCTGTATGTTGTTCTTAGACATTCTGAAGATTATTTATTAGAAATTATTTTATATGTTTGACAAATAGCACATGACATGGAAAATATTCCTGTCAAGGTCACATCATCTAGGGTAAACAGAACAGGAAAAATAGGGAAAAGGATTCTGTGTCTATTATATTATTATATTATTTGCCATTAGGGGGCATATATATAAAGGAGCACTGCTGCCAGACTTTTTTCTGACAATTTCCCCAAGTTATTAATTTTATTTTCAACATATTTATCAAAAGGCAAAAATTACATGGTGTAAAGTAGGTTAATAGTAGTTCATTTCCTATTACCAGATTAGGAAATAGGGCCATATTAATAAGAGCGCAGAATATTGATTTTGTAATACTGTACCATTAAATGGTCGTTGCCGCGATCGTACATATAAATTTGCAGGCGTAAATCTACGATAGCAGTCATAAATGTTGCATATTGGTACAACGTAGTATTGTACGAACAAATCTTTACGAATGTTCATAACTGTACAAACACGTCAGTACATTTTCGGCCACAATCGTACTTTTCCAATAACCCGCAGTATCATAAGTTTGCGATAACGCGGGTTTGTGAATATGGCCCATACTGATGGTAAATAGTGATGGTAAATTTGTTTTGCTGATTAAAGGTGGTCTCAAAACAAGCTTAAATGAAAGGCCAGTTTCCTACCATTAAAACGAGCCATCAACCACCTCTCTACGTGCTCCACAGCCCAAGATATACAGAAATGACTGACCAGAAAGTTAATGGGTGGGAGGCTGACATGTGACATTCCTGAGGCTTCTCCTGCACAGTGCCGCTGGCGAGCACAGCCTCAGACTCCCTCAGTGTATGAGGGAGACAGGAAGTCTCTCCTACTCTCTGCTGTGTGAAGTCCTGACAGAGAAGGTAAGGGAATCTACAGCCCTTCTCTTTCACTGTGTGAAAACAGCCTTTTCAGGCAGAGTTCTCACTCTGCCTGAAAAGGCTGTTTCCATAGGGTTATCTGTAAAGGGGGTCTGAGTAACCCATGGCACCGCGAGTGAATGGGGCTTAGACACCCATGAGTAGGTGGAGCTTAGACACCCGCAAGTGGTCGGGGCTTAGACACCTGCAAATGGGCGAGACCACAGCACCCACGAGTGGGCGGGCCCACAGCACCCAGGAGTGGGCGGGGCCATGGCACCCACGAGTATGCGGGCCACATGGGGCTGTAAGATAATGGGCAATGGGGTGCCTGCAACTGGAAGGACCATGGGGTCCATGAGTGGGAGGGACCAGGGGGGCTGCAAAGGGGAGGAGGAGACAGGACAGATTGCAGGAAGCAGGAAGTGCAGGGGACCTGGAGATGCTGCAGCCATATAACACACAAAAATGTGACTTCAAGACTATGCAAAATAAACAATGGAAATAAATGGCAAAAATTCTCAGGGGAGCAATTCCTATCAATTTACCTAAAGTCATTTTTGGACCACAGTTCCCCTTTAAGAAACAAACCCTGGTGACTTTATAAACTTTATAAATAATAATAAAGACATTTGTAATTTTGGTTTCATCAATAAATGTTATATAGTGTAAAACTCCCCCAGGTGAATTTTCTCTATTTTGTTAATATGGCTAATTTCCATCACAGCTTATTTTGAAAATGGTTAATGTTAATTGTCTACCTAGTTACATTAATAGGCAAACACACTATGGCCTGCTACCAATTACCATGTCAGAAAACTCCCCAAAATGCATTTCACCTTCAAGGACTTTCAGGGTTATTCAATAAAAGTTCTTATCGTTTAAAATGGTGCTAATTTTGCCCCAACCAATCAGATGTTAGCTTACAAATGTTAAAATAGATCTGATTGGTTGGGGTTGGGGTTTGTGTTTTTGCATAAAGTGCAGAATAGTGATCTACATTTCAGGGTCAGGCAGGGCATTATGGGATGAAAACGTTTTATCAAGGGAACCATAAACCAGCAGGGCTTATCACAAACTTACAGTGGTGGCTAAAGTCAGGACATGTCTAATTCTTTGGGGGAAAGTCTGAGACATCATACTTTAGCTCCACCTAGTGGCCATATGTTTATTGCATGCCAGATAATACACTCATTAGCATTGTTAACTTTTGGATACATTATAGATATTTTTTTACAGCATGTTGACAGTGACACAACAAAAAGAGCTCCTGCAGAACATCTACAACAAAATAAAGAGACATAATCAGATGTATCGCCATTGCAAGAAGCATTAAAATGGGCACCGTTTTATCCTAATGGTTCAAGGGCTCCCAATCTATCCACCTATAAACATATGTTAAGTGGCCCCTCTCAGTGAATGAGTCACATGACACAAAACATGTCTTTTATGAAGCAGAATAGACAGACGACCATCACGTTTTGTGCCCTAAACAAAGTGACTTTATAGGAGTCAATTTTTAAATTAGTTATTCGGTTTGGTACATTAACTATGGATAAGTGTAACAGGATATTGGAAGTGTTTGAATGTGCATATCATTTTGTGCAATGTCAAAGCCATATACTGTACTTACTATTCAATATAATTGCTAAATTCTATAAAGTTGTTTCTGAACCTCTTACTCCTCAGTAACATCCTTATTTTCAATCTATACCTGAGCTCCCTAGTCTAGTGAGAGTGTCAGTTTAGTGTAAGGCTAAAGTAACCTCACATATCCCCTTTATACTACATATTAAAAGATACTGACAGTAGTGCATTGGGAGGTGTTAGTAGTATCTATAGTCTGCTGAGAGAAGGGCCCAGCTGGAGGTTGAGTAGATGTAGATACCTCAAGATATTCACGGCCTGAAATTATTTATCAGTCTGACAACATGCATCTATTCTGGAGAATCAACAAATGTTTGCCAACCGAGCATACTGGGCAGGGATCGTCTGTCTATGGTCGTTCGTTGATGGTTGGCAATCGGGCATTACGGCCCTTAAGGTTAAGCTGCTGACAACCACACTGAATACATTGCAGATGAGTGTTGAAGACTGTGTCATCTTAAAATAGTCTAAAATGAAATATTAGATTGTGGTTTGCACAAACAGTTGCTTGGGCACAGATTATAACCAACAATGTCCTGTGTAGGTCAGTTAATGGTTTAGAACCATGTTTTATGGATTCACCATTTCATTCAGTGTCTGATTTCTGCCTTTCCTAGTGTGGCTTCTGCACAAGGTGAGTTATGGGATTCTGACAGTTTGTTTTCTTCTTCGATATAATTGACTCTAAGGATGTAATTTTAAAGCATCGTATTTAGTGAAACACACCTGGGAACATGATAAATTTGCCTTGTCATTTCACTTGACCTGGATAGAGTATGTAGGGAGTCTGCATGAGCCATTGAAATATTGACCACAAATAGACTTGTTTTGATACATCTTTTTATGTTTTACCTGAGTAAATAAACATACAGACATTTTCCTGTGTGATCAGCTATAGCAGGGGATGCATTTTGTTTGGGATTTGAATCCATTATAAACAAAAATGTGCAGCTGTAAACTACTGGAGGGTATAATAAGATAACAGCACATTCGGCAATAAATACATTGGAGGAAATGTTAAAATAATGCTGTTCATTTAGGAAAAACATAAGGGACAATAGGAATAAGAGGATTCACTAATGAATGCAGATCATTTACATTCCCATCAAGTTTAAAAATAAAAAGTCTGACATATTACTAAAACAGCTAATACAGTGAAAAGAATTACTCAAGTATCTCAGAAAAAACAATTCACATTTATCTTTAACTATTGCAAATAATGACAAATAAACAGTAAAATATCTTATTATTTACCAATGTTTACACCTTTGGAACAATTCACCCATTCAGAGGTGTAGCTAGAGATCTCTCTGCCCCATAGGAAAAAATGTACATGGGCCCCCAAACCCAGAAGCATAAAAATTAACTACATAACTCACACTAATGGCCTGGTTGGCAACTTGAGACTAAAGGACTGTCTGGCAAACTGTGACTGATAGATGAGCTGGCATGTTTATTAATTCTGCCTTCCTGTCTGCATAAGGGGGAGAGGTGGATTCAAAACCCTGCTATGCATTCACACCTCAGTGTTCTCACACCTATAAGAATAGAAGGAAGGAAGAGTTCATCAATGTTCAGAGCCAGGGTGGAGATACCCTTTAAGCACACCCTCAACCGCTATAATGTTTACACTATTATCATTAAGTATAATATTTGAGGTTGAATAAACACATTTACATCCAGCCTACTCAGCAATACACACATTTCCTGCTTAACTACTGATCCAAAAAAAAACACCAGAATTATGAAGGGAAAGGAAATTCCTTCCTGACTACAAGTGGCAATCAGAAATGTCGCTGGATCAACTTAACTTAATGTATCAATACCAGTAACTTGCAACATTCCTTGTTTTCAGAAAACTAATCCAGCTTTCTTTTGAAACTATCCAATGAACCTGCCATCACCACGTTCAATGGAAGACAGTTCCATAGTTTTACCGTTCTCACTGTGAAAATTCTTTCCGAATTTAAGACTAAACTTATTTTCTTCAAGTGTTACGGCAAGTAGAGATGTCCGAACTTCGCAAAATCCGGTCTGCTCGAGTATCCGTGAATTTTCGGGAAAATTCGAAAATTCAAAAATCCACGAGCGGACCCATTAAAATGAAAAAATCCTCGAAAATACAAGAAATCCTTGTAATTTCTAAAATTTTCTAAAATACGTATTTTCCCGCATTTCAAAAATACGTAAAATCCTCGTAATTTCGAAATTTTTCGAAAATACGTATTTTCATGCATTTTCGGAAATACGTGAAATCCTCGTAATTTAGAAAATTTTCGAAAACGCGGTTCAGAAAAGTTCGGAAGGCGGAAAATCGGAAAATCCGCGATATCCACCGTTCGCGAACGAGGTAAATCCGCCGCGGATTCGGGTTCGGATCCGCAAACTGGGCCATCACTAGTGTTAAGGGATGGCCACATGTCCTCTGACTTGTTCTATTGATGAACAATGCCTCAAACAGTTTGTTGTATGGCCCATTAATGTATTTATACATAGTAATCATATCCCCAAGCAAGCACCTTTTCTGTAGTGTACATATTTGTAAATTATACAATCTGTCTTCATATTCAATCTCCCCCATTTCCTTTATTATTTTATCCAAGATGTCCTTCTTGTACACAAGATTCCAAAATCATGCTGCATATTCCAAATGAGGCCTTAACGATGCTTTGCAAAAAGGGAGAATAACATTTTCCTCCCTTGAATCCATACCACTCCTTATAAAAGACATTATCTTGCTAGCTCCAAGATACTTTTCTAACAGGGATTCACTTCCCAGAGGCATTTATAGAAAAAGCAGCAATGCCTTTGCATCTGTCGATGACAATTTCATTCAAGTCTATACTGTAGATCTGGAACCTTTTGTTTGTTTTTGAACAAGGTGTGAAGATATCGCCAGGAGCAGTGAAGATTTGTAAAGAGAGGAGAAACAGCACTAAATTAAATTAAAAACTAAAGTAACTTAAATTTCTTTTTAGTTTCAGTATTACTGTTTGTAAAACTTGTGGCATTGTCTTAAAGGGCATGTCCAGCCCCAAAACCTACTTTTGGTTACAAGGTAGGTGCCTCTTGCCCACCCCCAACCACCAAAATATTTTTGCAAAATAATGCTCCCATGGTTACTTACGGACCATTCTCTCCCGCACCGTCTCTAATCCAGCTCCCTACTGCAAGCAGGGGCTGGACCTGCAGCCGCGTCTGTGATTGGCTAAGACGTGGCCAATCACAGATCCGGCTGACGTCATTCAAGACGGTGCGGGAGAAAAGGGTCCGTAAGTAACAATGGGAGCATTATTTAGCAAAAATATTTTGGCGGTTGGGGTGGGAAGGCGGCACCTACCTTGTAACCAAATGTTTTCACGCTAGGTGCAACGGCCGAAGAGGATGGATCATGATGAGGGAGGGAGGGCAGTAAAGGGTTCCACAGCGCATGTCACATTCCTTGTCGAGGTTGAGGAATCAGCAAGGACTGAATGGCTCACAGACACCTCCTTCACTTCACTTTCCTGGACTTTGGACAAGCATTGATGGAGAACCATTTGGAGCAGAGATGTAAGGTAAGGATTTTTGTAAACTACTTAGTATGGCCAGTAATGGGTTAAATTATAGTTTTTGGGGTGGACATGCCTTTAACCAATCCAATAAAGCACTCGATCATAGATTTACAATCACTATCATAGATTTACGTTTGATATCGTAGATTTACAATTGTGATTTTAAATGAACGTTCACGATAACAATTGTTAAAGGCGTGGTATCTCTAACTAGCAATAGCATGATACATACGAGGGTTACCGAAAACGAACGGTACTTTCAAGGGTTCCTGAAAATCAAAGGCTACATACAGGGTTAGTGATCGATACATTCTAGGGTTAGCGAAAACGATCCGTACATTTGAGGGTTACCAAAAACGAACAATACTTTTGAGGGTTATCTAACGATACATTCTAGGGTTAGCGAATTTTATTATTTCTTATTGATAATTATCGAAAATACAGCCGCAAGTCCGAAAAACTAACTATTTTGAACCTAAACTAGTTTGAATAGTTTGAGTTTATTCAGCTCGAACTCGGGTTTGAGTTCGGTTTTGTGTCACTGGTGCACATACATTAACACATATCATTTCTCATGATATTTCTATAAATAGTTTACAAAACTAAACAGATATCCTAAACTGATAGACTCTTATAAAAACAACCGAGTGCTGAAATAAAATCATTAAGTGTATTTAGGGGGCGTGACATGTAAAAAGAACAAGGATTTGATAGTATTTCTTTATTTTTTCATTTTCTAATTATTTTTAAACTTCTTGGCAGTTGTTATATAGGGCATGCACAGATTTTATTACCAATGTATCCATACATAAAGTACAGTAAATATGTTCCGAGAAGCAAATAAAAATGTAAAGAAATGGGATCATATACGAGAATATAAATGTGATAAGTAAGTGCTAGTCAAAGACAAAGTTTAATATGTAACATTTTGCTCTGGGATTAATAGCTGGGATAAACCCATAGTTGTTACAATAGTCTGGTTTGAGGATTTATCACATTACTCTTGTTTTTATAATTCCAGTTTTAGTTCTTGCTGGGGTGAATCCTTTTTACATAGAAAAAGCAGGAGTAAAAGACATTCCAGTGCTTAGTAGTATACACACGCACAGTAGAAAGCAAGATTAATGCACATTTAAAATGCACTTTCCTTGGGGATATTAACGGTGCAGTAAAAAGCTTGATTAAAGGCTGAGTCACAGAGAAACATGTCTGTATGTTTATATTTTTGTCTGCCCCCATGTCTTTGATGTGAACCAATTCTCCAGGCAGTTGCATTGAAAATGAACTTATTGCAAACTCCACTGAAATCTGTTAAACTAACATTGCATTCTGTCTGTAGAGAAATGCATAGAATTCCCAAGATCTGTGAATATCCAGCCTCATGCTTTCATGGTCATGGAACTCCCTGGTGACTTTAAACACCCAAAGAAAGGTTCATTAGTCTCTATATATTGTGACTGTACATTTAAAACATTGGATCCTTTCATTAACTTTTAGACATATGGAGAGAGGGTGTAAATCTTTAATACATAAGAATATATAAAGTAATGGGCAGTGCACCCGCAAATTGTGGATATTCCACACACATATTGCTAATTTAAAGGGGAACTGTGGTCCAAAAATAGGTAAATTGATAGGAATTGCTCTCCTAAGAATTTATTTTCATTGTTTATTTTGCATAATTTTGAAGATATGTACATTTTTGTGTGTGATATGGTAGCAGCATCACCAGGTCCCCTTACTTTTTCTGCTTCCTGCTCTGAAACCATGTCAGTCAATCTGCCCTGTGTCTTCTCCTCCCCTTTGCAGCCCCCCATGTCCCTCCCAATCATTGACCCCATGGTCACTCCAGTTGCAGACCCCCCTTGGCCCATTCTCTTACAGCCCCATGTGGCCCCACCCACCCGTGGGTGATGTGGCCCCGCCCATGCTGTGGCCCCGCCCACCCATGGGTGCACAAGCCCCACCCACTCACGGGTGCACAAGTCCCGCCCATTCGCGGGTGCATAAGTCCTACCCACTCGAGGGTGCCACTCAGACCCCCCCCACACAGAAAACTGTGTCAGGACTTCCCACAGCAGAGAGGATGAGGGACTTCCTGTCTCCCTCACACACTGAGGGGGTCTGAGGCTGTGCTCGCCGGCGGCACTGTGCAGGAGAAGCCTCAGGAATGTTACATGTCAGCCTCCCACCCATTAACTTTCTGGTCAGTCATTTCTGTATATCTTGGGCTGTGGAGCATGTAGAGAGGTGGTTGATGGCTCATTTTAAAGGTAGGAAACTGGCCTTTTATTTAAACTCAACTGGGTTTTTTGGAGACCACTGTTCCCCTTTAAAGGGAGGGAAAGAAGCCAAACAAGTAAGATTTAAGGTTCAAACACACAGTCAATTTGCAAGCGAGCCACGACCCCCGACACTGAGCGCTACATGTGATAAAATGGGTTTTGGCCGGGGGGCGTTCGTCGATCCGCCAGGTGGATCAATGAACGACCCACACACGGACGAGTCTTGGCCGAAACGCCCGTTCGTCGCATGTAATGCTCAGTGTCAGGGGTCGTGGCTCGCTCACAAAATCGTACGTGTGTATGACCCTTTATAGCTCCGGACTTAATAGTTGGTTTGTATAATATGTACAGAATGCTAAACTGCAATAAATTAGCATTGAATTGATTAATTAATGAGTTTTTATTATAAAAATTGTGTGTGTGTGGGGGGGGGGACACAAATACATTAATATTGAAAATGGCTTTAGTTGCCATTCAAGGTTTTTATGGACACACCTTTGGTATACTAACTTACATCAGCAGAAATATATATACAAGAGTAGAAATAAAGATTATTCACCCCCTTTTAAACATTCCATTGTGTGTTCTGACAATATATTGTAATGGAAAACAAACCTTACTTTTGTCCTACTGGTTGAAAGCAGCCAAACCTTAACCCTTGCCCTACTGCTTTAGAATATTTACACGAGTAGAAATAAATATTATTCTGTGCTATTTAAACAATCTGATGCCGCCTAAGGATATAATGAAAATCATATTCAAAACAAATGTAACCTATGTCCTGCTGTTTGGAAATGTTAACAGGCACATTACGAAGTATATTTAAAATACATTTGCTAAATGAAAAGGAGACATTAGCATCCAGTATCCACATTCCAACAACCGGGCCACTAGCCAGGGTTAAAAGCCAGAGAATCATCTTTTTGTTTTATAGCAGGAGAGTGGCTGCTCCTAGTAGATAAAAGAGATTTTATCTGTTTATAAGGAACATGAAAACTTATTTAAACAGCTACACACATTATTATTAACTGTATTTACATTAGTCCCAAATAACCTTAATCATAATGTTTTAACAGATATAAAATTTGAAATAAATATTATTTATTATTTTGAACTTAGATAGACTTTCTAACAAAACATATCTGTTGTATTCAATTAGATCAACTGGACTTGAAATGTAGTTCTGACGTTTCGCTAGTCATCCGACTGGCTTTCTCAATTCAGAATGACTTGTACAAGAATCTGTGGCAATTATGTACCCTGGAAAATCCCAATTAGCATATCACAGCCAGGTGTTAAGGGTGTGATTAGATAGTGGCTAAGAGGTGTTATAGGAACGCCCAGAGTAAGGTGTTAAAACAGCATTGTACATGGCAGACAGATGGTGTCGAACCCCCCCACCTCTATTTAGGCTTGGTTTCTTTATTTTCACATAAATGGCCTCCTTAACACCTCTCTTGAACCAGTCACGTTCCTTCGCCAGGAACGTTATATTATAAAGGTATCATTGGGCTGTAAACTTGTGGTATTGTAATGTTCCGATACCGTTGGGTTCTATAAAGTAGATGTACATTTATGTCCACAATCGGAAATTTTACGATCATTCTGTGATACAATACAATGCTGTAGTAGAAAACCGCAATAGTATTTTATAGGCTATTGTATTTGTATGATCGCGATTGTAATTGTATGAACGATTTTGTAACTTTACAATCTTATACCTAATTTTACTATCACAAATATGATCATTAAAGGCAAATTAGTGAACCCGCGCCTATCTAAATATGGCTCACTGAATCTGTGTTCCTGGAAATGTAGACAGGGGTGTCTCTCTAATGAGGCAATATGAGCAAAATACTAAGGGCGGCAGGCAGAGCTCACTTTAAAAATGTTTTTCTTTAGACAAACATCAGGGAGAGCAGAAGGAAAATAAAATCACAGGTGCGTGAGCGTGTGCACGCTCGCAGACCCGCAATTTTCCAATTAGCTCTGCACTAATTGCCACCTTCATGTAGGCCCTGTTCTGATCGTCATAGGTGGAGTAATTATCTGCGTGTGCAGTGTTTGGCACATCTTATATTAAATGTAGTTTGGGTGATCTGGGCATTAAGGCACGTTATATGTGCCAGTCTGTGTGATCTGGGCATTATGGCATCTTATATCTACCTTTCTTTGTGATCTTGGCATTAGGGTATGTTATAAGTGCCTATATGTGTGGTCTGGGCTTTAGGGCATTTTATATGTACCTATCTGTGTGATCTGGGCATAGGGGCATCTTATATGTACCTATCTGTGTGAGCAGGGCATGAGGGTAACTTGGTTAGGTTAGTTAGGGCCCTGCCGAAAGAATCTACTTTGACATGGTGGCAGGCTTTATATAGAAAAATGGGCTGTTGTACATCCATATTAAAGTGCAACTAGAGACCAAAAATATAATCCATACAAAAAACAGAATTCTAGTGCACAAACAATTCTAATTGCATATTGGCTACCTCCATAAGGTTGCTACTACAACACGCCTGCTAAACCCTGGATAAATAAAAGCAATTAGTTCAATAAGTTGGCCAAATTATTTTAAGCCCAGTCACCACGTCAAGGTTGCTTTCTTTAACTGGGTCCTAACCTACTGGTACTTGCCTTTTTGGCTACATGAGCTGGCAGCTTCTCCTGAGAGTCAACTTCAAGCATCCAGGCCACACAGAGAAGCTGTCAGCTCATTCAGCTAAAAAGGCAAGTACCAGTAGGTTAGGACCCAGTTAAAGAAAGCAACCTTGACATGGTGACTGGGCTTAAAATAATTTGGCCAACTTATTGAACTAATTGCTTTTATTTATCCAGGGTTTAGCAGGCTGTTTGTAGTAGCAACCTTATGGAGGTAGCCAATATGCAATTAGAATTGTTTATGCACCAGAATTCTATTTTTTGTATGGTGGCAGGCTTACAAATCTTTTGGAAAAAAACTTTTATTCTACAGGATTATGGTGTGGATAAATGTCTTTTATAGGAACTGTATAAATACTGCCATGAAATTAAAAAGGACCAAATGTTTAACCACACCCATTACTGGAAGCCACTCACACCTACACTCTGGCTGTGGTGGCCCATTTCATGGCGCCTAGTGGTACATTCAAAGTTTGGCTCAGGTGGCAAAAACCAAGAAGACGCCCCTGAATGTAGATGGTGAAATGTGCCCTACAATAGACCTTTTAAGAAACCCAACTAAGAAAGAGATTGAGGACAAGGTTGTGCCAGAAAAAGAAATCCTATTAGAGTGATATGAACTGTGTCTTTTTTAATATATTCATATATTACATTGTTAACATTGAAAGTAAAGGTCATGATTGCAGAATTCCTGAACACCTTCAAAAAAATTGGATGTCTTCCTGGAGAGACAGGGTTAAATATATCTATGGGTGTGGATTTGTAAATGGTACTGGAACTGGTATTTTTACCTGCAATTCACGTGCATGTGGGGTACTTACGAAGGTTGTAGGGATGCACAGTCCATGTGTGTGAAGATTACAGTAATTGCTGGATTGGTGATGTTGACATTTGCATAAAAGGGTTTTAATTTTTTTTTTCAACCTAAACTATTATATTACTAAGTACGTGACTTTGTTTTAATGCTGGAAAGGGCTTTAGACTCGTGTCACAGTCCAGAGTATAAATTCCATCTTAAATGTGACTGAGACTTAGAAGTGTCATTAGCGAGAAATGACCTAAGGTTTGCCAATAGTAGGTCAAGAATGCTGTGGCCACATAGGATTGACAGAAAACATTCTATGTACAATTAACTTCTGATCAGACAGGTGTTCAAAATCACACAGCAATCTACCAATTGAGAAGATAAACAAAGTGAGAGCAAAGTGATCAAATTAATCCAAAATACCGATCTGTGTTTGGCTAGCAAGAACCAGTCACAGGAATAAGTGATCAGATTATTGTTAATACAATCAAACAGGAACTGATCAAAATTTCTCAATGACCTGTGAGATAATTTTACGGCATGATTGATCAAGGTTTAACAATTCTGCACTTTGTATAATCACTTTTTTATTTGAAAAGAACGCACTTTACCAATTAATAAGGGCACTTGAGTGACAGTTAAAAATGAAGATGCATCAGATTGGATCAAAAGAAAAGGGTGACAGATCAACAAAATATAATACAGTGATGTTGGGAAAATAATAGTTTCCAGTAATGGGAAGGTTTAAAATAGTAAATTTTTCCAGTTTAGAACCCCTGTAACATCAATTAGAAAGGTGAAAAGAGGAAGGTGTGGATAAGAGAAAATAAACATTTTTTTGTGGTTTTATAAAGGGAAGTTCAGTGCAATACATATGCTTTTTAGAAAAAGAGCAGTATTTTTTTCATCCCAAGACCTTAATCTGCACATTCAGCATTGTGGCTGTGTAAAATAATACCGAAATATTGACTTCCTGTTTGCAGGACCCCTAATAGAGACTGTTATGGTCTTGCCCTTGACCCACGCCTGGGTTGATTCAGTTGCTCAGTAGAGATCTGAGCATGTTTGACCCACCAACAGCCAATCATTAGAAATTACTGTTAGGAACATTCCAAGGATGTGGTGCATCCTGGGAAGAAGAAGGACCGTTAGAACCTGAAATGTCAGCTCGCTAATGTCAACAGCAGGGAACAGCAAAGGATTATAATCAACTGATTTTTTCAAAATGGGAGAGAATATGTATAATACTAAGAAGGCATTACACAAAAAACAATTGAACAATATTGATCATTTCCACTGAACTGTCTCTTTATAAACTGAATATTATGACAATAAATAAAATAACTATATAAAACAAGGGCAAGATTAAGAAGACATTTATGCAGGTACGTATTTTTTTATTTAAATGGCTCTGTCAGTTTGGGATATGACTGTCGTTTAAAAACAGAAGTAATAAAGATGTATAATGAAATTCCCTAATTAACTTGGGCTTGGTTCATTAGAAGTTCAAAAAAATATTAAAAAAAAACTACACTTGTGCATCATTTGTTTTCTTTAAGTATCCCAGGTACCCCAATAAACATTAATTTATAAATACACAATCTAATATTAATGTGCCGTAGTTATATATTGTTAACTGTCAAGTGGATGAATCTTTCTGCGATTCCTATGAAATACACTTCAAGAAACATCTGCTTTTAAGACATAATCAGGGCTTACATATTGGTGTAAAGACATTTGTTCTCCAAATGCTTTATGAAATGGAGACCAAGGCGGCAAGGCTTTCAAGGCTGTCTGCAGTGTACATAGACTGGGAGATGCACTATGGAAGCTTCTTAATTACGGAATCCACTCCTTATGTTTAAGTAATTGCAACTTACTGTTCTGAAGTGTGTTCTATGCTTTTAGATAAATGTTCTTTAACACTTTAATAACATATACAAGATGTACAAATAAACATTATCATTGTTGGATTCTCCTTCTTATTGAACTCTAGAGCTGTTTTCGCAACAAAAGTACTAGTGTTAATAGTAATAGTGTTTTAAGTTTTGATTTGCTGACAATGGTACTGTGTAATATAAAATTAAACAACTTGCCCTTTAAAAGGAACTGGGTCTTTTTGGATTGCCATGGCAAAAAGGGACCGCTTGAAGAGATCGGGACCTGTCAGGAGTCAGCAGTGGATCGTACTGCAGGTAAGTTCCTGGTGCATTAAGTTGAAGAGGTAATAGTCATAGTTGGTTTACCTCCTGTTCTTCACCTAACGCTTAAAAGGCAAAGTTCACTTGAACCATTCTCAATTTAATGTCAATAATTAAGGTTGTTTATGGTGAGATGTATTTCCGCTTTAAGAGATTGATGTCCTTTAAGCAAGTCAGCTATGTATGTTTTCAAGAAAGGATTATTGCCTAGTGGGTAAGTACATTGAATCTACTTGAAATTGAAATAATTTATAATATATTACAGCTGGAAGATGAAAGACAATATAAACTATGGCTAATCATCTTACTGGTGAATCAGGCAGGTAAAATAATTAGCTTATCGTGCTCAGATGTTTCCGTACCCAAGTTTGTGCAACTGTAACAAAATCGAAATACATTTAAATTGAAAATTTAATTAAACTCAACTGGGTAGGTCCGTCCCAACATTTCCAGAAGGCAGGGTTTATCCATCCAAAATATTTTTAATTAGAGAAAGGATCGTGCCTTATTTAAAATCCTGGAGAAGTAATAAGTCTGAGCTCTTGACCTTCCTAGGAAGTTTTCTGGAGAAGGTCATTTGAGATCTCTCCTGAGAACTGTCCCACATTTTTAAAACTGATGATGGCAGACACCTTTATAGATAAACTGAAAACACCCATGGATGTGTTTAAATAAACATGCAACTAATACACCCATACATATACACCCATAAATATTATAGCTAATACCTTTAGTCTCCCTTTAAATATGTGCACTCATCTAAAATATGTAACTTCTTTTGCATTACAATAGGGCATGGCTTGATTTATGATAAGAAATTATGTATCTTGGCATGTATCTGTTGTATTCAATTAGATCAACTGGAACTTGAACATGTAGTTTTGAAGACGTTCGCTAGTCATTCCGACTGGCTTTGTCTCATTCAGAATGACTTGTACAAGAATCTGTGGCAATTATGTACCCTGGAACATAATTGCCACAGATGTCTTGTACAGTCATTCTGAATTGAGAAAGCCAGTCGGATGACTAGCGGAACGTCTTCAAGAACTACATTTCAGTTCCAGTGGATCTAATTGAATCAACAGAACCATGACCTGGATGAATGAGAACCTTCACAAGCATATCTTGTGCATGGTACTTCTTTTTATTACATTTATTTCGGCGTTAGGCCCAATTTATAAACCTGTGGTATCGCAGTTGTGTTATCATACTGTACAACCGCAGAATAAATGTACTCACTGATCGTACATTTACTGTGAACGTTCTTTAATGTACAAACGTTTGTTTATAGAGACCATGCTACCATACCATACTAACCCGCAATGGTATTCTATGGTCCATTCATAACACAATCTCGGTCATAGATTTACCATCGCTATCGGACATTTTACGATCGTTGTTGTAAATTTATGATATTGATCGAGTCCAGTCAAAATAAAATGTAGCTATAATGTTAATCCCCTCCCCAAACCTAGGTTTTACTTTATCTATTTGCCAAAGATGCCCCTGAGTTGCTTACCTGACCCAATCCCTCGCTGCTTCTTCTCTGCTCTGTGGCTGACAGCCGCTCCACTTCCTTGTTTGCGACGTGAGGTCACGCCCAATTGCCTGACAGCCACGACCCGGAAGTAGAGCGTCTGTCCAGCGCAGAAGCCCTCTCTCCTGTTTTTGCTCGAAATGAGTTCGGAACAGGAGCAGGGGCTACAGCTAGTGGTGAGAGATCGCGTCAGGTAGAACATTCAGGGCACTTTGGAATATATTAGTAATGCGAAAGCTGGTGTTTGGGGGTGATTACATTTACTAGCTAAACTTTATTTATGACTGGGACTTTCCCTTTTAAATCAGGCCATCTGCTTTCCTCCAGATAGTCCGACTATCATTGGTTTATCAATGAAACCACGTAGGTTTTTTTACCAGCAGGAAATCAATGGGAAGCAGGGATGCTGCAAAAGCGTCCTGGTGTTGTTCCCCTGGTTTATTATGGACATACGCTCCCACCGTACAGCTTATTGCCATTGGATTTTCAGCTTGCTTCATGGGCAAATTTTTTCACTTCTTAGAATTTATCTCAAAGCGAGACGTCCATCTTGCAGAACATGTTAGTGTTAAACCAAGGTAACACAGTTCGAATCATACTCAAATAATTAGGAAAAGTTGTAATTAAAATTCTTTCAGTTCTTACTCTGCAAACAAAGACTATAATATTTTGTTATATCTAGTTTCAACCCATCACCATGATTTGTTATTCTCAGGTCATACTCTTTTCAAAGAATTGGTGGGATATAAGGAATTGGCAGCACTTTTAACTCCACAATGTAAGACCAGCTAATGATTGGTCTTAAGGGCATGTCCACCCCATTTTAGGAATTTTGCTCAATAGTAGGCTTCCTTCCCTCAGCCCCAACCACGATAAAGAGATTTTACAGGAACCTCCTCGATCTTTACTTACCTTACCTCTTTCCCGCGGGTTGCATGAAACTGCAAGTAGGGGGCAGGACTGGCAGCCGCATCCGTTGATTGGCTGATAGGAGTCACTCACGGATGCGGCCTGCCGCAGTGAGAAGGCTCCAGTGCGCAGGACAAAATTCTCCCAGAGGAGAGACAGGAAGCAGAGTCCATATGGACTCTGCTATCCCCCTGATGGCCAGTTTTTTCAGACGTTGGGGGGATCCAGGAGAATCATTTGGAGCGGGATGTAAGGTAAGGATTTTTATTCACTACACAGTGTGGCCAGTAATGGGGGGGTTATAGTTTGGGGGTGGACATGCCCTTTAAAGTGGTGCTGGGGTAAAATCCCTTTGGAATTTACCACCAGTGACAAATCCAGTATTAAATACTGGAATCCATATGTGCCCGGAGCAATTTGCAGCTCTGGTAAATGAGGCCCATAGACTTCATTGTACCTATACATACTTCATTGTACCTCATATGTACGTCATGCCAGCACATTCATTGTACCACAAAAGCTGGCATTAAAAGTCACACAAGGATAACACCAGTTTCAGATGGCCAGGAGGTGCACCATGATATTGAATAGATTACAGGAGATTAACCCAGAGACCTGGCTGGGTAATTTAGATTGCAGTGATGGGTGGACTAGTGCTTTGCTGGCAACTGTATGAGAATAAACTAGAGGACTACTAGGAGGCAGTGACTTAGCACAATATGGAATATTTCCCTTAGTAAATGACTGGCTTGGTTTTTATGGTTAAGTTTACAGTATGTGATGTAAACACAAGAAAGAACTGGTACATTTTTTTGCTGTTTTCCTGTTCAGATTTATGAAAAAACATCTTTATTTTTATATTGGAGTGGTGACAAACCAAAGGACATTTAATTACAGTCACCATGTTCTTACCTGATAAGCATTAAAAGAAATTCAGCCAATCGTTGCTTTGTTATATTTTATTGGATCAGAAAAGAAAATAAGTGTCAGATTCTCTTTGCCTCTATATTTATATTCTCCAAATGACTCATAATTTACTTCTAAATCTACAGACGGCTTTATTAATATTATTTCTAAATGATCAGATTTTAAACTTATGTGTTTAAATTGCTCTTAATATGGAAGCTAAATTTGAGTGGCCATAATTTATTTTGAGCTTTAAAGGAAACCTGAACATACGTAGAATTCCTTACAATACGTTGTTGTACACAGGGTCACCATGTCCATGAAGCAAGGTGAGAATTCTGCTTAGGGCGCCACTCCCCTTACAATACACTAAATGCCTGGCATCCTCTCGATTTACTGCCATTGACTTCTACTGTAAGGGGAGCAGCATCAAAAATTTCTTCCCGCGTGGTTCACCCTTGTGGCCTTATTCAATTCCGCAACAGTAGCCCTATTGCTGTCATTCCTACTACTGCTGTTTTTAAAAACATAGAGATCATAGGTGGTATTTTAAAAGAATCATATCTGTAAAACTATATTGCCATTAAAGGGTTTTTTTCCCCAATACCTTGGATGAGTTCCCCAAAAAGTGACCCTTCTTAATAAAATTATAATTGTATAGAGCCTGGAGCACTTGCTGTGAGATCTGGGCTTGGGGGTGATATGGGAGCAGGAGAAAGGGCTCCTGTCTCCATCAAATTATATGTTTTGATTAAAGGGCAATGTCCCTCAAAAAAACCCACTTTTTCCAAACGTAGACCTACCCCCAAAACCCCACCTTTCGCGATATACAGACCAAAGATGTTCCTGAACTTGCTTACCTGACCCGGTCACTCGCCATTCCTATGCTGCGTCTGCTGCTGACAGCCACTCCACTTTCTGGTTGTGGCTGTCAGTTAAAGGGCAATCTATACTGAAAAAAAGGTTATTTTAAATTGACATAAAGGAAATATAATTCTTCCCACAACCATTGTATTATTTTTTTGTTGATCTGCCCCCTATTTTTTGTTTAGATAGCCAATCTAAAACTTCTTTATTTCAGCTGTCAATCAAGTTCCTTGCTCTGAAAAACTATCTTCTTGTGAGTAGTTTTTACTGTAGCTGGAATGGTGACAGAGTTTTTGGACAGTTGGAATGCTGTGTGCTGTGTGCAGTTGGGTTTGGTTTGTGGATAAAAGTCGGTCGGATAAAGTGGGAATGGGTTAAAAGAGGGAGGGGGGATGCTGCTCCTAAACAAAATGTTGCTGGATTAAAGCATGCACACACACATGCAAATCAGTAAGTGCTACTTACATGTATTCAATTATAGATTAAGATGAGGCAAAGTAATTTTTCCATTATAGTGTCCCTTTAAGCACGATGTGTCATTAAGGCATGGCCGACAGCCAAGACCAGGAAGTAAGCGGGTGTTGGTGCAAAGTCCCCTGCTCCTGTTTTGCTTGAAACAGAAGCAGCGGTGGCACAGAGACGGCGAGGGACCAAGTTGGTAGAAAAGTTTAGGATGTCTTTGGATACCTTGAATATCTGCAAAGTAGGTTTTTGCGGGGATAATCTTATAGTTTGGAACAAAGGTTTTTTTTAGTGGACTTGTCCCTTTAGGGAAGATTTATTTTGGGTGAACTCTTTCTTAAAAAGTCTCTTTATTTTTAATTAGGCAAGTTGTTTTCCTTCGCATAAGCTAACCCCTAAAACATCTGTTATGAATATGTTTATTGCCTGCGCACTTTTTGTACTATAATTTTCTTTTTTTCATTTCATGCTATACTTCATTCTTTATACTCCAATCTAGTGGCACAGTCATTAGATATGGCTGAACTTCCTAAAGTTTGGTTTTTTCTAAACTTAGACTTCATAAAACTTCTATAGTTCGAAAATGGCCCATTAAAGTCAATGGGAGAAATATTTTGAAAAGTTTCTAGTTAATACAGATAAAATAGGCAATTTAACTTACTGTAAATGGCTGTGGGACCTGGTAATGGTCTGAGAAACATGTCCTTATTACCAAATCTTGTTTACAACTGACTTTCCCCACAAACGGGCAAATGAATGAAACACCAACATTTGAGGATTCTCTCCGAACTTTCATTTTTGCCCATTGATTCTTGTTTTGTGCCTCTAGGAATATTCATGTGTAAAAGATCTGCAGAATGAATGGATAAGGTTTACAGAGACACCCATGTCATAAATTTGAGGAGCACAGGTAGACTAGATTGATATACAGAGTGTACCCTAGTTTTATATTTTGGAGCTTATGTATATACCTGCACTTACCATATTAAGACTGTATAAAGGTATTTGGGATTTTGGATTCCCAAGTACTGTCAGCCTGCTAAGTCTTTTGGGACAAAAGCAGAAACATGTCAAGCTGTTGTGTTAGGGTTTAAATCGAATATATAAAGCAGAGAAGCAGTTAGTCTGTTAAGTGGCAGTGTTTTTTTTACTAGTGACATTGATAAATTTGGACTTGTTATACGATATGCTAACAACTTGCAGAGATTTTCAATATTTATTGTAATTCAGTCTTAGGAAAGAGTTGTGGTTGGCTCTGTGGCGAAGTACATTTTCAAGAAACACATGTAGCCATCGCAATGGACTTAATTGTGGTAATTGTGCCCATTAAAGGACACCTCCCTCGCTTCTCAATTACGGGCTAGGCCACAATTTCTTTTGAGAAAAGCAGAGCATGCATGTCAATGTAGGTGGCCACATAGCATTCACCACTCTGCCATTCATTTTCAGAGCATATGCAGTCATTTTTTTTTTTAAATTGCATGCACTCACCGATTGCCCGACATTGTACGGATCGCTGAACAAACCAGACAATAACGTGCATGAACCTCTTCCCTCGTGCGGAAAAAAAAAGTACCCAGGATACGGATATACACCACTAAGTCCTTACCCCTTACTGAAACTTTCCTTTGCAAGTCTTTTCTAATTTCATTCTCAAAGTTGTCCCACATCTGGCCAATGGGAAGACGCACTTCTTGCATCACATAGAGTGTTTGATTCTTGTGTAAATGCTTTGTAAGGAAATCATTTAAAGCTGTATTAGTCCAATGACTTTATAGTATAGAGTAGTGTGTTTCTTTTAAAGTGGACCATAGTTTTATTTGAGCTGACAAGCTTTCAAGTATCTAGCATCTGTTTCACGGTAAACGCAGTAACCAGGTTGTGAAACACAGGAGAAAGAAATACTTCCATAAAAAATAACTAATGTAGAATCCAACTAGCCGATCAGTAATTATAGAGCACTATACTCATGTATACCTACTGCCCCCTGGCTCCTCCCCTAGTCAGTGTCCCTGACTCCTATAGTTTTAGCATATGCTAAAGGATAAGTACACTCAAAAAACAAATTGAGTGTAAATGGAACTGTAGCTTTAACTAACCATCTTCTTTTTTTATGTTCAAGAATCCACGTCCAGTTGGCTCCGTGCGCGTGCCCCCCTGCCGGAGCCATGCAGCGTGATGTCATCACATGTACCAGCGTGCTTCGTGTGCCAGGTGCAGACGTCACTCACATTCACCGTGCTTAATGCACGAGCGCAGCAGGTGGCGCGTGTGCGCGCACGGAGCAACCGACCGTGGATTTTTGGACACAATCTGGAAGGAAGGAGATCCAGAATACATAGTAACATAGTAATTGAGGATTGAATAAAGACATCAAGTCCATCAAGTCAACCTATTCACCCTCTTTTTTTTTTTTTATTTATTTTTTTAACCCTACCTAACAGTTGATCCAGAGGAAGGCAAAAACCCCAGCAAAGGGGAAAAAATTTCTTCCTGACTCCAAAAGACAATCGGAAAGTATCCCTGGATCAACCAGATCTATATGTATTAATACCAGTAATTCTCATATTTTTTAGTTTTAGAAACTTATCCAGGCCTTTTTATATGTTTCAATGAACTTGCCATCCCACATCTGTGAAGAGCAGGGCTGCCCATTATCCCTCCTACTGTTTGCCTTCTGCATGGAACCCCTTGCCACGCATATACGCAATGACCCAAAAATCACAGGAATACAGATAGAGCAATCAGAATATAAACTTTCCCTCTTCGCAGACAATGCATTATTCATACTAACCCATCCTCAAACTTCGCTCCCAAACCTATGTTCCATCTCTCCAACTTTAGCACTTCATCAGGTTTCAAGATCAACAACACAAAATAAATTATTCTTCCTATCCACCAACCGTCCACCACTATAAAGATATTAAAACTTAACTTTTTTGGGGTTTAGGGAGTTTACAGTCCCTTTAAATAAAAGTTTCACCTCCTCCTATGGATTCTGCATAGATCCTCACCTCCATTATTTTTAAAAACACAAGATGGTTCATTTTGGTGGTATTCATTGTAGCCTAATACCTTATTTCCAAACAGACAATATTATGGTTGTTTCGATACTCTTGTTTCAACATAAAAAGGCAAAAAATATGCAGGTTAAAAGCTCTAGTCATATTTTACCAGTATCAAATAAACTGATAACTACTGTTTAAAGGTTTATACAGAAAAGACAAACACAATGCTAATAATTTAAAGTCAGAAAATGTTTATAGGCCTGGCTCATTTAGAGTTAAATCTGTGCATTAGGTGCCTGCATTAGCAAATCCACCAGAGGAGACATGGGATAGGCATATCCTCCTACATTTAGAGTAGATAATCAGTAGCTGCAGAAACAAAACAAATATAAATTTAGCAGCACGTCATGCATGCATTTTAAAGCCTTTGAGAAAAAAGTGACAGTGTGACGCATATATTACCAGTATCTCCCAGCATAAATTTAACAGAGGGCCTGTATGAACACACTGGTATTTAATTAAACATTAGACCTCAACTGCCTTTTATAGGCAAAGTATACCGTATCAATTGTGTTATAAGCCAACTTGGGTATGCAACACATGATAGGAAGGAATTTAAAGGAAAGGTGAAGTCAAAACATGCAATAAGTTAATATGATTGAGGATTTATATAGCGCCAACATCTTCCGTGGCCCTTTACAATTACATGTATACATTCACATCAGGCCCTGCCCCAAAGAGCTTACAATCTAAGCACAATATATACAAAATTGGGCTGTTGTACATCCATATTAAAGTGCAACTAGAGACCAAAAATATAATACATACAAAAAACAGAATTCTAGTGCACAAACAATTCTAATTGTATATTGGCTACCTCCATAAGGTTGCTACTACAAACAGTCTGCTAAACCCTGGATAAATAAAAGCAATTAGTTCAAAAAGTTGGCCAAATTATTTTAAGCCCAGTCACCACGTCAAGGTTGCTTTCTTTAACTGGGTCCTAACCTACTGGTACTTGCCTTTTTGGCTACATGAGCTGGCAATTATGTACCCTGGAAAATCCCAATTAGCTTATCACAGCCAGGTGTTAAGGGCATGATTGCATAGTGGCTAAGAGGTGTTATAGGAACGGCCAGGGTAAGGTGTCAAAACCAAAATTTATGTGAAAATAAAGAAATTAAGCGTAAATAGAGGTGGGGGGGTTCGACACCAACTGTCTGCCATGTACAATGCTGTTTTGACACCTTACCCTGGGCGTTCCTATAATACCTCTTAGCCACTATCCAATCACGCCCTTAACACTTGGCTGTGATATGCTTATTGGGATTTTCCAGGGTACATAAATGCCACAGATTCTTGTCATTCTGAATTGAGAAAGCCAGTCGGATGACTAGCGAAACGTCTTCAAGAACTACATTTCAAGTCCAGTTGATCTAATTGAATACAACAGATATACCATGACCTGGATGAATGAAAACATTCACAAGCATATTTTTTATGAAGTTTAACTGAAGAACAGGAGGTAAATGAGCTATGTCTTACCTCCCATTCTTTAGTAAAACCTTCAGGAGAGAAGAAGAAACTTACCGCGGATCTGTCCAGCATCAGCTTCTCACTGACAGGTCCTAACGCATCCACGCTCCCTTGCACTGTGCAAAGGACTGTGGATGAGTCGGAGAATGGAGACAGTCAGCAGCGCTAGAATGATCCGCTTTAAGTTTCTTCTTCTCTCCTGAAGGTTTTACTAAAGAATGGGAGGTAAGACATAGCTCATTTACCTCCTGTTCTTCAGTTAAACTTAATAAAACATATGCATTTGTGAATGTTCTTATTCATCAAGGTCATGGTATGTTAAACTGAACATAGTGTACATACCCTTTAAGGGTGGATATGCCCTTTTATATGAGACATAGCTTTAATACTGTGGTGGAAACACAAAAATAAGTCCAAACTGCAAACATAGGGGCAAATGATAATGTCAGGGGTAGATCTAGCATGATAACAAGGGGAGCTTAAATCTAAAGTTAAGTGCATCCCCCCAAAAATTTTTAATTTATAATGCTTTGTGCGAATAAAAAACACAATATTTGGATTTAGTCAAAATGCAATTGCTAGTTAAGATGACATTGAGTAAGCAAACAATAAGACAATAAGACAATCCACATTTTTTTTCTGACTGATAATGATTTTTGTATGCAGAGCCCTTGTTCAGGCATTCTGAATGAGCACTATGCAATTCCATGCTAGTTCGGAACTTGAAAAATGAAAAAGCATAATGACAGGGAAACTTCAGTGATGTGGACAGATGTCAGCTGAAACAAACAATCTAACGGTGCACCAACCTAACATTCCAGCACTGTTTGACTTTAAACCTATAAATGCATTGAAAATGTAGTCGTTTTTAGCTCTAACTTATTCTTAAAACCGAAACATACCTCTACTATGCTATAAGGGCTAGTAAGACTCATCAAGACTAGCATCTTGTTTGGCTCCTGTCCCACTGCCCTCTTGTCCCACGTTTCTAGAGAATTTGGAAAGATTTAGACATTATATGGTTGGATCAAGGCAGGGCCTGCCTTCTGCTGGTTATCCCTAATGCGAAAGCAGCAGAAGTGGCTGGACCAGCATACACTCAGTGACTGGCTAAGTCTCTTCTCTCCTGAACGAGGGCTGGTAAGTTTGGATTCTAAATTTGCACTTAAACTTAGCCAGGTCTAGGTATTGGGCCATTGCAAGTAAAAACCTCGTTTTTACTAAATACAATTCAGTGCATGGAAGGCAGCAGGAGGGAGTGGACATGCACTTTAAATCCGACTTGTTTTTAAAAGAAGAAACTTTGCACAATTTTGGGTAAGCACAGCCAACTAGTCATGACCTAGTATCATGCTCAGAATGTCCATGTATGCTTCCATGCAAGCTATTATTTAAGCTAAACTTTTCGCAACTGAACATCATTTCAGACATCCCACCCTGCCCATTCCCGGGGCATTCTGGGGTGGGGCCACAGAAAGTGGGTGTGACTTGCAAGGACTTGCAAGTGACTGGGGTGGTCTCGCGGGTGTGCGGGAGACCACCCCAGAATGAGGGAGACTTCCGCGAGATGCAGGAGGGGTGGGAAACCTGTCATTTGTACTGTAGATTTACATAATACTTTATAGAAAATAAAAAATATTGCACAAATATCCTTATATTTAAAAAGTTATACTTTACCCCTGTGACATCCATGACTTTAATTGCTGCAAGCTGCCCAGTTTTAACATGGCGACCCTGTAACACAGAAGAAAATTACCATGTTTACATGTTTATTACAAACGGTTTCAAAAAAATAAATTACATAAATTAGCTCCTTATATCCTTGTAGTAAAAGATAAAAAACAAATCATGAATGTGAGTTAAGTAAGTGAGCTACCCGATGTCTCCATACAAGGGACCTTTATTAAAAAGAGCACATTCCTACCTTAAAGGGCAAGTCCAGCCCCAAAATTAAAACTTACATACAGGTAAATCACCCCCCAAAACCCTAAACGGTAATAGTTTGAAATCTGAAATATATAAGTCTAACCTGAAATCCTGCACAATGTCCTGTTTGCCCTGTTTCTGCTTCCTGGTTCTTCCAATTAGTAACTGTCAGTTATGGATTTAACAGTTGACATTACAGCCAATGACTGAATATTAATCCCCTGTCTGCCTCTTCTGAGCATGCCCAGGCTCAGTACAGGTTTCTAAATTGCTCAGAAGCATAGCAGGCATACAGTAATGAATTCAGAAGACAAAGTAGGATATATCAATATAATTTAAAGAGGCCATTCTTTCTAAAAGATGTTATTATGAAGGTGGAGTTGTCCTTTAAAAACAACTACAGGATCATGCTTCTATGCAAACTTATAGCAGTATAAGTGGTGGTGTTTCCAGCTAGCACTGTGAGCTGTGACATCACCAGCACCATTGCTCTGCCCCCCACCACAGGAACTGAGCATGCCCAATTGTATACTGCTGTAACTGTCTTTAAATAGCTTCAGAAAACATAATTTTCGGGGGGAGGTGGGGCTTCTTACACAGCAAATCATATGACTGTCACACACTTCCTTGTTCATTCTGACTTTAAAAGCCTATAACCTAAGAACCAGAGAAGCTAGATACATCATTATTGGCTTGTTTGAAAGATATGAGAGCTCTATTTTAAATAAGCTTTGTACACATGTAGAATCGCGGAGGCCAACCCACTCACGATTTGTATGATTTCAGCCAACAATCATTCTCTGAATGGGCACTTTGACAGTCAAAATGGGTGTTTGGTCAGAGCTTGTTGCCCGATTTGCTAGGCGGATGATTAGCGAGCCCCAACCGAACTGCCGTTTTGACCGATAAAGTAACCATACATGGAAAGATCTTCACCCCAAAACGGCGTTTCCTCCTAAGTGTGCATGTGCTTGGGCGTCGTACCTTGACTGTGGCGTCAGACATGTGTAAGAGGCTTTCGTGTGCAATTAGGGATTGTTATTCTTTAACTAATTGGGTATGGTAGTTGTATAGCTACCAAGCTACTATACTCGGTTTACTCAGTCAGTGTTCGTGACACTCCTCCTATCTCTGAAAAATATGGGCATATGCTAATGAAGTATAGGGCAGACTGGGGGAGGAGCCAGAAAGCTGTCCGTATATTGCATCTTTAAAAAACAGCTCTGGTTATGCAATTTATACCTGAACAAATAGAACAAAGTGGGATTTGTTCCCTTGCAAATTTGTATGTGCAGGTTTTCGTTTGTAATATTACAATAACTCAGGACAGAATAGTTAATACAGAGCTCGGCCTTTCCAGTAAACAAATATTAATAGAATCCAAGCACCCATATCTCTTCTACATATCACCCTCAGTTAATACCAGCAGTAGTATGCCAGAACTAGTACTAGTAAACACTAGTAATACATGTATCCTAAAACTGCCACATTGTTTTAACAGTCCTCAAAGTAAACTATAAACACTAAACCAAGGTAGAAATGTAAAATACATTTTATTTATATATATTTATAAATATATATATAAAAAAACACAAAGAAAGCACAGCACCACTACAGTAAATGTAGCCCCAACAGCGACGTTTTGGAGTAGCACACTCCTTTTTCAAGCTTAGGCTATCAAATGTTACATATCATAAGTATCCCTTATATACCCATTCAACAGGAAGATACACATAGGAAATTACCTCATAAGTATACATTATACATATTCAATACCAAGTATAACATAGCCATGTTGGTCCCTATCTTAGTATAAACTAAACATCATTAGTAATCATAGTGTAAATAAGCACACGTAGTTTCAAAGAAAACATCACACATATCTGCAAGAACACATATACCGTAGATCATAGTCCACATTTAAACCATGTGGCGTTAAGACTTATTATACTGTTATACTTTTGATGGAAATAAATATATATCTGAAAATGCGGCGCTCTCTTTGGAACAGTCCGCACAGTACCGAAACACGCGGCATAATAGTTTTCTGCACAAACCCCAGGAGTGCTTCACATTTAAATATCTTTATATTAGATTACTTCCTATTGGTAGCACCTGGGCGGCTGTTTGATGGAAAGGAGTGCCGCTCCACCAACCTCCATTATAAATATATAAAAAGTTACTCCTGATTCTTCCCTCTGATATCCAGCAAACATGACTTTTATTTCCTCTAGCTAGAATCCAGAGTAGTCTGGCCCACAAATAACTCTCCCAGGGAATCAGTAGTAGCAACCTTATGGAGGTAGCCAATATGCAATTAGAATTGTTTATGCACCAGAATTCTATTTTTTGTATGGTGGCAGGCTTACAAATCTTTTGGAAAAAAACTTTTATTCTACAGGAATTATGGTGTGGATAAATGTCTTTTATAGGAACTGTATAAATACTGCCATGAAATTTAAAAGGACCAAATGTTTAACCACACCCATTACTGGAAGCCACTCACACCTAACTCTGGCTGTGGTGGCCCATTTCATGGCGCCTAGTGGTACATTCAAAAGTTTGGCTCAGGTGGCAAAAACCAGAGAGACGCCCCTGAATGTAGATGGTGAAATGTGCCCTACAATAGACCTTTTAAGAAACCCAACTAAGAAAGAGATTGAGGACAAGGTTGTGCCAGAAAAAGAAATCCTATTAGAGTGATATGAACTGTGTCTTTTTTAATATATTCATATATTACATTGTTAGACATTGAAAGTAAAGGTCAATGATTGCAGAATTCCTGAACACCTTCAAAAAAACTTGGATGTCTTCCTGGAGAGACAGGGTTAAATATATCTATGGGTGTGGATTTGTAAATGGTACTGGAACTGGTATTTTTACCTGCAATTCACGTGCATGTGGGGTACTTACGAAGGTTGTAGGGATGCACAGTCCATGTGTGTGAAGATTACAGTAATTGCTGGATTGGTGATGTTGACATTTGCATAAAAGGGTTTTAATTTTTTTTTCAACCTAAACTAATTATATTACTAAGTACGTGACTTTGTTTTAATGCTGGAAAGGGCTTTAGACTCGTGTCACAGTCCAGAGTATAAATTCCATCTTAAATGTGACTGAGACTTAGAAGTGTCATTAGCGAGAAATGACCTAAGGTTTGCCAATAGTAGGTCAAGATGCTGTGGCCACATAGGATTGACAGAAAACATTCTATGTACAATTAACTTCTGATCAGACAGGTGTTCAAAATCACACAGCAATCTACCAATTGAGAAAGATAAACAAAAGTGAGAGCAAAGTGATCAAATTAATCCAAAATACCGATCTGTGTTTGGCTAGCAAGAACCAGTCACAGGAATAAGTGATCAGATTATTGTTAATACAATCAAACAGGAACTGATCAAAATTTCTCAATGACCTGTGAGATAATTTTACGGCATGATTGATCAAGGTTTAACAATTCTGCACTTTGTATAAATCACTTTTTTATTTGAAAAGAACGCACTTACCAATTAATAAGGGCACTTGAGTGACAGTTAAAATGTAAGATGCATCAGATTGGATCAAAAGAAAAGGGTGACAGATCAACAAAAATATAATACAGTGATAGTTGGGAAGAATAATAGTTTCCAGTAATGGGAAGGTTTAAAATAGTAAATTTTTCCAGTTTAGAACCCCTGTAACATCAATTAGAAAGGTGAAAAGAGGAAGGTGTGGATAAGAGAAAATAAACATTTTTTGTGGTTTTATAAAGGGGAAGTTCAGTGCAAATACATATGCTTTTTAGAAAAAAGAGCAGTATTTTTTCATCCCAATGACCTTAATCTGCACATTCAGCATTGTGTCTGTGTAAAATAAATACAACCGAAATATTGACTTCCTGTTTGCAGGACCCCTAATAGAGACTGTTATGGTCTTGCCCTTGACCCAGCGCCTGGGTTGATTCAGTTGCTCAGTAGAGATCTGAGCATGTTTGACCCATCCAACAGCCAATCAGTAGAAATTACTGTTAGGAACATTCCAAGGATGTGGTGCATCCTGGGAAGAAGAAGGACCGTTAGAACCTGAAATGTCAGCTCGCTAATGTCAACAGCAGGGAACAGCAAAGGATATGAAATCAACTGATTTTTCAAAATGGGAGAGAATATGTAGAATAACTAAGAAGGCATTACACAAAATAACAATTGAACAAATATTGATCATTTCCACTGAACTGTCTCTTTAATAAACTGAATATTATGACAATAAATAAAATAACTATTATAAAACAAGGGCAAGATTAAAGAAGAGACATTTATGCAGGTACGGTATTTTTTATTTAAATGGCTCTTTCAGTTTGGGATATGAATGTCAGTTTAAAAACAGAAGTAATAAAGATGTATAATGAAATTCCCTAATTAACTTGGAGCTTGGTTCATTAGAAGTTCAAAAAAATAATTAAAAAAAACTACACTTGTGCATCATTTGTTTTCTTTAAGTATCCCAGGTACCCCGAATAAACATTAATTTATAAATACACAATCTAATATTAATGTGCCAGGTAGTTATATATTGTTAACTGTCAATGGATGAATCTTTCTGCGATTCCTATGAAATACACTTCAGAGAAACATCTGCTTTTAAAGACATATCAGGGCTTACATATTGGTGTAAAGACATTTGTTTCCAAAATGCTTTATGAGAAATGGAGACCAAGGCGGCAAGGCTTTCAAGGCTGTCTGCAGTGTACATAGACTGGGAGATGCACTTATGGAAGCCTTCTTAATTACGGAATCCACTCCTTATGTTTAAGTAAATGCAACTTACTGTTCTGAAGTGTGTTCTATGCTTTTAGATAAATGTTCTTTAACACTTTAATAACATATACAAGATGTACAAATATATACATTAATCATTGTTGGATTCTCCTTCTTATTGAACTCTAGAGCTGTTTCGCAACAAAAGTACTAGTGTTAATAGTAATAGTGTTTTAAGTTTGATTTGCTGAACAATGTACTGTGTAATATAAAATTAAACAACTTGCCCTTTAAAAGGAACTGGGTCTTTTTGGATGCCATGGCAAAAAGGGGACCGCTTGAAGAGATCGGGACCTGTCAGGAGTCAGCAGTGGATCGTACTGCAGGTAAGTTCCTGGTGCATTAAGTGAAGAGGTAATAGTCATAGTTGGTTTACCTCCTGTTCTTCACCTAACGCTTAAAAGGCAAAGTTCACTTTGAGACCATTCTCAATTTAATGTCAATAATTAAGGTTGTTTAGTGGTGAGATGTATTTCCGCTTTAAGAGATTGATGTCCCTTTAAGCAAGTCAGCTATGTATGTGATTTCATAGAAAGGATTATTTGCCTAGTGGTAAGTACATTGAATCTACTTGAAATTGAAAATAATTTATAATTATATACAGCTGGAATGATGAAAGACAATATAAACTATGGCTAATCAATCTTACTGGTGAATCAGGCATGGTAAAATAATTAGCTTATCGTGCTCAGATGTTCATACCCAAGTTTGTGCAACATTGTAACAAAATAGAAATACATTTAATTGAAATTTAATTAAACTCAACTGGGTAGGTCCTGTCCCACAGTTCCAGGAAGGCAGGGGTTTATCCATCCAAAATATTTTTAATTAAGATAAAGGATCGTGCCTTATATTAAAATCCTGGAGAAGTAAATAAGTCTGAGCTCTGACCTTCCTAGGAAAGTTCTGGAGAAGGTCATTTGAGATCTCTCCTGAGAACTGTCACATTTTATAAAATACTGATGATGGCAGACACATTTATAGATAAACTGAGAAACACCCATGGATGTGTTTAAATATAAACATGCAACTAATACACCCATACATATACACCCATAAATAATTATAGCTAATACCTTTAGTCTCCCTTTAAATATGTGCACTCATCATGAAAATATGTAACTTCTTTTGCATTACAATAGGGCAATTGCTTGATTTATGATAAGAAAATTATGTAGCCAATTCAAAAGATAGGGCGCGCGATCGGGACAGAGCGGCTGTCAGAGACTGAGCGGCTGCGAGTGGAGCGGCGGGTAAGGTAAGTTCCTGGTCCCCCGAGCGTCCTATTATTCACAGGGAGGTGAGAATAAGCGTTCTCACCTCCCTGTGAATAATAGAAACGAATGGCACTTAGTCATTTTTATGTGTTTAGTGTTCCTTTAACCATGTCTCCCTTTGAACCTTTACAAGTGCATCGGCCGCCAGCGAGTCCTTGGTCTGGTACCTTTGGAATCTTTCTTATAAGACCCTTATACTAGTGGCATTATCTACAGGAAGAAGAATATGTGAACTTCAAGCCCTAACTGTGGACAAGGAACACTTAATTTTCCAACCTAACTCGATTGTTCTTTATCCTGCTGTTTAATTTCTACCCAAGGTAGGTCACATCAAAATACCATTTAAATCAACCTATTATTCTGCCTTCTTTTCCAGTTGAAGGAACATCCACAGAACAACATTTTTCATATACCTTAGTTGTGAGTCAATGTCTAAGGATTTACGTAGATAGAACTATTTCTTTTAGAAGGTCACAAAGACATTTTATTTGGTCCTAAGAAGGGTGAAGCTGCATCCACAATCACCTTAAGGAGATGAGTAGTTCGAGCAATTCTTAAAGCCTACAGTTCACAGAAAGTGGCACCTCCTCAAAAAGTTTGAGCCCATTCCACAGGGAGTATAGCAGCTTCTTGGGTGGCAGAAGGTGGCGTTACAACAGATGAGAGCAGAGCAGCTAACTGGACCACTCCAAATACATTCATAAAGCATTATAAATTAGATCTAAGAAACTCAACAGAGACGAATTTTGGTCACAAAGTACTGCAGTCCGTGTCCAAAGTCTCTAAATAAATATCTTCTTTTTTTGAAGCCGATATGATTTATGCTTACTCTTTTTTATTTTCCCACCCATATTTTTATTACTTGGGTACTGACCCATTTACGTATTGCTGCCTGGGGATGGCCAGGAAAACGGAAACTCCTCCTGTCATACTTACAGAGAGTTTCTTTTCCTGGCCATACCCCCAGGCAGCAACCCCCCCTTTTAGTTTACTTCCGAAGCTTTGAAACTTACTACAAGGAGGTAAAGGGGAGGGGTCTATTTATACTTGAGCTAATTTGCTTCTTCTGTGTATCCGGTGTGAGCAGGGGATCTGCCCATTTACGTATTGCTGCCCGGGGATGGCCAGGAAAAGAAACTCTCTGTAAGTATGGCAGGAGTTTCCGTTATTCAGATTCAGATCAACTAATGACAGTGGAGCAAGCCCTGGGAGGTTATTTATTGTTACTAGTATAGATCTATTTTATCTGCAGTCCAGATGTTCAACTAATCATTTGATGAAACTTTCTCTTTAGGCCAAGCTTTAAAAAGTTTTTATTTTCTAAGAAATTGAGATTTTTTTTTTAGAGAGAGAAACCTGGCAAGATGATGGGATATGAAATTGATAGAATGTGATTGAGCAATAAGACCGTCCAGTGAATTGTCCAATGTGTGAATTACAGTTTTTCCCTATCTATTTTTATGTGTTTCTTTATGATTCAGTCAGTTAGGATTCCCTGTTTAGTATGCACGAACTGTGTTCCATCTTTACTGAAACAAAGTGAACATGTCATTGTGGATTGAATCATAATATAACATATCCTAATATAAACGTTTCATCTTTTCATTTCACAGGCTTTGAAGTGAGGATCAAAAAGTGAGATTCGATAGTTCAGAAATTGCCCTTAAATACAGTTAAAGGGCAACTAAATTTTAAAACCTAAAAGTTCCCCCTCTCAATAAAAAACTTTATATAGCTTTTTTTTTTTGAAGGTTGTGTCTAAAGTCTAGACACACCTCCTCTGCTGACATTGCAAGCTGGTTACAAGATCGCACAGCATGGAATCCCCCCTTTCTGTCTGCTCAGTGCAGTCTGCTATTCTGCTTCTCCTGGTGTCCATAGACTGTTACATAAATTGTTACATTGTTAATTGAGCTGTGAGTGAGAAGCAGCATTTCTATGTTTCAAAATGTATCCAGTCTGTCCTGTGATTGACAGCACCATAACTAATCATAATTGATACAAAATTGTATCAACATTAACCCTGCAGCTGCTTAAGGTGATTGCTGAGACTTGGTTTATATACATTACTTACTGTACCTACTACACTGTGATGGAGCTTAGTGAGCAGGAATTAAGAAATCCTGGAGGTGGTAGCTGACTATTAACATGTCATTATATATATTATATATACACAGGAGTGATTGTTCCATATATTCCATATACAGAATGATAGTTTGATGTGCCCATACATGGTCTGATGTTATCAGCTCTCCCTACTGTGGTAAAGGGAACTGGTAATGGAAATTTCCTGTCTTGTCCGATAGGTCCCAATACCGACAATATTCAGCAAATTCTGTCAGATCCACCGTCAGGGTCACAGCTCTGACTTTGAAGAAAATTTATGATATTGAAGGGTAAATGTGGATTTCTCGGTAAAAGAGAACATTAGGCTGGGAACAAATGGCCAAATTTTTCACCTCGACCATTCGCCACTACGAGCAGTCGGCCTGGACAAAGCACTGTTAGTCGCGGCAAATGTCTCCTATGGACCGCACAATCTGCAGTGATTTACAGACATTGGTCGCTGCCGCCGCCGCCGAAATCCCCTCAGCTGGTTGGGCCGAAAAATCTGCTCATATGTACCCAGCCTTAATGAAGATACTTTATAAGTACAGTATATATAATATTATTATATGATGCATATATATAGTGGATATTGTACCCCCTACTGTAAATTATAAGGATATTAGAAGTCACCGAGGAGTTCTGTGACCATATAAAAGCACGAGTGCCTTTTATACCGGGCACGGAACACCAAGGTGACTTCTAATATCCTTATAATTTACAGTAGGGGGTACAATATCCATTATAACCTACCCCTTCACCCTAATACAAAGACTGACCTGTGAGCCTATGGCTCACTGGCAATGTAATGGAAGAACCCCCTCCCTCCCCACCTCCATGTGCACTAACTATGACAGGGCACTCTCTCTATCGAAAGGCCCCCACCCACCCCCCATCACCCTCCACTAGCCTGTCACGGCACCCTCCCCCTGCTCAGGACTCAAAAAAAAACCAGCCTCACCCCTTAACTCCTGCTCAAGGCTGCCCACGGCTAACACTTACATTTTTAGATGAAGAGGAAGCCGCCATCACCTTTGCTATATGAACCGGGGTTAAGCTGCACCAGTAATTGTAAGTATCCAACCGATAGCCGCAATCTCTCCGGTTTCACTCTTCTCGCGAATTAATCTGTGTGATGCGGTCGCGGTCATAGCGGCTGGTGATTAATGCACGAGGAGAGTGAAACCGGACAGAATGCGGCAATCGGTTGGATACTTACAGTTACTGGTGCAGCTCAACTCCGGTTCATATAGCAAAGGTGATGGCGGCTTCCTCTTCATCTAAAAATGTAAGTGTTACCCGTGGGCAGCCGTGAGCAGGAGTTAAGGGGTGAGGCTGGAGGGTAGTTGTGTTGTACTGCACTTCCTGGTTATAATCGGCGCACTTCTACGTAGTAGCGCGCCGATTATAAGGATATTATCGGCTACATGGGTCCCATAGGGATCCATTAAGGGGGTATGTTATAATAGAATATATGGAGGTATTTGGTCATTAACTTCCTTCTGGGTTTGTTTGGTGGTAACCCATTCTGGAATCCCCCCTTGAAAATTCTGCGCTGGCATAGTAGGCAGCTTTAGGAACGTCCTCTAGGCATTGCCCATGATGTCAGCATTGCGGCTTTCAGTGGTGCCGCTGTGAGGGATTGCGGTAACTCTAGACACATATTTGGTAAGTATACATAACTTTAGGGAAGTTAAGGAACCTATCCAGCAACAGTATCTTTATGTTTTGAAAGATACTTAATTTACCCTGTAACATTTCCCACCAAGCTGTGAAACAGGCATCAACCAACAACTCTGTCTTTCATGCTTGCCATCACGGTGGAGATGTAAGCATGCTCTGAAAAAGCTGGGTGACATCACTTCTCTACATTTTGGAGGACAAGGTGATAATAACTGATAAGAAATCACATAAAAATTAGACCTGCCACTGGTGGTGAGCAGTTTGTTATGAAAGCCAGAAACCTTTAACTGGGTTTAACATTTGACAAAATGGGAGAATGCTGTTTTACTTAGTACCTGTGTTTATATATCAATAGGGTGGATCGGTGTTGCTTTTTTGTACATTGGGATTCTAATGTGGCCTGTTTAAATGGGTAGTTCAGTGGAAATACATATACTTTTCAAAAAAAAGAGCAGTATTTTTTCATCCCAATGACCTTCATCTGCCAATTCAATATTGTATCTGTATATAAATAAATACAACCGAAATACTGACTTCCTGTTTGCAGTACCCCTAGTAGAGACAATTATGGTCTTGCCCTTGACCCAGCGCCTGGGTTGATTCAGTTGCTCAGTAATGATCTGAGCATCTTTGACTCATCCAACAGCCAATCAGCAGAAATTACTGTTAGGAACATTCCAAGGATGTGGTGCATCCTGGGAAGAAGGACCATTAGAACCTGAAATGTCAGCTTACTAATGTCAACAGCAAGGATATGAAATCAACTGATTTTTTCAAAATGGAAGAAAATATGTAGAATAACTAAGTATGCATTACACAAACTAACAATTTAACAAATATTGATAATTTCCACTGAACTGTCCCTTTAAGGGTAAGTATTAAGAAGGAGGTAAATAGTCAACAGGATTTAATAGTACAAGAACTACATCCACAGAAACAGTTTATTGACAGCTTAAGAAAATAAAGCAATTCGCATCCAACTAACGTCAGGTTATGTATTTGCCCTTAAGAAATCTTTGACAGTTCCTCAGATCTGCAGTAACATCCATCTATTGTGTTCCTAGTTATCTCCCTCTCTTGTCTGGAATACACAGCCCACAGGCTCTTGTTCTCTGTAAACTAGGTGATCCAGTTAACACATTGCTGGGATAAGCTATGCAACTACATGTATATCAGTACGGTAGGGGGACGTGTCACCTTACAATTCACACTTCCTGCACAGTTTTAACATTATGGGGCAAAAAAAATCAAACTGTTATGCTGCCTCATCAATGTGATCTAATGAACTGATCTTAAAATTAATAAACTAATAATTGTGCTTGTGAAGGTTCTCATTCATCCAGGTCATGGTATATCTGTTGTATTCAATTAGATCAACTGGACTTGAAATGTAGTTCTTGAAGACGTTTCGCTAGTCATCCGACTGGCTTTCTGAATTGAGAAAGCCAGTCGGATGACTAGCGAAACGTCTTCAAGAACTACATTTCAAGTCCAGTTGATCTAATTGAATACAACAGATATACCATGACCTGGATGAATGAGAACCTTCACAAGCATATCTTGTGCATGGTACTTCTATTTTATTACATTTATTTCGGCGTTAGGCCCAAATTTATAAACCTGTGGTATCGCAAGTTTGTGTTATCATTACTGTACAACCGCAGGAATAAATGTACGTCACTGATCGTACATTTACTGTGAACGTTCTTTAATGTACAAACGTTTGTTTATAGAGTACCATGCTACCATACCATACTACCGCAATGGTATTCTATGGTCATTCATAAAGCAACAATCTCGGTCATAGATTTACCATCGCTATCGGACATTTACGATCGTTGTTGTAAATTTATGATATTGATCGATGTCCAGTCAAAAATAAAATGTAGCTATAAATGTTAATCCCCTCCCCCCAAACCTAGGTTTTACTTTATTCATATTTGCCAAAGATGCCCCTGAAGTTGCTTACCTGACCCAATCCCTCGCTGCTTCTTCTCTGCTCTGTGGCTGACAGCCGCTCCACTTCCTTGTTGCGACGTGAGGTCACGCCCAATTGCCTGACAGCCACGACCCGGAAGTAGAGCGTCTGTCAGCGCAGAAGCCCTCTGCTCCTGTTTTTGCTCGAAATGAGTTCGGAACAGGAGCAGGGGGCTACAGCTAGGTGGTGAGAGATCGCGTCAGGTAGAACATTCAAGGGCATCTTTGGAATATATTAGTAATGCGAAAGCTGGGTTTGGGGGTGATTAACATTTATAGCTAAACTTTATTTATGACTGGACTTTCCCTTTTAAAATCAGGCCAGTCTGCTTTCCTCCAGATAGTCCGACTATCAATTGGTTTATCAATGAAACCACGTAGGTTTGTTTTACCAGCAGGAAGTCAATGGGAAGCAGGGATGCTGCAAAAGGCTCTGGTGTTGTTCCCCTGGTTTATTATGGACATACGCTCCCACCGTACAGCTTATTGCCATTGGATTTTCAGCTTGCTTCATGGGCAAATTTTTTCACTTCTTAGAATTTATCTCAAAGCTAGACGTCCATCTTGCAGAACAGGTTAGTGTTAAACAAGGTAACACAGTTCGAATCATACTCAAAATAATTAAGGAAAATGTAATTGTAAAATTCTTTCAGTTCTTACTCTGCAAACAAGACTATAATATTTTGTTATATCTAGTTTCACCCATCACCATGATTTGTTATTCTCAGGTCATAACTCTTTTCAAAGAATTGGTGTGGATATAAGGAATTGCAGCACTTTTAACTCCACAATGTAAGACCAGCTAATGATTGGTCTTAAAGGGCATGTCCACCCCATTTTAGGAATTTTGCTCAATAGTAGGCTTCCTTCCCTCAGCCCCAACCACGATAAAAGATTTTACAGGAACTCCTCGATCTTTACTTACCTTACCTCTTTCCCGCGGGTTGCATGAAACTGCAAGTAGGGGGCAGGACTGGCAGCCGCATCCGTGATTGGCTGAGAGGCAGTCACTCACGGATGCGGCTGCCGGCAGTGGAGAATGCTCCAGTGCGCAGGACAAAATTCTCCCAGAGGAGAGACAGGAAGCAGAGTCCTATATGGACTCTGCTATCCCCCTGATGGCCAGTTTTTCAGACGTTGGGGGGGATCCAGGAGAATCATTTGGAGCTGGGATGTAAGGTAAGGATTTTTATTCACTACACAGTGTGGCCAGTAATGGGGGGGTTATAGTTTTGGGGGTGGACATGCCCTTTAAAGTGGTGCTGGGGTAAAATCCCTTTTGGAATTTACCACCAGGTACAAATCCAGTATTAAATACTGGAATCCATATTTGCCCGGAGCAATTTGCAGCTCTGGGTAAATGAGGCCCATAGACTTCATTGTACCTCATACATACTTCATTGTACCTCATATGTACTTCATTGCACAGCACATTCATTGTACCACAAAAGCTGGCATTAAAAGTCACACAAGGGATAACACCAGTTTCAGATTTGCCAGGAGGTGCACACATGATATTGAATAGATTACAGGAGATTAACCCAGAGAGACCTTGGCTGGGTAAGTTTAGATTGCAGTGATGGGAGTGGACTAGTGCTTTGCTGGCAAACTGTAATGAGAATAAACTAGAGGACTACTAGGAAGGCAGTGACTTAGCACAATATGGAATATTTCCCTTAGGTAAATGACTGGCTTGGTTTTTATGGTTAAGTTTACAGTATGTGAATGTAATACACAAGAAAGAACTGGGTAATTTTTTTGCTGTTTTCCTGTTCAGATTTATGAAAAAACATCTTTATTTTTATATTGTGAGTGGTGACAAAACCAAAGGACATTTAATTAGCAGTCAGCATGTTCTTACCTGATAAGCATTAAAAGAAATTCAGCCAATCGTTGCTTTGTTATATTTTATGGATCAGAAAAGAAAATAAGTGTCAGATTCTCTTTGCCTCTATATTTATATTCTCCAAATGACTCATAATTTACTTCTAAATCTACAGACGGCTTTATTAATATTAATTTCTAAATGATCAGATTTAAACTTATGTGTTTAAATTGCTCTTAATATGGAAGCTAAATTTGAGTGGCCATAATTTATTTTGAGCTTTAAAGGAAACCTTAGACATACTGTAGATTCCCTTACAATACGTTGTTGTACACAGGGTCACCATGTCCATGAAGCAAGGTGAGAATTCTGCTTAGGGCGCCACTCCCCTTACAATACAAGTAAATGATGGCACTCTCTCGATTACTGCCATTGACTTCTACTGTAAGGGGAGCAGCATCAAAAATTTCTTCCCGCGTGGTTCACCCTTGTGGCCTTATTCAATTCCGCAAACAGTAGCCCTATTGCTGTCATTCCTACTACTGCTGTTTTTAAAAACATAGAGATCATAGGGTGGTATTTTAAAAGAATCAATATCTGTAAAACTAATATTGCCATTAAAGGGTTTTTTCCCCAATACCTTGGATGAGTTCACCCCAAAAAGTGACCCTTCTTTAATAAAAATTATAATTGTAATAGAGACTGGAGCACTTGCTGTGAGATCTGGGCTTGGGGGGTGATATGGGAGACAGGAGAAAGGGCTCCTGTCTCCATCAGAATTATAGTTTTGATTAAAGGGCATGTCCACTCAAAAAAACCCACTTTGTTCCAAACTGTAGACTACCCCCCAAAACCCCACTTTCGCGATATACAGATCCAAAGATGTTCCTGAACTTGCTTACCTGACCCGGTCCCTCGCCATTCCTATGCTGCGTCTGCTGCTGACAGCCACTCCACTTTCTGGTTGTGGCTGTCAGTTAAAGGGCATCTATACTGAAAAAAAGGTTATTTTAAATTGACCATAAAGGGAAAATATAATTCTTCCCAACAACCATTGTATTATTTTTTTGTTGATCTGCCCCCTATTTTGTTTAGATAGCCAATCTAAAACTTCTTATATTTCAGCTGTCAATCAAGTTCCTTGCTCTGAAAAACTATTCTTCTGTGAGTAGTTTTACTGTAGCTGGAATGGTGACAGAGTTTTGACAGTTGGAATGCTGTGTGCTGTGTGCAGTTGGTTTGGTTTGTGGATAAAAGTCAGGTCGGATGAAAGTGGGAATGGTTAAAAGAGGGAGGGGGGATGCTGCTCCTAAACAAAATGTGTGCTGGATTAAAGGCATGCAGCAACACATGCAAATCAGTAAGTGCTACTTACATGTATTCAATTATAGATTAAGATGAGGCAAAGTAATTTTTTCATTATAGTGTCCCTTTAAGGCACGATGTGTCAGTTAAGGCATGGCCTGACAGCCAAGACCAGGAAGTAAAGCGGGTGTTGGTGCATAAGTCCCCTGCTCCTGTTTTTGCTTGAAACAGGAGCAGGCGGTGGCACAGAGACGGCGAGGGACCAAGTTGGGTAAGAAAGTTTAGGAGTGTCTTTGGATACCTTGAATATCGCGAAAGTAGGGTTTGGGGGGATAATCTATAGTTTGGAACAAAGGTTTTTTTTAGTGGACTTGCCCTTTAGGGAAGATTTATTTTGGGTGAACTCTTTCTTTAAAAGTTCTCTTTATTTTTAATTAGGCAAGTTGTTTCCTTCGATAAGACTAACCCCTAAACATCTGTTATGAATATGTATTATTGCTGCGCACTTATTTTGTACTATAATTTTCTTTTTTTCATTTCATGCTATACTTCATTCTTTATACTCCAATCTAGTGGCACAGTCATTAGAGATGGCTGAACTTCCTAAAGTTTGGTTTGTTTCTAAACTGTAGAACTTCAGTAAAACTTCTATAGTTCGAAAATGGACCCATTAAAGTCAATGGGAGAAAATAGTTTGAAAAGTTCTAGTTAAATACAGATAAAATAGCAATGGTAACTTACTGTAAATGGCTGTGGGACCTGGGAAATGGTCTGAGAAACATGTCCATATTACCAAATCTTGTTTAAACACTGACTTTCCCCACAAACGGGCAAATGAATGAAACACCACATTTGAGGATTCTCTCCGAAACTTTCATTTTTTAGCCCATTGATTTCTTGTTTGTGCCTCTAGGAATATTCATGTGTAAAAGATCTGCAGAATGAATGGATAAGGGTTTACAGAGAACACCCATGTCATAAATGTTAGGAGCACAGGGTAGACTAGATTGATAATACAGAGGTGTACCCCTAGTTTATATTTTGGAGCTTATGTAATATACCTGCACTTACCATATTAAGACTGTATAAAAGGTATTTGGGAAATTTTGGATTTCCCAAGTACTGTACAGCCTGCTAATCTTTTGGGACAAAAGCAGAAACATGTCAAGCTGTTGTGTTAGGGTTAATCGAATATATAAAGCAGAGAAGCAGTTAAGTCTGTTAAGTGCAGTGTTTTTTTTACTAGTGACATGGAATAAATTGGACTGGATTATAACGATATGCTAAACAACTTGCAGAGAATTTTAAATAATTTAGTGTAATTCAGTCTTAAGGAAAGATGTTGTGGTGGCTCTGTGGCGAAGTACATTTTCAAGAAACACATGTAGCCATCGCAATGGATTTAATTGTGGTAATTGTGGCCATTAAAGGACACCTCCCTCGCTTCTCAATTACGGGCTAGGCCACAATTTCTTTTGAGAAAAGCAGAGCACTGCATGTCAATGTAGGTGGCCACATAGCATTCACCACTCTGCCATTCATTTTCAGAGCATATGCAATCATTTTTTTTTTTAAATTGCATGCACTCCGATTGCCCGACATTGTACGGATCGCTGAACAAACAGACAATAACGTGCATGAAACACTTCCCTCGTGCGGAAAAAAAAAAGTACCCAGGATAAGGATATACACCACTAAGTCCTTACCCCTTACTGAAACTTTCCTTTGCAAGTCTGTTCTAATTTCATATCTCAAAGTTGTCCACAATCTGGCCAATGGGAAGACGCACTTCTTGCATTCACATAGAGTGTTGATTCTTGGTGTAAATGCTTTGTAAGGAAATCATTTAGAGCTGTATTAGTCCAATGACTTTATAGTATAGAGTAGTGTGTTTCTTTTAAAGTGGACCAATAGTTTATTTGAGCTGACAAGCTTTCAAGGTATCTAGCATCTGTTTCAGGTAAACGCAGTAACCAGGTTGTGAAACACAGGAGAAGAAATACTTCCATAAGAAAATACTAATGTAGAATTCAACTAGCCGATCAGTAATTAGAGAGACACTATACTCATGTAGTAACCTACTGCCCCCTGGCTCCTCCCCTAGTCAGTGTCCCTGACTCCTATAAGTTTTAGCATATGCTAAAGGATAAGTACACTCAAAAAACAAATTGAGTGTAAATGGAAGCTGTAGCTTTAACTAACCATCTTCCTTTTTTTATGTTCAAGAATCCACGTCCAGTTGGCTCCGTGCGCGTGCCCCCCTGCCGGAGCCATGCATGCGTGATGTCATCACATGTACCAGCGTGGCTTCGTGTGCAGGTGCAGACGTCACGTCACATTCACCGTGACTTAATGCACGAGCGCAGCAGGTGGCGCGTGTGCGCGCACGGAGCTAACCGACCGTGGATTTTTGGACACAATCTGGAAGGAAGGAGATCCAGGAAATACATAGTAACATAGTAATTGAGGATTGAATAAAGACATCAAGTCCATCAAGTCCAACCTATTCACCCTCTTTTTTTTATTTTTATTTATTTTTTTTAACCCTACCTAACAGTTGATCCAGAGGAAGGCAAAAAACCCCAGCAAAAGGGGGAAAAATTTCCTTCCTGACTCCAAAAGGCAATCGGAAAGTATCCCTGGATCAACCAGATCTATATGTATTAATACCAGTAATTCTCAATATTTTTTAGTTTTAGAAACTTATCCAGGCCTTTTTTATGCTATTCAATGAACTTGCCATTACCACATCTGCTGGAAGAGAGTTCCACAGTTTCACCGTTCTCACTGTAAAGAAAACTTTCCTTACCTGAAGATGAAACTTCTTTTCTACTAATCTTAAAGGATGTCCACGAGTCCTCTGATATGACCCATTAGTGAACAATGCACCAGAGAGTTCATTGTATGGCCCATTAATATATTTGTATAAGGTTATCATATCCCCACGCAAACGTCGCTTCTCTAATGTAAACAGCCCTAACTTGTTAAATCTGCCTGCATATTCAAGCCCCTCCTTTCCCCTTATTAATTTAGTTGCCCTTCTATGAACTGCTTCCATTTCCAAGATGTCCCTTTTGTATATGGGATTCCAAAACTGCACCGCATATTCCAAATGAGGCCTTACCAGTGCCTTGTAAAGAGGGAGAATAATATTTTTCTCTCTTGAATCTATTCTCCTCTTTATACAAGACAATATCTTGCTAGCTCTAGCCGTTGCTACCTGGCATTGTTTGCTACAGCTAAGTCTGTTATCTACCAGAACCCCCAAATCTTTTTTCATTACAGATGCACTTAACACAGAGTTATTTACAGTGTAGGTGGCACAAGGATTATTAAATCCCAAATGCATCACCTTACATTTATCAATATTGAATCTCATCTGCCATTCTGCTGCCCATTTTGCTAATCTATCTAGGTCTGCTTGCAACACTTGCACATCATTTTAATTTTCCAAAGCTCTGCATAGTTTAGTGTCATCAGCAAACACAACAAACACAGCTCTCAATGCCCCCTTCTAAGCCATTTATAAATAGATTAAACAGAAGCGGCCCCAGTACAGAACCCTGAAGCACGCCGCTTATAACTTTGGCCCACATAGATGTAGCTCCATTTACCACCACTCTCGGCTTGCGATCCAATAACCAATTCTCTATCCATGCACAAGTGTCCTCAGTTTATGCATTAGTGGCACAGTATCAAAAGCTTTCGCAAAATCCAAGTATACCACATCCACCGCTGTGCCTGAATCTAAATTCTTACTCACTTCTTCATAAAAATGAATACATTTGTCTGGCATGATCTATTTCTCATAAATCCATGCTGACTACTACTAATAAGATGAGCTCTGGAGATAAAGTCAAGGATATGATCCCGTAACAAAGTTTTCATCACCTTCCCTACCTCTGATGTTAGGCTTACAGGTCTATAGTTACCAGGCTGTGAACGACTACCTTTTCTGAATATTGGTATTACTTTGGCTTTTTTACAATCCAGCGGCACATTCCCAGGGAACAGAGCTTAGGTGGACAGAGCTTAGTTGACTGCAAACATGATCCAAGATGTCCTGAACTTTACTGGAGCACAGGTAGGCTAAGAAGGGACCTAAAAGGGAAAAAAGGGAGATGGTTAGTTAAAGCTACAGCTTCCATTTACACACAATTTGTTTTTTGAGTATACTTATCCTTTAATAAAGGAGAGGACAGACTGGGGAGGAGTCAAATACAATGATATCCAAATCTGAAGTCTCCATCTCAAAAACAGGTTTCTTTCAAAACCGGAACCTATCTCTACCTTATTACTTGAAGAAGAGACTTGAAGCAATTTTCACTTTTGGTTGTGTCATGTTTCTTCAATAAGAATTAAACCCCCCAAAAAATGTATTAGAAAATAAAGCCATAACAGCTGAGTTAATTTAAGTAAAACAAAAACTGAAAAGAAACTTAAAGACCCACCCTCTCCCATAAGGTGAACCCAGGTTGGGGACCTAAAATTCTTAATTCTCACCCTTCGGGGTACAGCTGGTACTTTGAAAACATCTAGGTGCCCTCACTGCGTAGTCTCATACCAGTCTGGCCCTCCACAAGCCAGAATTTGAACCAATAGGAGGACATACATTGCAAAAAGTCCTCCCACTGGAAGAACCCCAGCAGAGTCAGTGTGGGCAGGACCATAGAGGAGCAAGGACAGCACCTGGAAGGTACCTTTTCAATCTACTAGCCATACCTCCAGGTGTGAGGGCCTTACATTTTAGGTCCTTATCCTGGATACAATTATAATGTACCCCCCTAATGGGTCTCTATGAGACCCAACGGTACGATAATATTGTTACAATCGGCGCGCTACTGCATAGTAGGACACCGATTATAACAGTCAGGAAGTATACTGACCTATTCGTCGATGCTTGTTTCTTTACCCTCCCGGCACTGCAGTGACTTCTTCTGAACTCTCGCGCAATCACTCAATTTAAGTACTTACATTTACTTTGCAACAGCTACTGGCTTCCTGCAGTAGAAGAGGAGTGATCGCGTGAGAGTTGAGAACTGCAGTGCCGGGAGGGTAAAGATACAAGCAGCAGCTAAACGGTCAGAGTGGGGGTGGGGGTGGGGGTTGAAGCAATGGGTAAGGAATCCAAGGCAACCTGGATCTTTACAGTTCTTCATGTGTTTTATAAGCTGTTGTTGGGCTGAGCTGAGAATAGGCAAACAGAAAAGGAGACACCTTTGGAAGGGGGACAACCCCGAAACGTTGTGCAACACATAGTCACAATAAAAACAGTTATATCTCATTTGAGTGCACCTCCCTGCTATTATATCATATCTATGGCTTTCACTGCGAGTGGTTGAGCAGCATGGGGGAAGCAGATTTACAGGATTTCAGGTGTGCAAGGATAAATATACATACCTTTATAAAAGCACTTGGCCTGCAGCCTTGTGCTTCTATATGGTCATGGAACTCCTCAGTAACATCTAATATCCTTGTTATTTACAGTAGGGGGTACATTATCTACTATATAAAGTCCCTTTTAAAACACTCCTAAATTTACTACAGCATTCAAACAGCATCCTGATGGGAAGTGCCATATCCCATTCTGCTTGGGATAACGTTTTGGCTTAACGGGTATGTCCACCCTAAAAATCACAATTAATATGTTATAGCCCCCCCTGCCCACCCCAACAGGTGGGCAGGGGGGGCTATCAACAAAACGGTACTTACCGCTCCTTCGCTCCAGCAGTGTATTGATCCAGAACCCTGCTTGCCAGAACTTGCAAGCAGGGGACCAGACTGGGTCTGTGATTGGCTGCAATGCAGCCCCATTTAACACTTACCTGCAACACATACATTGTAATGCAGCCTCATGTAACACTTACCTGTAACACTTACATTGTTATACAGCCCCATGTAACACTTACCTGTAACACATACATTGTAATGCAGCCCCATGTAACACTTACCTGCAACACATACATTGTAATGGCAACACATACATTGTAATGCAGCCCCATGTAACACTTACCTGCAACACATACATTGTAATGCAGCCCCATGTAACACTTACCTGTAACACATACATTTTAATGCGGCCCCATGTAACACTTACCTGTAACACATACATTGTAATGCGGCCCCATGTAACAACTTACCTGTAACACATACATTGTAATGCAGCCCCATGTAACACTTACCTGCAACAAATACATTGTAATGGCAACACATACATTGTAATGCAGCCCATGTAACACTTACCTGCAACACATACATTGTAATGCAGCCCCATGTAACACTTACCTGTAACACTTACATTGTTATACAGCCCCATGTAACACTTACCTGTAACACATACATTGTAATGCAGCCCCATGTAACACTTACCTGCAACACATACATTGTAATGCAGCCCCATGTAACACTTACCTGCAACACATACATTGTAATGCAGCCCCATGTAACACTTACCTGTAACACATACATTTTAATGCGGGCCCATGTAAACACTACCTGTAACACATACATTGTAATGCGGGCCATGTAACACTTACCTGTAACACATACATTGTAATGCAGCCCCATGTAACACTTACCTGCAACACATACATTGTAATGGCAACACATACATTGTAATGCAGCCCCATGTAACAACTTACCTGCAAACACATACATGTAATGCAGCCCCATGTAACACTTACCGTAAACACTTACATTGTATACAGCCCCATGTAACACTACCTGTAACACATACATTGTAATGCAGCCTCATGTAACACTTACCTGTAATACATACATTGTTATATAGACCCATGTAACACTTACCTATAACACATACATTGTAATGTAGCCCCATGTAACACTTACCTATAACACATTGTAATGCAGCTCCATGTAACACTTACCTGTAACACATACATAGTTATATAGACCCATGTAACACATACATTGTAATGCAGCCCCATGTAACACTTACTTGCAACACATACATTGTAATGCAGCCCATGTAACATACCTGTAACACATACATTTTAATGCGGCCCCATGTAACACTTACCTGTAAACACATACATTGTAATGCGGCCCCATGTAACACTTACCTGTACACATACATTGTAATGCAGCCCCATGTACACTTACCTGCAACACATACATTGTAATGGCAACACATACATTGTAATGCAGCCCCATGTAACACTTACCTGCAACACATACATTGTAATGCAGCCCCATGTAACACTTACCTGTAACACTTACATTGTTATACAGCCCCATGTAACACTTACCTGTAACACATACATTGTAATGCAGCCTCATGTAACCCTACCTGTAATACATACATTGTTATATAGACCATGTAACACTACCTATAACACATACATTGTAATGTAGCCCCATGTAACACTACCTATAACACATTGTAATGCAGCTCCATGTAACACTTACCTGTAACACATACATAGTTATATAGACCCATGTAACACTTACCTATAACACATACATTGTAATGCAGCCCATGTAACACTTACCTGTAACACATTGTAATGCAGCTCCATGTAACACTTACCTGTAACACATACATAGTTATATAGACCCATGTAACACTTACCTATAACACATAAATTGTAATGCAGCCCCACATGTAACACTTACTATAACACATTGTAATGCAGCTCCATGTAACAATTACCTGTAACACATACATAGTTATATAGACCCATGTAACACTTACCTGTAACACATACATTGCAATGCAGCCCCATGTAACACTTACCTGTAACACATTGTAATGCAGCTCCATGTAACACTTACCTGTAACACATACATAGTTATATAGACCCATGTAACACTTACCTATAACACATACATTGTAATGTAGCCCCATGTAACACTTACCTATAACACATTGTAATGCAGCTCCATGTAACACTTACCTGTAATACATAAATGTTATATAGACCCATGTAACACTTACCTATAACACATACATTGTAATGTAGCCCCATGAACACTTACCTATAAAACATTGTAATGCAGCTCCATGTAACACTTACCTGTAACACATACATAGTTATATAGACCATGTAACACTTACCTGTAAAACAAACATGTAATGCAGCCCCATGTAACACTTATCTGTAACACATTGTAATGCAGCTCCATGTAACACTTACCTGTAACACATACATAGTTATATAGACCATGTAACACTTACCTATAACACAAACATTGTAATGCAGCCCCATGTAACACGTAACTGTAACACATTGTAATGCAGCCCTATATTTTACTCCACGTCTCTCTTCCCTGGTTCTTCTCTTAGCAGTAGCCAGTCATAGCCATGACAGTTGACATCACAGCCAATTGCTGCCTCTTCTGCTTGTTGCTCATTTCTTTCCCAATTCATGCTTACAGAACCACTGTCAGTATAACTTGCAGACATGAAATGATTTTATCTTCTATAATTGCCTTATGAGTTCAAAACACAAAACAGCAGCACACTATTAGTTCAGTACATTGTGAAATATATTAGATGATTTTAAACGTTTTATCCTAGGGTTGGCACCTTCCCTTTAAGAAGAGGTGGATTAGGGGCCCCTTTCTTATATTGATGGCTGTAGTTTGAAGTGTAGCCCTCCCCAAGATGTTAACTGGACCCTAGACACCTGTCTAGGTTGCCTTAATGGATAATCCTGCTCTGCTTTTAAGACCCAAATGTGTATAAAATTTTATGGTGCCTTGCATCAAGTAGATTTTTATATATGTTCAAGCCTTAAAGAGAAAGGTGGCATCCCTATCTATATCAATGTATAGCAACATATATATATTTTGAAATACATATGTGCAAAATATAAAACTGTTTACCGTATATACTCGAGTATAAACCGAGGTTTTCAGGCTTTAAAAAAGCCTGAAAATCTTACCTCGGTTACTCGAGTCAATGTTTCTCCTACCTTGTCCGGCGGCCGTGCGATCCGCATCCTCGCTCCACAGCCTCTGCGCATCCGGATGATGTCACTACCCGGCGCCACAAAGTGAGAGGGCCGGGTAGTGACATCATCGGATGCCAGAGGCTGTGGAGCGAGGATGCGGATCGCGGCCGCCGGACAAGGTAGGAGAAACATTGACTTGCACAGGGACACAAGGGCAAAATCTAAGTGGCAAATACTTGCAAATAGGGGTAAATCCTCCTATATTTGTGCATACAGTATGCACAAATAAAGAAGGTTTTACTCTATTGTAAGTATTTGCAACTTAAGATGTTTGAAAACTACAACTCCAGCAATAAAGCATCTGGGAGTTTGTAGTTCCAAACATCTTAGTGGCAAATACTACCCCTCGGTTTATACTCGAGTCAATGTGGTTTTCCTCCTTTTTTACCTAAAACTAGGTACCTCGGTTTATACTTGGGACGGTTATACTCGAGTATATACAGTACTCGTCGTAATTAAAATCATAGGAACCAGCACTTTTTACAGACATGTACAGATGTCTAAGGATATATCTACCAGCTTTCAGAAATCTGCATTCTCAAAAGGAATGTTAATTACCACAGTGCCTTATTATTACAATCTGTAGAAGATTTTTCTCGTTATGATTCATGTTAATTTAATAGAATGATTTGAATTCTCACTTGACTGCATTAAATATTTCTGCAGCTGTGTGAAATGTAGAAAGATTTGAAGTCGTGTTTTCCTATCACCTTGAACTTTTAGCATTCAGGTTTGTCTCCAGACTGATATGTTTTATTTGATTAAAATGTATATGTAATTTTTTTAAATGAATATGAAGCCATGTAGGATCTGAATACTAAATAATAATGCACTACCACTGAAACTGGCGTAAAACCCACTAATAAATGTTGACTTCTTTGAAACAGAAACACAAAAAGTTATCGATTTGTAAATATAGGAAATTTCTAGAAATTTTAAAAGTTTTCGTAAATACTATCAGGCTCTTTTACCCAGAGCCGCTATCACCCTAGGTAAATGGCCCGATCGCTATTCAATATCGCATTTGCGAAATATGGGTAAATCTTGGTAAGGGATTTACTCACTGCAGCAATTGCTGGCGTTAAAATCATGCGCTAAAAGTAGCGCAAACGCAATATTGAATCGCGAGTGTCGGATGCACAGGTTGATTTTTTTTTTGTAAACTGCACATCCGACTCAATATGGATTTAAAGTCGCGCTAACCGGTAGCGAAATGGTTTAACTCCATATATTTGCCCAGCGAGTCTGGGTAAATGAGCCTGTATGTGTAATGCCAAAAGAGATGTTTCTAGCACTAGACTGTGTTTTTTTTTAAGATTTTGGGCATTGATACCTTTCCCAGACCATTTCCTTGATCATCCCTGAGTCATATACAGTAAGCTACCGTTACTAATTATAAATTATTTTAGGCCAAACTTTAGTAGTTTTTAACTCCTATTGACTTCAATGGGTCGTTTAGCGGAATTTTAAATCTTCAGATTTTTTAGAAAATCCGCAAATCTGCAAGCGGAACGGATTTCAGGGAGTTTGGTATCTCATCTCCACATCACACTGCATTACTAGTTCTTAAAATGTGCCCCAATGTATTTAACATAGTCATAATATTTAACTTTCAGAAAAACAAAGAAAAAACTAACAGGCCAGTACGTAGTACTTAAAAAGGTATGTCTTACCTGACTGGTATCCCACGATGCTTTAAAGTCTCTTCGTGAGACCAGTCTCTTTTTTAAATCTATATATAGTATAGAACTCAATAGATTAAAAAAATACACACAACATCCTTTAAAAGTAAGGATGTAATATAAATGTAAAGATTTTTTCTTCTCTTCCCTTTTTATCATTTATATGTATGTAAAATAAACAATATATATGTAAATAACAATATAAATATAAAAAATATCAGTGAGACTTGAATTAGATATAAGGCACCGTTTTTAATACAAGTTACAAGTAGAGATGGCCAAAAACTCACTAGTTCGTTCCGTTTTCGGATTCCCGGATCTCCGGAAAATCCTGAAGAGAGCTGAAGATGAATGAATGCATTTTCGATAATTTCGAATGAACGGGACTATTTCGATAATTTTCGAAGATAGCCTGAACGTTCGAACGAAAATGATCAAAAATACGATCTGAGACCTTTTTCGAGTTTCCGGTCGTATTTCGAAGATTTAGAATGTCGAGGCTATTTTCGAAAATGATCGAAAATAGCCTTGAATGTTTGATTTTTGAAAATACGATTGGAAAGTCAAAATGGTCTCCGATCGTATTTTCAATAATTTTCGAACATTCAAGGCTATTTCGAAAATTATCGAAAATAGTCCTGTACATTTGAAAATTATCGAAAATATCTTCAGAAGTCCCGAAATGCGGAGGATCCGTCCGGTTTTGGATTTCGGAACCGAGGGGTTCCATGTCTGATCTGGGTTCGTGTCTAACCCGGATCCCATCTCTGGTTACAAGGCGGTTAATAAAAACACAATATAAGTGAAAAAAGATATATGTATGGACTTATAGCCTTATGGTAGTGGTTGTGTTTTAGAATTGGGGTGGTTGCACTGGTGTCTGTAAATATTAACTCTATTAATAATGAGTGGTAAGATTAGATGTAATACTTGAGGGTAACTGTACCTTTAATTGAATGTGGAAAAAGGTTTAGACAAACAATTGGGGGGGGGGTATATAAAGCACCTAGGAATGCATTTGGACATTTCACATCCTATGAGCAAGAGAACAGAACAGAACATCCTATGAGCGATTGAAACCCATCAGGCCAGTGTTCTGTGGATTTGTGATGTGTTAATAAAGTTTGCATGACGTTAACGCATTTGTTTCATTTCCGGTGTGCAAGAGGCCTTCCAATATCCCATGAACAGTTGATAAATGGAATTATTTCAATGTAACAAACTTTCTATAGGAAATCTTTGCTTCTCTTTGAATTTGAACTTGATAGCTCAGCATATCCTCTTCCTGTTTATATAAATAACCCTTAGAATTCCAGCAGCTCATCTCATTTGCATGTCTACAGTGAACATACAGTATTATTATTATTGTGGATTTATATAGCATCAACATCTTCCTTAGCGCTTTACAATTACATTCACATCAGGCCCTGCCCCAAAGAGCTTACAATCTAAGCACATTTATTTGACACATACAACCTATCAGTATGTCTTTTATGATTGGGGGGAGGAAACCAGTGTCAGGGGGAAACCCACACAAGCACAGGGAGAACATACAAACTCCTTGCAGATGTGTCCAAGGGTGGAATCGAATTCAGGACTTCAGCGCTGCAAAGCAAACAGTGCTAACCACTGAGCCACCATGCTGCCCTATACAGTGTGTAACTGTAGGATCATATGGGCCGTATCAATACGAAATGTAGCGATAACCGCACATTATCGATAACGTACAACCGCGGCCAAAAATTCGGTCGTACATTTAAGCCAAACATTGTTTATAAGGAATGTTCTGTCATAGAACACCACTATTCTATGGGGATTGTAAATCTATGATTGTGTTACTGTAGATTTATGATCGTTATCGTTAGCGATAACGGTTGTAAATTAATGATTGCTAAACTAATCGGAAATTAACAATCGGTTTAACGAGGCGTGGTATTGCTAAAAAGCTATACCACGCCTTTATAACTATGGTCCTTTGCATCTTAAAATAACTGGTATAAACCCCATGAAAATGTTTCTGTGTAATGTGCATAGATATTTAACAGATTTCTGCCGATACTAGATGTAGAAAGTATTGCTGATACTTAAGTCATTGAGTGAAAATGTGAATATTCTGTTCTTGTATTTGGTATTCCACTTTATATATTCATAATTTTATGGCCATGTTTTGTATAAATACATGGGAGGTAAGTGCTGCTGTTCCTACCTCCTATTGTGCTCTGTTTGTAAAGAGCTTAAATGTTTTATTTGCAAAAGTTTGTTCTGTCATTCTGACTTGTCTCTCTCTGTGCCTGTGCACTCAAGCTTGGTTGCAATCAATAGAGCCAACAAGCACGTGACTAGAGGCCACCAAAGAGAGGTGCTGCAAGTGCAAACCCCAGCTTGGGTAAGGGTGGGCACCCCTGGCCTGGGACACACCCATACACAGCTGTGCAATTGTAAAGTGAAGCCTAACAGAGTAAATACTTATATCAACAAATAGTTTATGATTATTATTGTACCGTGTAATAATCAATAACTATGACATATTCCAATGTTCCATCATTAGAGTGGATTAGGAAAGCAAAGGGGAAGTTCCGTTTTAGAATGAAATTAAAATCGTTGATATTATGACAAGTGATTGACGTTTCTGTTATGTTTTCTTTATCATACAAGTTACAGTTTCTGTATTAATACACTTTATGAAAAATGTCATTGCCTAAATCAAACCGCAGCTGCAACTATGCATTGCAGCTTATGCATTAACCATGCTTGTTTTTTTACTTTCACAAGTCTAGGCTTACTAGTTGCCCAAATTCCTTTCATACCCTTCCCTCTGTAAATTGCTTTGTTTGCATCTGTGGGCTGTGCAATAGGTTCATTTTGTTTACACTTGATCTTGTTTTGCCTTTTTTCCTGCCTAATCTTGCAACGGTCTAAAGTGTTTGTAGTGAACAAATATCAGATCTATTTCCATCAAATTGCAATTACAGTTTCTAGACATTGAGAAATCCCCAATTTTATGAATCACATTAAGCTGCACACAAAATCCCATTAAATAAGCTATTTATTAAGCTGCTGCACTGACGGATTTATAGGGGAAAATCTGTTCCCTTTACAGTGGTTTAATATACGGTAGGCAGTATTACCATGTTTATAGGTCATCTTTTTTGGTTATGTGACAGAGAGGAGAACCACAAATAAAACCACAAAAAAAATGACGTGATACATAGCAAACACATAGGCTACACATTAAAACAACATCATTTATCATTTTAAGTAAAGCACCTGCAGAAACAGGGCCATTCCCAGACTTTTCTGGGCCCAAACTGGTCATTTCGGCGCCCCCATAACACGCACAAACTCAGACACCTCCCAACATTTAAAAACATAAAAGAGGGACACATGGGGAGAAGAGACCACACCTACTTATTAGGTTACACCCAGTTTAAAGACCATTATTCCCCTGCAAGTGGTAGGATGTAGTTTAAGGATTAGTTCACTCAGAAAGCGAAAGTTCTGTTTTTATTAATTGAAGAACGGGAGTAAAGGAGCTATGTCTTGCCTCCCATTCTTCAATTATGTAACAGGAGCAAGGAACGAAGATGAGAACTTACCGTGAGTGCGATCCACCACTGACTCCTGTTACATATTGAAAACAGGAGGTTAAGACACAGCTCCTTTACCTCTAGTTCTTTTTCCTATCCTTTAAGGTAACAGACTAATAAACTGGAGGGCCGACAAACATTGTCTAATAACTTGGAGGGCTGACAACACTAGCTTATGAACTGGAAGGCCAACAACACTGGCTAATAAACTGGAGGGCTGACAACATTGTCTAATAACCTGGAGGGCTGACAACACTGGATAATGAACTGGAAGGCCAACAACACTGGTAATAAACTGGAGGGCTGACAACATTGTCTAATAACCTGGAGGGCTGACAACACTGGATAATGAAACTGGAAGGCAACAAACATTGGCTAATGAACTGGAAGGCCAACAACATGGCTAATGAACTGGAGGGCTTAGTATATTGGCTAATGAACTGGAGGGCTGACTACACTGAGTAAGTATTGGAGGAGGTTTACAATACTGTCTAATGAACTGGAAGGGATTACAACATTGCCTAATGAACTAAATGAACTGGAAGTCTGACTAAAAAATAGCTAATGAATTGGATAACTGACTAACAATGTCTAATGATTGGGGGACTGACTAACTATCTATGACTGGAGAATGACAACACTGTCTAATGAACTGGATGTGTTAAACAACACTGGCTAATGAAACTGGAGGGCTGGACTACACTGGATAATGAACTGGAGGACTGACTACATTTGCTAATGAACTGGGAGAGCTGACTACACAGGCTAATGAACTGGAAGGTGACTACACTGGCTAAAGAACTGGAAGGCTGACAACCACTGGGTAATGAACTTAGCACACACATGCTCTAAACACACTATAGTGACTGTTAAACTTTTCTTGGGGGTCTGCTGAGACTAAACCTTAGAACACTAGATGATTTGAAAACTACAACTACCAGATGCATTGTTAGCAGAATGCAACAAGAGCATGCGTGTAGTTGTAGTTTTAACATCTGAAGTTCCAGGGTTTGCCATCACTGGCTATATCGGTACTGGCCCAGCAGCCCCCAAGAGGATGTTCAGCAGCACTATCACTACCTGCACACAGCAGTGAGACATAGGGTAAAAAATGCCCCCCCCCCCCCATCATGACTCCACGAGTAGAAATGGGTTCAGTGTAACTTACAGTTACTCCCTCCTGCTCTCTATGGAGATCACAGCACAGAAAAGCTCCAGTTCGGGCAAGCGACGGGAGGGGCAGAGCCCCAGAGACAGTAATGCCACTTACTGACACTAAGCCATGGTGCATGCAGCAGACACAGGAAATCCGGAAGCACACCACATCTTATCTACTCCATCTAGGAAAGGACCTTCAACATAGTGGCTTAATGCAGTATTGCAGGAAAAAAGGATTCCTCCCTCTTCCCTCATTCTCGGGTCCCTGGCAAGTCCGGCCTCATACAGGACTACCCCCTTTCCCCCCTGATGATGGCCCTGTTGCAGAATATGTAGCTAACCTGCTTTTGCACACTTTGTATAGCTATTCTTTGCTTGTTAGCCAAGAATTTCTAGCAATACTGATCCATTTTAATTGTTTCCTTAAAAGACATAACTTTGGGATTCAAAGATTTATTTTCAGGAACACACTGAGGGTTAGCAAAGGTGGCCATATACCCATTAGACATTCATCAGCCGATTCGTGTATTTGATCTGTGGAATGAGGAATTGCCTGTAACATCTGCTGCTTAAATACTGCAGTGTTGTGTTTTTGGGATGGGAGGGAAAATTGATTTCTGTACTAGAGATCTTAATAGGCAAGGCCATTTTGAAAGTAAGAAAACTGTCCTTTATTTTTCTCCAAGGTTTGTTCAAGTATTGAATCTTAATTTAGGAATGCTCTTCCAGTTCTTTAGTCGTCTATTCATAAACAATCATTTAGTCAAATCATACCACAAATAAACAGGGTAATTCATTCTTATCGTTCAGCTTATCGTTAAAATGGTGCTAATTTTGCCCAAACATCAGGTGTTAGCTTTCAAATGTTATATAATATCTGATGCAGTTGGCGAAGGCTGCTGGTATGGGCATGTTGGTTATGGGGGATTTTAACTACCCGAAATAGATTGGAGAGTAATGGAATGCCAGCACCTCAAAAAGTAAAGTCTTTAATTCCTATATGAGCATTTTCTTTCAAGATGTAGAAGTTCCTACTAGAAAGAATGCGTTGTTGGATCTGGTGATACTAATAACCCAGAGCTCATTTTGGAGAGAAGGTAATGGAGGAAGCTTAGGGAATAGTGACCATGATATAGTGTCATTAATATAGGTTGCCGAAAACTAAAGTGCACTGGGTTAACAAAAACTTTTAACTTTAGGAAAGCTAATTTTATGCTTTAAAGGAATCGGCTCTGCTCATAGACTGTGGGGGAACTGTTCTAGGTAAAGATACTGAGCAGATGTGGACCACTTTTAAATTGATATTACACTATTACATTTCTAAATCTGTACCTTAGGTAACAAGTGTAAAAAAAATTAGGTCCACTCCTGCATGGCTTAATGCTCAGGTAAAAAGGGAAATGGAAAAAAAGAGAAGGGCTTTTAAAATTTGAAAGCAGAAGGCACAGAACAGGCTTACGGACTTCAAAGTTTGTAATAAAGAGTGCAAGAAAAGCAATTAAACTAGCTAAAATAGAAAATGAAATACGGATGGCGAAACAAGCAAGTCACCCCAAGATGTTTTTTAAGTATATAAATGGTAAAAAAATGAGGACTGAGAATGGGGGACCATTAAATAATGGAGCTGAGGTGGTGGTTGTAGAGGATGCCAAAAGGCTAATCTGCTAAACCGTTTTTTTACATCGGTTTTTACTGTTGAGAATCCTTACAGTAGGGATTGTAACAATGTGCAGAGGAGGAAATGAAGAGTTTTCAATTGGATAACAGAGGATATGGTCGGAATCAATTAGACAAAGTTAATATCAAAAAGCCCAAGACAGATGGATTGCATCCTAGAGGATTTAAAAGAGCTAGTTCAGTTCTAGCAAGACCACTGTGTCTCATCTTTTCAGATTCGCTTTTGTCTGGGATGTGCCGCTGGATTGGAAAAAAGCCAATGTAATACCAATATTCAAAAAAGGTAGTCGTTCACAGCCTGGTAACTATAGACCTTAAGCTAACATCGTGGTAGGGAAGGTGATGGGAAACTTTGTTAAGGGATCATATCCTTGACTTGTCTCCAGAGATCATCTTATTAGTAGTAGTCAGCATGGATTTATGAGAAATAGATCATGCCAGACAAATTTAATGGTTTTTTTATGAAGAAGTGAGTAAGAATTTAGATTCAGGCACAGCTGTGGATGTGTATATTTGGATTTTGCAAAGCCTTTGATACTTTGCCACATAGGCGACTAATGTATAAACTGAGGACTGTTGGCCTTGAGAAATTTTCATGGATAGAGAATGGTTATTGGACGCAAACAGAGAGTGGTGGTTAATGGAGCTACACTATGTGGGCTAAAGTTCAAGCGGAGTTCCTCAGGGTTCTGTACTGGGGGCGCTTTGTTTAATCTGTTTATAATGGACTTAGAGGGGGCATTGAGAGCAATGGTTCTGTGTTTGCTGATGACACTAAATTATGCAGAGCTTTGGAACTTCCAGATGTGCAAGTGCTGCAAGCAGACCTAGATAGATTAGCAAAATGGGTAGCAGAATGGCAGATGAGATTCAATGTTGATAAATGTAGGTGATGCATTGGGATTTAATATCCCGTGCCACTACACCATAAATAACTCGTGTTAGGTGCATCTGTAATGGAAAAGATTTGGGGGGTTCTGGTAGATAACAGACTAGCTGTAGCAAACAATGCCAGGTAGCAACGCTAGAGCTAGCAAGATATGTCTTGTATAAAGAGGGAATAGATTCAAGAGAGAAAAAATATTATCTCCCTCTTTCAAGGCACTGGTAAGGCTCATTTGGATATGCCGGTTGCAGTTTTGGAATCCCATATACAAAAGGGACATCTTGGAAATGGAAGCAGTCCAGAGAAGGGCAACTAAATTAATAAGGGGAAGGAGGGCTTGAATATGCAGGCAGATTAGACAAGTTAGGGCTGTTTACAGGAGAAGCGGGAGGTTGCGTGGGGACATGATAACCTATACAAATATATTAATGGCCATACAGTGAACTCTCTGGTGCATTGTTCATAATAAGTCATATCAGAGGACTCGTGGACATCCTTTAAGTTGGAAGAAAAGAAGTTTCATCTTCAAGTAGGAGAGGTTTCTTTACAGTGAGAACGGTTGAAACTGTGGAACTGTCTTCCAGCAGAGTGGTAATGGCAAGTTCATTGAATAAACTTTAAAAAAAGGCCTGGATAGTTTCTAAAACTAAAAAATATTGAGAATTAATGGTATTAATGCATATATAGATCTGGTTGACCAGGGATACTTCCGATTGCCGTTTGGAGTCAGGAAGGAATTTTTCCCCCCTTTTTTAGCTGGGGGTTTTTGCCTTCCTCTGGATCAACTGTTAGGTAGGGTTAAAAAAAAAAAAAAAAAAAAGGGAATAGGTTGGACTTGATGGACGAATGTCTTTATTCAACCTTGATTACTATGTTACTATGTATATGTTACTATTGATGGTGTGTGGCAAAAAATAGCACCATGAACTTTTATTGAATCTCACTGTACGTTTCTTATCTTAGATTTGCTCCAGTGATCCAAATGACCACTACATAGCTCATGCAACATGTTCGTAAGTTGGGGGGGGTTAGTGTGAAATTAATCAAGATAAAATATCTGTGATTAGTCTAAACAGGAGAGCAGGAAAACCATTCACCTCAAGTTATCCCAATATTGAATCTCTGCCCTTTGAGTTGACAGACACGTCAGGATTTCTGATGAAAGTGGTATAGTGAAGAGCAACCAAAAACTCAGGCAACTCCGCAGGTATTGCTATAAACAAACGTGCATTTATTGTGCACACAACATGTTTTGGACAGTCTAGGTCCTTCTCTCAGTGTGAGAACTTGATATTTAATATTCCAAAAGGTGGACAGTGCATATAATACAAAAATAAAGAAAATGGTGTTATAATAAAATGGCATAATAGTTACAACAGTATATTAAAATAAAAGGATAAAAATATTCACAGACCCTACTCACTAGAAGAGTCTGTATCCGGGGCGGACCACGTAAACCACATTGGGTCCCCCACTACACCCTTTTTAGCATGTAACACCCTCAGTATGACCAAGTTTAGGGGCTACAAGGGATTTTTAAACATTTGATGAACTACCCCAACCCCCTCCTCCTGAGGTCCGGAGGTCTAGGACATATCCTCGATTTATTGCATATGCATAGACAGACGAGTAGCATTCGCCTCCACTCACTGGTGTAGGGGCACACGCATCAAACTGCGATATAGACAGCAAAAGTCTTCACCGCAGACGACCCGACAAAACCCTATTCTTCTGATTAATATTCAATTCCCAATGACCAAACAACCTGTGTGTAATCCATATTTCCATGATATTAATAACTCACCTTGGCAAGGGAATAAGGGCTCCATGTTGGGTATCATTTTGAGGGGCCTTCCTTTCCATTCACAAATATAATATTGGTTTCTGTCTTGCATATTCCAATACCAAATATCATTATTTTCCATGTATGACTGTCCTTAAAATGACCTCTTAAGGTACCCACCAGACCCCTAGCTGAAGAGAATTCCAGATACACGGTTTGGCCCACCAAAAGAAGATCTGGTTCCATGCTTCCCTAATCGTAACTTAACAATAAGGACTGTGCCAGGGTGGAATGGTATTTTATTGGTCCTTTGCAAGAACTAATACCAATGGTAACTTATTCTTACAAGACTCTACACACTTTCCTGACAATCCTCATTCTCAGATCCTACTGAAAAGACTATACATTGTAAAGTATGGGTATACACAGACTGCCACATAGAATGCTACTTGGGGACACATAAGAAATGCTGGCCATAACAGCATCCCATCCTCATCACCATCGTCGTCCTTGACCCATTTACTTTGTGATTAAAAGTTGATCACAGAATGGTCAGGCCAGTTGGTTGTCCTAAATTTCAGAAACATTGTGAAGAAGTTTATTGAAGCCTTTGTTCTGCAATGAATAGTGGGAAAATGACTCATATAATAGTCATGCAATTAGTTATTTACTACCTCTACTTGAAATTAAAGGGGAACGTGGTAACTAAATGACTTACATAAATCTGCAAGAAAGTTATTGTTTGCCATATACTTCATTCTTTTTTAAAAATAAATTCAAAAATTTTTAGGTGTCTTGTGGGATCACCTGACCGACCCCCTCTGCACTTCCGAGGGCCCTGTAACTGTTGTAAATGCTGGGACAGAGGAAATCCACTCAACTGAGAGTTGCTAATTACATACCAGGAAATCTAAATGTTATAACACTAGACATACTCCAAAAATCTTGTCGGAATCACGACCCAAAATAACACATTGTAATGCAGCTCCATGTAACACTTACCTGTAACACATACATAGTTATATAGACCCATGTAACACTTACCTATAACACATACATTGTAATGTAGCCCCATGTAACACTTACCTATAACACATTGTAATGCAGCTCCATGTAACACTTACCTGTAACACATACATTGTTATGCAGCCCCATGTAACACTTACCTGCAACACATACATTGTAATGGCAACACATACATTGTAATGCAGCCCCATGTAACACTTACCTGCAACACATACATTGTAATGCAGCCCCATGTAACACTTACCTGTAACACTTACATTGTTATACAGCCCCATGTAACACTTACCTGTAACACATCATTGTAATGCAGCCCATGTAACACTTACCTGTAATACATACATTGTTATATAGACCATGTAACACTTACCTATACACATACATTGTAATGTAGCCCCATGTAACACTTACCTATAACACATTGTAATGCAGCTCCATGTAACACTACTGTAACACATACATAGTTATATAGACCCATGTAACACATACATTGTAATGCAGCCCCATGTAACACTTACTTGCAACACATACATTGTAATGCAGCCCCATGTAACACTTACCTGTAACACATACATTTTAATGCGGCCCCATGTAACACTTACCTGTAAAACACATACATTGTATGCGGCCCATGTAACACTTACCTGTAACACATACATTGTAATGCAGCCCCATGTAACACCTTACCTGCAACACATACATTGTAATGGCAACACATACATTGTAATGCAGCCCCATGTAACACTTACCTGCACCACATACATTGTAATGCAGCCCCATGTAACACTGTACCTGTAACACTTACATTGTATATACAGCCCCCTGTAACCTTACCTGTAACACATACATTGTAATGCAGCCCATGTAACACTTACCTGTAATACATACATGTTATATAGACCCATGTAACACTTACCTATACCATAAAACTTGTAAGAGCCCCATGTAACACTTACCTATACACATTGTATGCAGCTCCATGTAACACTTACCTGTAACACATACATAGTTATATAGACCATGTAACACTTACCTATAACACATACATTGTAATGCAGCCCCATGTAACACTTACCTGTAACACATTGTAATGCAGCTCCATGTAACACTTACCTGTAACACATACATAGTTATATAGACCCATGTAACACTTACCATAACACATATTGTAATGCACCCCATGTAACACTTACCTTAACACTGTAATGCGCTCCTGTAACACTTACCTGTAACACATACATGTTATATAGACCCATGTAACCCTTACCTGTAACACATACATTGAATGCAGCCCCATGTAACACTTACCTGTAACACATTGTAATGCAGCTCCATGTAACACTTACCTGTAACACATACATAGTTATTTAGACCATGTAACACTTACCTATAACACAAACACTTACCTGTAACACATACATAGTTATATAGACCCATGTAACACATACATTGTAATGCAGCCCCATGTAACACTTACTTGCAACACATACATTGTAATGCAGCCCCATGTAACACTTACCTGTAAGTACTGTAACACATACATTTTAATGCGGCCCCATGTAACACTTACTGTAACACATACATTGTAATGCGGCCCATGTAACACTTACCTGTAACACATACATTGTAATGCAGCCCCATGTAACACTTACCTGCAACACATACATTGTAATGGCAACACATACATTGTAATGCAGCCCCATGTAAACACTTACCTGCAAACACATACATTGTAAAGCAGCCCCATGTAACACTTACCTGTAAACACTTACATTGTATACAGCCCCATGTAAACACTTACCTGTAACACATACATTGTATATGCAGCCTCATGTAACACTTACCTGTAATACATACATTGTTATATAGACCCATGTAACACTTACCTATAAACACATACATTGTAATGTAGCCCCATGTAACACTTACCATAAACATTGTAATGCAGCTCCATGTAACACACCTGTAACACATACATATTATATAGACCCATGTAACACATACATTGTAAGCAGCCCCGTAACACTTACTTGCAACACATACATTGTAATGCAGCCCCATGTAACACTTACCGGAAAACACATATTTAATGCGGCCCCATGTAACACTTACCTGTAAAAACATACATTGTAATGCGGCCCCCCTGTAACACCTTACCTGAACACATACATTGTAATGCAGCCCCATGTAACACTTACCTGCAACACATACATTGTAATGGCAACACATACATTGTAATGCAGCCCCATGTAACACTTACCTGCAACACATACATTGTAATGCAGCCCCATGTAACACTTACCTGTAACACTTACATTGTTAACAGCCCCATGTAACACTTACCTGTAAACATACATTGTAATGCAGCCTCATGTAACACTTACCTGTAATACATACATTGTTATATAGACCATGTAACACTTACCTATAACACATACATTGTAATGTAGCCCATGTAACACTTACCTATAACACATTGTAATGCAGCTCCATGTAACACTTACCTGTAACACATACATAGTTATATAGACCCATGTAACACTTCCTAAACACATACATTGTAATGCAGCCCATGTAACACTTACCTGTAACAACATTGTAATGCAGCTCCATGTAACACTTACCTGTAACACATACATAGTTATATAGACCCAGTAACACTTACCTATAACACAAAATTGTAATGCAGCCCCATGTAACACTTACTATAACACATTGTAATGCAGCTCCATGTAACACTTTTCCTGTAAACACATACATAGTTTATATAGACCCATGTAACACTTACCTGTAACACATACATTGCAATGCAGCCCCAGTAACACTTACCTGTAACACATTGTAATGCAGCTCCATGTAACACTTACCTGTAACACATACATAGTTATATAGACCATGTAACACTTACCTATAACACATACATTGTAATGTAGCCCCATGTAACATTACCTATAACACATTGTAATGCAGCTCCATGTAAACACTACCTGAATACCTAACAATGGTTATATAGAACCATGTAACACTTACCTATAACACCATACATTGTAATGTAGCCCCATGTAACACTTACCTATAAAACATTGTAATGCAGCTCCATGTAACACTACCTAACACATACATAGTATATAGACCATGTAACACTTACCTGTAACAACATACAATGTAATGCAGCCCCATGTAACACTATCGTAACACATTGTAATGCAGCTCCATGTAACACTTACCTGTAACACATACATAGTTATATAGACCATGTAACAATTACCTATAACACAAACATTGTAATGCAGCCCCATGTAACACGTAACTGTAACACATTGTAATGCAGCCCTATATTTTACTCCACGTCTCTCTTCCCCTTGGTTCTTCCTCTTAGCAGTAGTCAGTCATAGCCATGACAGTTGACATCACAGCCAATTGCTGCCTCTTCTGCTTGTTGCTCATTTCTTTCCCAATTCATGCTTACAGAACCACTGTCAGTATAACTTGCAGACATGAAATGATTTAATCTTCTATAATTGCCTTATGAGTTCTTTAAACACAAACACAGCAGCACACTATTAGTTCAGTACATTTGTGAAATATATTAGATTGATACTTAAACGTTTTATCTAGGGTTGGCACCTTCCCCTTTAAGAAGAGGTGGATTAGGGGCCCCTTTTTCTTATATTGTATGGCTGTAGTTCTGAAGTGTAGCCCTCCCCAAGATGTTAACTGGACCCTAGACACCTGTCTAGGTTGCCTTAATGGATAATCCTGCTCTGCTTTTAAGACCCAAATGTGTATAAAATTTTATGGTGCCTTGCATCAAGTAGATTTTTATATATGTTCAAGCCTTAAAGAGAAGGTGGCATCCCTATCTATATCAATGTATAGCAACATATATATTATTTTGAAATAACAATGTGCAAAATATAAAACTGTTTACCGTATATACTCGAGTATAAACCGAGGTTTTCAGGCTTAAAAAAAGCCTGAAAATCTTACCTGGTTTATACTCGAGTCAATGTTTCCTACCTTGTCCGGCGGCCGTGCGATCCGCATCCTCGCTCCACAGCCTCTGCGCATCCGGATGATGCACTACCCGGCGCACAAAGTGAGAGGCGCCGGGTAGTGACATCACGGATGCGCAGAGGTGTGGAGCGAGGATGCGGATCGCGGCCGCCGGACAAGGTAGGAGAAACATTGACTTGCACAGGGACACAAGGGCAAAATCTTAAGTGGCAAATACTTGCAAATGGGTAATACTCCTATATTTGTGCATACAGTATGCACAAATAAAGAAGGTTTTACTTATTGTAAGTATTTGCAACTTAAGATGTTGAAAACTACAACTCCCAGCAATAAAGCATGCTGGGAGTTGTAGTTCCAAACATCTTTAGTGGCAAATACTACCCCCTCGGTTTATACTCGAGTCAATGTGGTTTTCCTCCTTTTTACCTAAAACTAGGTACCTCGGTTTATACTTGGGACGGTTATACTCGAGTATATACAGTACTCGTCGTAATTAACATTATATGGAACCAGCACTTTTTACAGAATGTACAGATGTCTAAGGATATATCTACCAGCTTCAGAAACTCTGCATTCTCAAAAGGAATGGATAATTACCACAGTGCCTTATTATTACAATCTGTAGAAGATTTTTCTCTGTTATGATTCACTGTTAATTAATTAGAATGATTTGAATTCTCACTTGACTGCATTAAATATTTCTTTGCAGCTGTGTGAAATGTAGAAAGATTTGAAGTCGTTTTCCATATCACCTTGAACTTTTAGCATTCAGGTTTGTCTCCAGACTGATATGTTTTATTTGATTAAAATGTATATGAATTTTTTTAAATGAATATGAGCCATGTATGGATCTGAGATACTAAATAATAATGCACTACAACTGAAAACTGGCGTGTAAAACCCACTAATAAATGTTGACTTCTTTGAAACAGAAACACAAAAAAGTTATCGATTTGTAATATAGGAAATTTCTAGAAATTTTAAAAGTTTTCGTAAATACTATCAGTCTTTTACCCAGAGCCGCTATCACCCTAGGTAAATGGCCCGATCGCTATTCAATATCGCATTTGCGAAATATGGGTAAATCTTGGTAAGGGATTTACTCACTGCAGCTAATTGCTGGCGTTAAAATCATGCGCTAAAAGTAGCGCAAACGCAATATTGAATCGCGAGTGTCGGATGCACAGGTGATTTTTTTTTGTTAAACTGCGCACATCCGACTCTAATATGGATTTAAAGTCGCGCTAACGGTAGCGAAATGGTTTAACTCCATATATTTGCCCAGCGAGTCTGGGTAATGAGGCTGTATGTGTAATGCCAAAAGAGATGTTTCTAGCACTAGACTGTGTTTTTTTTTAAGATTTTGGGCATTGATACCTTTCCCAGACCATTTCCTTGATCATCCCTGAGTCATATACAGTAAGCTACCGTTACTAATTATAAATTAATTTTAGGCCAAACTTTAGTAGTTTTAACTCCTATTGACTTCAATGGGTCGTTTAGCGGAATTTTAAATCTTCAAGATTTTTAGAAAATCCGCAAATCTGCAAGCGGAACGGATTTCAGGGAGTTTGGTTCATCTCATCTCCACATCACACTCTGCATTACTAGTTCTTAAAATTGTGCCCCAATGTATTTAACATATGTCATAATATTTAACTTTCAGAAAAACAAAGAAAAAACTAACAGGCCAGTACGTAGTACTTAAAAAGGTATGTCTTACCTGGACTGGTATCCCACGATGCTTTAAAGTCTCTCGTGAGACCAGTCTCTTTTTTTAAATCTATATATTAGTATAGAACTCAATAGATTAAAAAAATACACACAACATCCTTTAAAAGTAAGGATGTAATATAAATGTAAAGATTTTTTCTTCTTTCCCTTTTTATCATTTATAGGTATGTAAAATAACAATATATATGTAAATAACAATATAATATAAAAATATCAGTGAGACTTGAATTAGATATAAGGCACCGTTTTTAATACAAGTTACAAGTAGAGATGGCCAAAAACTCACTAGTTCGTTCGTTTTCGGATTCCCGGACTCCGGAAAATCCTGAAGAGCTGAAGATGAATGAATGCTTTTCGATAATTTCGAATGAACGGGACTATTTCGATAATTTTCGAAGAATAGCCTTGAACGTTCGAACGAAAATGATCAAAAATACGATCTGAGACCTTTTTCGAGTTTCCGGTCGTATTTTCGAAGATTTTAGAATGTTCGAGGCTATTTTCGAAAATGATCGAAAAATAGCCTTGAATGTTTGATTTTTGAAAATACGATTGGAAAGTCAAAATGGTCTCCGATCGTATTTTCAATAATTTTCGAACATTCAAGGCTATTTCGAAAATTACGAAAATAGTCCTGTACATTGAAAATTATCGAAAATATCTTCAGAAGTCCCGAAAGCGGAGGATCCGTCCGGATCTTTGGATTTCGGAACCGAGGGGTTCCATGTCTGATCTGGGTTCGTGTCTAACCCGGATCCCATCTCTGGTTACAAGGCGGTATAAAAACACAATATAAGTGAAAATAGATATATGTATGGACTTATAGCGCTTAATGTTACGTGGTTTGTGTTGTTTGTGTAGAATTGGGGTGGTTGCAATGGTGTCTGTAAATATTAACTCTATTAATAATGAGTGGTAAGATTAGATGTAATACTTGAGGGTAACTGTACCTTAATTGAATGTGGGAAAAGGTTGTATGACAAACAATTGGGGGGGGGGTATATAAAGCACCTAGGAATGCATTTGGACATTTCACATCCTATGAGCAAGAGAACAGAAACAAAATCCTATGAGCGATTGAAACCCATCAGGCCAGTGTTCTGTGGATTTGGTGATGTGTTAATAAAGTTTGCAATGAGTTAACGCATTTGTTCATTTCGGTGTGCAAGAGGCCTTCCAATATCCCATGAACAGTTGATAAATGGAATTATTTCAATATGTAACAAACTTTCTATAGGAAATCTTTTGCTTCTCTTTGAATTTGAACTTGATAGCTCAGCATATCTCCTTCCTGTTTATAAAAACCTTAGAATTCCAGCAGCTCATCTCATTTGCATGTCTACAGTGAACATACAGTATTATTATTATTGTGGATTTATATAGCATCAACATCTTCCTTAGCGCTTTACAATTACATTCACATCAGGCCCTGCCCCAAAGAGCTTACAATCTAAGCACATTTATTTGACACATACAACTATCAGTATGTCTTATGATTGTGGGGGGAAACCAGTGTCAGGGGGGAAACCCACACAAGCACAGGGAGAACATACAAACTCCTGCAGATGTGTCCAAGGGTGGAATCGAATTCAGGACTTCAGCGCTGCAAAGCAACAGTGCTAACCACTGAGCCACCATGCTGCCCTATACAGTGTGTAACTGTAGGATCATATGGGCCGTATATCAATACGAAATGTAGCGATACGCACATATCGATAACGTACAACCGCGGCCAAAAATTCGGGTCGTACATTTAAGCCAAACATTTGTATTAAGGAATGTTCTGTCATAGAACACCATATTCTATTGGGATTGTAAATCTATGATTGTGTTACTGTAGATTTATGATCGTTATCGTTAGCGAAACGGTGTGTAAATTAATGATTGCTAAACAATCGGAAATTAACAATCGGTTTAACGAGGCGTGGTATTGCTAAAAAGCTATACCACGCCTTTATAACTATGGTCCTTTGCATCTTAAAATAACTGGTATAACCCATTGAAATGTTTCTGTGTAATGTGCATAGATATTTAACAGATTTCTGCGATACTAGATGTAGAAAGTATTGCTGAATACTTAAGTCATTGAGTGAAAATGTGAATATATGTTCTGTGTGATTTGATTATCCACTTTATATATTCATAATTTTATGGCCATGTTTTTGTATAAATACATGGGAGGTAAGTGCTGCTGTTCCTACCTCCTATTGTGCTCTGTTTGTAAAGAGCTTAAAGTGTTTATTTGCAAAAGTTTGTTCTGTCATTCTGACTTTGTCTCTCTTGTGCCTGTGCACTCAAGCTTGGTTGCAATCAATAGAGCCAACAAGCACGTGCATAGAGGCCCAAAGAGAGGTGCTGCAAGTGCAACCCCGCTTGGGTAAGGGTGGGCACCCCTGGCCTGGGACACACCCATACACAGCTGTGCAATTGTAAAGTGAAGCCAACAGAGTAAATACTTATATCAACAAATAGTTTATTGATTATTATGTTACGTTGTAATAATCAATAACTATGACATATTCCTGTTCATCAATTAGAGTGGATTAGGAAAGACAAAGGGGAAGTTCCGTTTTAGAATGAATACAATCGTTGTATTGCAACACATACATTGTAATGCAGCCCCATGTAACACTTACCTGTAACACATACATTTTAATGCGGCCCCATGTAACACTTACCTGTAACACATACATTGTAATGCGGCCCCATGTAACACTTACCTGTAACACATACATTGTAATGCAGCCCCATGTAACACTTACCTGCAACACATACATTGTAATGGCAACACATACATTGTAATGCAGCCCCATGTAACACTTACCTGCAACACATACATTGTAATGCAGCCCCATGTAACACTTACCTATAACACATTGTAATGCAGCTCCATGTAACACTTACCTGTAACACATACATAGTTATATAGACCCATGTAACACTAACACATTGTAATGCAGCTCCATGTAACACTTACCTGTAACACATACATAGTTATATAGACCCATGTAACACTTACCTATAACACATACATTGTAATGTAGCCCCATGTAACACTTACCTATAACACATTGTAATGCAGCTCCATGTAACACTTACCTGTAACACATACATAGTTATATAGACCCATGTAACACTTACCTGTAACACATACATTGCAATGCAGCCCCATGTAACACTTACCTGTAACACATTGTAATGCAGCTCAAACAGTTTTAGCCCATGCTGTCATTCCTACTACTGCTGTTTTTAAAAACATAGAGAATAGGGTTGGTATTTTAAAAAGAATCAAATACTGTAAAACTAATATGGCCATAAAGGGTGTTTTCCCCACTAACCTTGGATGAGTTCACCCAAAAAGTGACCCTTCTTTAATAAAAAATTATAATTGTAATAGAGACTGGAGCACTTGCTGTGGACTGGGCTTGGGGGGTGATATGGGAGACAGGAGGAAGGGCTCCTGTTCCATCAGAATTATAGTTTTGATTAAAGGGCATGTCCAACTCAAAAAAACCCCTTGTTCCAAAACTGGTAGGACTACCCCCAAAACCCCACTTTCGCGATATACAGATCCAAAGATTGTTCCTGACTTGATACCTGACCCGGTTCCCTCGCCATTCTTATGCTGCGTCTGCGCTGACAGCCCACTTCCACTTTGGTTGTGGCTGTCAGTTTAAAGGGCATCTATACTGAAAAAAGGTATTTTAAATGACCATAAAGGGGAAAATATAATTCTTCCCAACAACCATTGATTATTTTTTTGTTGATCTGCCCCCTATTTTGTTTAGATAGCCAATCTAAAACTTCTTATATTTCAGCTGTTCAATCAAGTTCCTGCTCTGAAAACTCTTCTTCTGTGAGTAGTTTTACTGTACTGGAATGGTGACAGAGTTGTTGAAGTTGGAAATGCAGTTGTGTGCTGTTGCAGTGGTTTGTTTGTGGAAAAGTCAGGCGGATTGAAAGTGGGAATGGTTTTAAAGAGGGAGGGGGAGCTCTCCTCTTAAAACAAATGTGCTGCTGGATAAAGGGCGGCAGCAACACATGCAAATCAGGAAGTGCTACTTAATGTATTAATTATAGATTAAGATGAGGCAACCAGTAAATTTTCATTATAGTGTCCCTTTAAGCACGATGTTATGTGTGTTACAGTTAAGGCATTGGATGACAGCCAAGACAGGAAGTAAAGCGGGGGGTGTTGGGGCGTATAGTCCCTGCTCTGGTTTTGTTGAAAACAGGCAGAGCGGGGTTTGGCAAGAGACGGGAGGGACCAAGTTGGGTAAGAAAGTTTAGGAGGCTTTGGAACTTGAATATCCGGACCGGAAATTAGCGTGATGCCGTAAGTGTGGTTTGGGGGGATAAATCTAATAGTTTGAGAACAAAGTTTTTTTTAGTGGACGTGCCTTAGGGAGAAGATTATTTTGGTGAACTCTTTCTTTAAAAAGTTCTCTTTATTTTTAATAGGGCAAGCTGTTTCTTCGATAAGGACAACCCCTAAAAATCTGTTTGAATATGATTGATTGCTGCGCACTTATTTTGTACTATACTTTTCTTTTTTTTATTCATGCTTACCTTCTTCTTTTATACTCCAATCTAGTGGCACAGTCAATTAGGAGAGGCTGAACTTCCACTAAATTGTGGTTTGTTCTAAATGTAGAACTCAGTAAAACTCTATAGTTCGAAATGGACCCATTAAAGTCAATGGGAGAAAATAGTTGAATAAGGTTCTAGTTAAATAACAGATTTAAAATAGCAATGTAACTTCACTGTAAATGGCTGTGGGACCTGGGAAATGGTCTGCGACTTCCATATTACCAAATCTTGTTTTTAAACACTGACTTTCCCACAAAACGGGCAAATGAATGAAACACCACATTTGAGGTTCTCTCCGAACTTCATTTTTTAGCCATGATTTCTTGTGTGCCTCTAGGAATATTAGTGTTAAAGATCTGCGAGATTAATGGATAAGGGTTACAGAGAACACCACATTCATAAATGTTAGGAGCACAGGGTGACTAGATTGATTAATACAGAGGTGTACCCCTAGTTTATATTTGGAGACTTATGTAATATACCGTGCACTTCCATATTAAGATGATAAAAAGTATTTGGAAATTTTGGATTTCCCAAGTTGAATGTACAGGCCTGCACATTCTTTTGGGACAAGCAAGAAAACATGTCAAGCTGTTGTGTTGTTAGGGTTAATGAACGATATAAAGCAGAGAAGCAGTTAAAGTCTGTGAAGTGCAGGTTTTTTTACAGTGACATTGGAATAAATTGACTGGATTATACGAAAGGCTAAAAACAACTTGCAGAGAATTTAATAATTATGTTGTAATCAGATACTTAAGGAAAGAGTGTGTGGGGCTCTGTGCGAAGACATTTCAGAAGAAAACACATGTAGCCATCGCATGGATTTAATTGTGGTAATTGTGGCGCATTAAAGGAACTCCCTCGCTTCTCAATTACGGGTAGGCCACAATTCTTTTTGAGAAAGCGAGCACTGATGTCAATGTAGGTGGCCAACATTAGCATTCACGACTCTGCCATTTCATTGTCAGAGCATATGCCATCTTTTTTTTTTTAAAATGCATGCACTCCCGATGCCCGACATTGTACGGATCGCTGAACACAAAGACAATAACGTGCATGAAACACTTCCACTCGTGCGGTAAAAAAAAAAAGTACCCAGGATAAGGATATACACCACTAAGTCCTTGACCCCTTACTGAAACTTTCCTTTGCAAGTCTGTTCTAATTCTATATCTCAAAGTGTGTCCACACATCTGGGCCAAGGTGAAGACAACTTCTTGCATTACAATAGAGTGTTGATTCTTGGTGTAAATGCTTTGTAAGGAATATCCTTTAAGGCTGATGAGTCCAATGACTTTATAGTATAGAGTAGTGTGTTCTTTTAACAGGGACCAATAGTTATTTGAGCTGCCAAGCTTTCACATTATCTACATCTGTTTCAGGGTAAACGCCAGTCAGTAACCAGGTTGTGAAAACACAGGAGAAGAAATACTTCCATAAGAAATACTAATGTAGAATTCAACTAGCCGAATCAGTAATTAGAGAGACCACTATACTCAGGTAGTAACCTAAACTGCACCCTGGCTCCCTCCCTAGTCAGTGTCCCTGACTCTATAAGTTTTAGCATATGCAAAGGATAAGTAATCAAAAAACCAAATTGAGGTAAATGGGAAGCTGTAAGCTTTAACTAAACCATCTCCTTTTTTAGTTCAAGAAATCCACGTCCAGTTGGCCTCCCGTGCGCGTGCCCACTCCGCCGGAGCAATGCATGCGTGATGTCATCACATGTTACCAGGTGGCTTCGTGTGAGGTGCAGACGTCCAGTCACATCACCGTGACTTAATGCAGAGCGCAGCAGGTGGCGGCCGTTGCGCGCAGGAGCTAACCGACCGTGGATTTGTGGACAAATCTGGAAGGAAGGAGATCCAGGAAATACATAGTAACATAGTAATTGAGGTTGAATAAAGACATCGTCCATCAAGTCCAACCTATTCCTCTTTTTTTTTTTTTTTTTTTTTTAACCCTACCTAACAGTTGATCCAGAGGAAGGCAAAAAACCCCAGCTAAAAGGGGGAAAATTCCTTCTGACTCAAAAGGCAATCGGAAAGTATCCCGGATCAACCAGATCTTATGATTAATACCAGTAATTTCAATATTTTTAGTTTAGAAACTTATCCAGGCCTTTTTTAAAGTATTCAATGAACTTGCCATTACCACATCTGCTGGAAGGCAGTTCCACAGGTCACCGTTCTCACTGTAAAGAACTTTCCTAACTTGAAGATGAAACTTCTTTTCTACTATCTTAAAGGATGTCCACGAGTCCCTGATTGAACTATTAGTGAACAATGCACCAGAGAGTTCACTGTATGGCCCATTAATATATTGTATAAGGTTATCATTCCCCACGCAAAAGTCGCTTCTCTAATGTAAACAGCCTAACTTGTCTAAATCTGCCTGCATATTCAAGCCCCTCCTTTCCCCTTATTAATTTAGTTGCCCTTCTTGAACTGCTTCCATTTCCAAGATGTCCCTTTTGTATATGGGATTCCAAAACTTGCACCGCATATTCCAAATGAGGCCTACCAGTGCCTTGTAAAGAGGGAGAATAATATTTTCTCTCTTGAATCTATTCCCCTCTTTATACAAGACAATACTTGCTAGCTCTAGCGTTGTTACCTGGCATTGTTGCTACAGCTAAGTCTGTTACTACCCCGAACCCCCAAATCTTTTCATTCAGATGCACTTAACACAGAGTTATTAGTTGTAGGTGGCACAAGGTGATTAAATCCCAAATGCATCACCTTACATTTATCAATATGAATCTCATCTGCCATTCTGCTCCTTTTGTAATCTATCTAGGTTGCTTGCAACACTTGCACATTATTTAATTTCCAAAGCTCTGCATATTAGTGTCATCAGCAAACACAAACACGCTCTCAATGCCCCCTTCTAAGCATTTATAAAAGATTAAACAGAAGCGCCCCAGTACAGAAACCTGAAGCACCCGCTTATAACTTTGGCCACATAGATGTAGCTCCATTTAACCACCACTCTCGCTTGCGTCCAATAACCAATTTCTATCCAGTGTTCAACAAGGTCCTCAGTTTATGACATAGTGGCACAGTATCAAAATGCTTTGCAAAATCCAAATTACCACATCACACGCTGTGCCTGAATCTAACTTCTTACTCACTTCTCATAAAAATATAATTGTCTGGCATGATCTATTTCTCATAAATCCATGCTGACTACTACTAATAAGATGACTCTTGAGAAAGTCAAGGATATGATCCCTAACAAAGTTTCCATCACCTTCCCTAACCCTGATGTTAGGCTTACAGGTCTATAGTTACCAGGCTGTGAACGACTACCTTTTTGAATATTGGTATTACTTGGCTTTTTTTTACAATCCAGCGGCACCATTCCAAGGGAACGGAGCTAGGTGGACAGAGCTTAGTTGACTGCAAACATGATCCCAAGATTGTCCTGAACTTTACTGGGACAAGGTAGGCTAAGAAGGGACACCTAAAAGGGAAAAAAAGGGAGATGGTTAGTTAAGTACAGCTTCCATTTACACACAATTTGTTTTTTGAGTATACTTATCCTTTAATAAAGGACGAGGAACAGGACTGCGGGAGGAGTCCAAATACAATGATATCCAAATCTGAGTCTCCATCTCAACAAACAGGTTCTATTCAAAACCGGGAACCTAATCTCTACCTTATCTCTGAAGAAGAGATGAAGCAATTTTCAATTTTGGTTTGTGTCATGTTTCTCAATAAGCAATTAAACCCCACAAAAAATTGTATTAGAAAATAAAGCCATAAACAGCAGGTTAATTTAAGTAAAAACAAAAACTGAAAAGAACTTCAAAGACCACACTCTCCCTAAGGAGGAACACCAGGTTGGGACCCTAAAAATTCTTTAACTTCTCACCCAGGTGGTAAGCTGGTACTTTTTTTTGAAAACATCTAGGTGCCCTCACTGCGTAGTTCCATACCCGTCTGGCCCTCCACAAGCCAGAATTTTGAACCAATAGGAGACATACATTGCAAAAAGTCCTCCACTGGAAGAACCCCAGCAGCAGATCAGTGTGGGCCCAGGACCAGTAGAGGAGACAAGGACAGCACCTGGAAGGTTACCTTTTCAATCTACTAGCCATACCTCCAGGTGTGTGAGGGCCTACATTTAGTTTCCTTAATCCTGGATACAATTTATAATGTTACCCCCTAATGGGTCTCTATGGAGACCTCAACGGTATCGATAATATTGTTACATTCGGCGCGCTTGCATGAGTAGGACACGAGTATAACAGTCACGGAAGGATACTGACCTATTCGTCGATGCTTGTTCTTACCCCCTTTTTCCCCCGGGCCACTGCAGTGACTTCTTCTGAACTCTCGCGCAATCCCTCAATTTAAGCGTACTTAAATTTACTTTGAAAACAGCTACTGGCCCTCGCAGTAGAAGAGGAGTGATCGCTTGTGAGAGTTGAGAACTGCAGTGCCGGAGGGAAAAAGATACAAGCAGCAGCATAAACGGTCAGAGTGGGGGTGGGGGTGGGGGTTGAAAGCAAATGGGTAGTGTGCGATCCAAGGCATAACCTGGATATATTACAGGTCTTCATGGGTGTTTTACATAAGCTGTTGTGGGCTGAGCGAGAATAGGCAAACAGAAAAGGAGAACACCTTTGGGAAGGGGGGACAACCCCGAAACGTTTGGCAAACACATAGTCACAATAAAAACAGGTTATATCTCAATTTGAGTGCACCTCCCCTGCTATTATATCATGAATCTATGGATTTCACTCGCAGAGTGGTTTGAGCGCATGGGGGAAGCGATTTACAGGGATTCAGGTGTGCAAGGATAAATATACATATACCTTTTAAAAGCACTTGCCTGCAGCTGTGCTTCTTATGGTCATGGGTGGAACTCCTCCAGAAACATCTAATATCTCTTGTTATTTACAGTAGGGGCTCGGTACATTATCTAAATATAAAGTCCCTTTTAAAAACACTCTAAAGTACTACAGCATTCAAACAGCATTCCTGATGGGAAGTGCCATTACCATCATGCTGGTTGGGGATAACGTTTTTGGCTTAAGAGGTATGTCCACCTAAAAATCACATTAATATGTCTATAGCCCCCCTGCCCACCCCCAACAGGTGGGGCAGGGGGGGATATCAACAAAACGGTAACTTACGCTCCTTCGCTCAGCAAGTGTATTGATCCAGAACCCTGCTTGCCGAACTTGCCAAAGCAGGGGACCAGAGACTGGGTCTGTGATTGGCTGCAATGCAGACCCCCATTGTAACACTTACCTGAAAACACATTACATTGATAATGCAGCCTCATGTAACACTTACCTGTAACACTTACATTGTTATACCGCCCCATGTAACACTACCTGTAACACATACATGTAATGCAGCCCCATGAACACTTACCTGCAAACACAACATTGTAATGCAGCCCCATGGAACACTTACCTGCAAAAATACATTGTAATGCAGCCCCATGTAACACTTACCTGTACACATACATTTAATGCCCATTTCACTTCTAAACACATTACATGTTATGCGCCCCATGTAACACTTAACGTAACACATACATGGTAATGCGCCCATGTAACACTTACCTGCAAAATACATTGTAATGCAAACACATACATTGTAATGCACCCCATGTAACCACTTAAAATGCATAAACAACATTGTAATGCAGCCCCATGTAACACTTACCTGTAACACTATACATTGTTATAGCCCCATGTACACTACCTGTAACACATAACATTGTAATGCAGCCCCATGAACACTTACCTGTAACAACACACTTGTAATGCAGCCCCAGTAACACTTACTGCAACACATACATTGTATGCAGCCCCATGTAACACTTACCTGTAACCACATACATTTTAAAGCGCCCCATGTAACACTCCTGTACACATACATTGTAAGCGGCCCCATGTAAAAAACAACTTTACCTGTAACACATACATTGTAAGGCCCATGAAACACTCCGTAACACGACATTTGTAACCATTAACACTGCAAAACACATACATTGTAATGGAACACATACATTGTAATTGCAGTTCCCACCCATGTAACACTACCTGCAAAACATTACATGTACTGCAGCCCCATGTAACACTTACTGTAAAACCACTTACATGTTATAAAGGCCCATGTAACACACTACCTGTAACACATCACCCCCCCCCCCCTACAGTTGCTAATGCAGATCTCCTTCATGTAACACTTACCTGTAAACAACATGTTATATAGGACCCATTGTAACAACTACCTAAAAACATACATTTGTAATGTAGCCCCAGTAACACTTACCTATAAACACATTGTAATGCAAGCTCCATGTAACACTTACCTGTAACACATTACATAGTTATATAGACCCTGTAAACATGACATTGTAATGCAGCCCCATGTAAACACTTACTCGCAACACATACATTGTAATGCAGCCCAATGTAACACTTAACGTGTAACACAATACATTTTTAATGCGGCCCCATGTAACACCATGTTACCGGTAAACATACATTGTAAATGCGGCCCCATGTAACACTTTACCTGCTAACACATACATTGTAATGCAGGCCCCATGTAACCACTTACCTGCAAACAATTACATTGTAATGCACACATACATTGTAATGCCAGCCCCATTGTAACACTTACCTGCACAACACATACAATTGTTAATGCAGCCCCATGTAAACACTTACCTGTAACACTTGACTTGTTATACAGCCCCATGGTAACACTACCTGTAACACATACATTGTAATGCAGCCTCATGTAACACTTCACTGTAATACATACATTGTTATATAGACCCATGTCACACTACCTATAACCATACATTGTAATGTAGCCCCATGTAACATTACTATAACACATTGTAAGCAGCTCCATGTAACACTTAACCTGTAAACACAACATACATAGTTATATAGCCCATTGTAACACTACCTATAACACATACATTGTAATGCAGACCCATGTAACACCTTACCTGTAACACATTGTAATGCAGCTCCATGTAACACTTACCTGTAACACCATTACACTAGTATATAGGCCAGGCAACGTACCTATAACCACCATTAAATTGTAATGCAAGCCCCATTGTAACACTTACCTATAACACATTGTAATGCAGCTCCATGTAAACTTACCTGTTAACGAACATAACATAGTAATATGGGACACATGTAACACTTACCTGTTAACACAACATTGCAATGCGCCCCAGGTAACACTTACCATGTTAACACATTTGTAGCAGCTCATGTAAACCACTTACCTGTAACACATAACCTGTCATATAGACCAGTAAACCACTTACTTTTTTACTATAACACATACATTGTAATGTAGCCCCATGTAACACTTACCTATAACACATTGTAATGCAGCTCCATGTAACACTTACCTGTAATACATACATTGTTATATAGACCCATGTAACACTTACCTATAACACATACATTGTAATGTAGCCCCATGTAACACTACCTATAACACATTGTAATGCAGCTCCATGTAACACTTACCTGTAACACATACATAGTTATATAGACCCATGTAACACTTACCTGTAACACATACATTGTAATGCAGCCCCATGTAACACTTATCTGTAACACATTGTAATGCAGCTCCATGTAACACTTACCTGTAACACATACATAGTTATATAGACCCATGTAACACTTACCTATAACACAAACATTGTAATGCAGCCCCATGTAACACGTAACTGTAACACATTGTAATGCAGCCCTATATTTTACTCCACGCTCTCTTCCCTTGGCTTCCTCTTAGCAGTAGTCAGTCATAGCCATGACAGTTGACATCACAGCCAATTGCTGCCTCTTCTGCTTGTTGCTCATTTCTTTCCCAATTCATGCTTACAGAACCACTGTCAGTATAACTTGCAGACATGAAATGATTTAATCTTCTATAATTGCCTTATGAGTTCTTTAAACACAAACAGCAGCACACTATTAGTTCAGTACATTTGTGAAATATATTAGATTGATACTTTAAACGTTTTATCTAGGGTTGGCACCTTCCCCTTTAAGAAGAGGTGGATTAGGGGCCCCTTTTTCTTATATGTATGGCTGTAGTTCTGAAGTGTAGCCCTCCCCAAGATGTTAACTGGACCCTAGACACCTGTCTGGTTGCCTTAATGGATAATCCTGCTCTGCTTTTAAGACCCAATGTGTATAAAATTTCATGGTGCCTTGCATCAAGTAGATTTTTATATATGTTCAAGCCTTAAAGAGAAAGGTGGCATCCCTATCTATATCAATGTATAGCAACATATATATTATTTTGAAATACATATGTGCAAAATATAAAACTGTTTACCGTATATACTCGAGTATAAACCGAGGTTTTCAGGCTTTAAAAAAAGCCTGAAAATCTTACCTCGGTTTATACTCGAGTCAATGTTTCTCCTACTTGTCCGGCGGCCGTGCGATCCGCATCCTCGCTCCACAGCCTCTGCGCATCGGATGATGTCACTACCCGCGCCACAAAGTGAGAGGCGCGGGTAGTGACATCATCCGGATGCGCAGAGGCTGGTGAGCGAGGATGCGGATCGCGGCCGCCGGACAAGGTAGGAGAAACATTGACTTGCACAGGGACACAAGGGCAAAATCTTAAGTGGCAAATACTTGCAAAGGGGTAAATCCTCCTATATTGTGCATACAGTATGCACAAATAAAGAAGGTTTTACTCTTATTTGTAAGTATTTGCAACTTAAGATGTTTGAAAACTACAACTCCCAGCAATAAAGCATGCTGGGAGTTGTAGTTTCCAAACATCTTTGTGGCAAATACTACCCCCTCGGTTTATACTCGAGTCAATGTGGTTTTCCTCCTTTTTTACCTAAAATAGGTACCTCGGTTTATACTTGGGACGGTTATACTCGAGTATATACAGACTCGTCGTAATTAACATTCATATGGAACCAGCACTTTTTACAGAATGTACAGATGTCTAAGGATATATCTACCGTTCAGAAACTCTGCATTCTCAAAAGGAATGTATAATTACCCACAGTGCCTTATTATTACAACTGTAGAAGATTTTTCTCTGTTATGATTCACTGTTAATTTAATTAGAATGATTTGAACTTCTCACTTGACTGCATTAAATATTTTCTTTGCAGCTGTGTGAATGTAGAAAGATTGAAGGTCGTTTTTCCATATCACCTTGAACTTTTAGCATTCAGGTTTGTCTCCAGACTGATATGTTTTATTTGATTAAAATGTATATGTAATTTTTTTTAAATGAATATGAAGCCATGTATGGATCTGAATACTAAATAATAATGCACTACAACTGAAACTGGCGTAAAACCCACTAATAAATGTTGACTTCTTTGAAACAGAAACACAAAAAAGTTATCGATTTTGTAAATATAGGAAATTTCTAGAAATTTTAAAAGTTTTCGTAAATACTATCAGGCTCTTTTACCCAGAGCCGCTATCACCCTAGGTAAATGGCCCGATCGCTATTCAATATCGCATTTGCGAAATATGGGTAAATCTTGGTAAGGGATTTACTCACTGCAGCTAATTGCTGGCGTTAAAATCATGCGCTAAAAGTAGCGCAAACGCAATATTGAATCGCGAGTGTCGGATGCACAGGTGATTTTTTTTTTGTAAACTGCACATCCGACTCTAATATGGATTTAAAGTCGCGCTAACCGGTAGCGAAATGGTTTAACTCCATATATTTGCCCAGCGAGTCTGGGTAAATGAGCCTGTATGTGTAATGCCAAAAGAGATGTTTCTAGCACTAGACTGTGTTTTTTTTTAAGATTTTGGGCATTGATACCTTTCCCAGACCATTTCCTTGATCATCCCTGAGTCATATACAGTAAGCTACCGTTACTAATTATAAATTAATTTTAGGCCAAACTTTAGTAGTTTTTAACTCCTATTGACTTCAATGGGTCGTTTAGCGGAATTTTAAATCTTCAGATTTTTTAGAAAATCCGCAAATCTGCAAGCGGAACGGATTTCAGGGAGTTTGGTCATCTCATCTCCACATCACACTTGCATTACTAGTTCTTAAAATTGTGCCCCAATGTATTTAACATATGTCATAATATTTAACTTTCAGAAAAACAAAGAAAAAACTAACAGGCCAGTACTTAGTACTTAAAAAGGTATGTCTTACCTGACTGGTATCCCACGATGCTTTAAAGTCTCTCGTGAGACCAGTCTCTTTTTTTAAATCTATATATTAGTATAGAACTCAATAGATTAAAAAAATACACACAACATCCTTTAAAAGTAAGGATGTAATATAAATGTAAAGATTTTTTTCTTCTCTTCCCTTTTTATCATTTATATGTATGTAAAATAACAATATATATGTAAATAACAATATAAATATAAAAATATCAGTGAGACTTGAATTAGATATAAGGCACCGTTTTTAATACAAGTTACAAGTAGAGATGGCCAAAACTCACTAGTTTCGTTCCGTTTTCGGATTCCCGGATCTCCGGAAAATCCTGAAGAGCTGAAGATGAATGAATGCATTTTCGATAATTTTCGAATGAACGGGACTATTTTCGATAATTTTCGAAGATAGCCTTGAACGTTCGAACGAAAATGATCAAAAATACGATCTGAGACCTTTTTCGAGTTTCCGGTCGTATTTTCGAAGATTTTAGAATGTTCGAGGCTATTTTCGAAAATGATCGAAAATAGCCTTGAATGTTTGATTTTTGAAAATACGATTGGAAAGTCAAAATGGTCTCCGATCGTATTTTCAATAATTTTCGAACATTCAAGGCTATTTTCGAAAATTATCGAAAATAGTCCTGTACATTTGAAAATTATCGAAAATATCTTCAGAAGTCCCGAAATGCGGAGGATCCGTCCGGATCTTTTGGATTTCGGAACCGAGGGGTTCCATGTCTGATCTGGGTTCGTGTCTAACCCGGATCCCATCTCTGGTTACAAGGCGGTATAAAAACACAATATAAGTGAAAATAGATATATGTATGGACTTATAGCCTTAATGTTACGTGGTGTGTTTTAGAATTGGGGTGGTTGCACTATGGTGTCTGTAAATATTAACTCTATTAATAATGAGTGGTAAGATTAGATGTAATACTTGAGGGTAACTGTACCTTTAATTGAATGTGGAAAAGGTATGACAAACAATTGGGGGGGGGGTATATAAAGCACCTAGGAATGCATTTGGACATTTCACATCCTATGAGCAAGAGAACAGAACAGAACATCCTATGAGCGATTGAAACCCATCAGGCCAGTGTTCTGTGGATTTGGTGATGTGTTAATAAAGTTTGCAATGACGTTAACGCATTTGTTTCATTTCCGGTGTGCAAGAGGCCTTCCAATATCCCATGAACAGTTGATAAATGGAATTATTTCAATGTAACAAACTTTCTATAGGAAATCTTTTGCTTCTCTTTGAATTTGAACTTGATAGCTCAGCATATCCTCCTTCCTGTTTATATAAATAACCCTTAGAATTCCAGCAGCTCATCTCATTTGCATGTCTACAGTGAACATACAGTATTATTATTATTGTGGATTTATATAGCATCAACATCTTCCTTAGCGCTTTACAATTACATTCACATCAGGCCCTGCCCCAAAGAGCTTACAATCTAAGCACATTTATTTGACACATACAACCTATCAGTATGTCTTTATGATTGTGGGGGAAACCAGTGTCAGGGGGAAACCCACACAAGCACAGGGAGAACATACAAACTCCTTGCAGATGTGTCCAAGGGTGGAATCGAATTCAGGACTTCAGCGCTGCAAAGCAACAGTGCTAACCACTGAGCCACCATGCTGCCCTATACAGTGTGTAACTGTAGGATCATTATGGGCCGTATCAATACGAAATGTAGCGATACCGCACATTATCGATAACGTACAACCGCGGCCAAAAATTCGGTCGTACATTTAAGCCAAACATTTGTTTATTAAGGAATGTTCTGTCATAGAACACCATATTCTATGGGGATTGTAAATCTATGATTGTGTTACTGTAGATTTATGATCGTTATCGTTAGCGATAACGGTTGTAAATTAATGATTGCTAAACTAATCGGAAATTAACAATCGGTTTAACGAGGCGTGGTATTGCTAAAAAGCTATACCACGCCTTTATAACTATGGTCCTTTGCATCTTAAAATAACCTGGTATAACCCCCATTGAAAATGTTTCTGTGTAATGTGCATAGATATTTAACAGATTTCTGCCGATACTAGATGTAGAAAGTATTGCTGAATACTTAAGTCATTGAGTGAAAATGTGAATATCTATGTTCTTGTATTTGGATATTCCACTTTATATATTCATAATTTTATGGCCATGTTTTGTATAAATACATGGGAGGTAAGTGCTGCTGTTCCTACCTCCTATTGTGCTCTGTTTGTAAAGAGCTTAAATGTTTTATTTGCAAAAGTTTGTTCTGTCATTCTGACTTGTCTCTCCTCTTGTGCCTGTGCACTCAAGCTTGGTTGCAATCAATAGAGCCAACAAGCACGTGCACTAGAGGCCCAAAGAGAGGTGCTGCAAGTGCAACCCCCAGCTTGGGTAAGGTTGGGCACCCCTGGCCTGGGACACACCCATACACAGCTGTGCAATTGTAAAGTGAAGCCTAACAGAGTAAATACTTATATCAACAAATAGTTTATTGATTATTATTGTACCGTGTAATAATCAATAAACTATGACATATTCCAATGTTCCATCAATTAGAGTGGATTAGGAAAGCCAAAGGGGAAGTTCCGTTTTAGAATGAAATTAAAATCGTTGATATTATGACAAGTTGATTGACGTTTCTGTTATTGTTTTCTTTATCATACAAAGTTACAGTTTCTGTATTAATACACTTTATGAAAAATGTCATTGCCTAAATCAAACCGCAGCTGCAACTATGCATTGCAGCTTATGCATTAACCATGCTTGTTTTTTTACTTTCACAAGTCTATGGCTCTACCTAGTTTGCCCAAATTCCTTTCATACCCTTCCCTCTGTAAATTGCTTTGTTTGCATCTGTGGGCTGTGCATAAGGTTCATTTTGTTTACACTTGATCTTGTTTTGCCTTTTTTCCCTGCCTAATCTTGCAAACGGTCTAAAAGTGTTTGTAGTGAACAAATATCAAGATCTATTCCATCAAATTGCAATTACAGTTTCTAGACATTGAGAAATCCCCATTTTATGAATCACATTAAGCTGCACACAAAATCCCCATTAAAATAGCTATTTATTAAGCTGCTGCACTGACTGGATTTATAGGGAGAAATCTGTTCCCTTTACAGTGGTTTAATATACGGTAGGCAGTATTACCATGTTTATAGGTCATCTTTTTTGGTTATGTGACAGGAGGAGAACCACAAATAAAACCACAAAAAAATGACGTGATACATAGCAAACACATAGGCTACACATTAAAACAACATCATTTTATCATTTTAAGTAAAGCACCTTGCAGAACAGGGCCATTCCCAGACTTTTCTGGGCCCCAAACTGGGTACATTTCTGCGCCCCCCATAACACGCACAAACTCAGACACCTCCCAACATTTAAAAACATAAAAGAGGGACACATGGGGAGAAGAGACCACACCTACTTTATTTAGGTTACACCCAGTTTAAAGACCATTATTCCCCTGCAAGTGTAGGATGTAGTTTAAGGATTAGTTCACTCAGAAAGCGAACAGTTCTGTTTTTGTATTAATTGAAGAACGGGCAGTAAAGGAGCTATGTCTTGCCTCCCATTCTTCAATTAATGTAACAGGAGCAAGGAACGAAGATGGAGAACTTACCCGTGAGTGCGATCCACCACTGACTCCTGTTACATTATTGAAAAACAGGAGGTAAGACACAGCTCCTTTACCTCTAGTTCTTTTTCCTATCCTTTAAGGTAACAGACTAATAAACTGGAGGGCCGACAACATTGTCTAATAACTTGGAGGGCTGACAACACTAGCTTATGAACTGGAAGGCCAACAACACTGGCTAATAAACTGGAGGGCTGACAACATTGTCTAATAACCTGGAGGGCTGACAACACTGGATAATGAACTGGAAGGCCAACAACACTGGCTAATAAACTGGAGGGCTGACAACATTGTCTAATAACCTGGAGGGCTGACAACACTGGATAATGAACTGGAAGGCCAACAACATTGGCTAATGAACTGGAAGGCCAACAACACTGGCTAATGAACTGGAGGGCTTAGTATATTGGCTAATGAACTGGAGGGCTGACTACACTGAGTAATGTATTGGAGGGTTTACAATACTGTCTAATGAACTGGAGGGATTACAACATTGCCTAATGAACTAAATGAACTGGAAGTCTGACTAACACTAGCTAATGAATTGGATAACTGACTAACAATGTCTAATGATCTGGGGGACTGACTACACTATCTAATGAACTGGAGAACTGACAACACTGTCTAATGAACTGGAGTGTTAACAACACTGGCTAATGAACTGGAGGGCTGACTACACTGGATAATGAACTGGAGGACTGACTACATTTGCTAATGAACTGGAGAGCTGACTACACAGGCTAATGAACTGGAAGGCTGACTACACTGGCTAAAGAACTGGAAGGCTGACAACACTGGGTAATGAACTTAGCACACACATGCTCTTAAACACACTGATAGTGACTGTTAAACTTTCTCTTGGGGGTCTGCTGAGACTAAACCTTAGAACACTAGATGATTTGAAAACTACAACTACCAGCATGCATTGTTAGCAGAATGCAACCAAGGCATGCTGTTAGTTGTAGTTTCTTAACATCTGAAGTTCCAGGGTTTGCCATCACTGCTATATCGGTACTGGCACCAGCAGCCCCCAAGAGGATGTTCAGCAGTCACTATCACTACCTGCACACAGCAGTGAGACATAGGGTAAAAATGCCCCCCCCCCCCCCCATCATGACTCTCACGAGTAGAAATGGGTTCAGTGTAACTTACAGTTACTCCCTCCTGCTCTCTATGGAGATCACAGCACAGAAAAGCTCCAAGTTCGGGCAAGCGACGGGAGGGGCAGAGCCCCAGAGACAGTAATGCCACTTACTGACACTAAGCCATGGTGCCATGCAGCAGACACAAGGAAATCCAGGAAGCACACACCATCTATCTCTACTCCATCTAGGAAAGGACCTTCACATAGTGGCTTAATGCAGTATTGCAGGAAAAAGGATTCCTCCCCTTTCCCTCATTCTCGGGTCCCTGGCAAGTCCGGGCCTCATACAGGACTACCCCCTTTCCCCCCTGATGATGGCCCTGTTGCAGAATATGTAGCTAACCTGCTTTTGCACACTTTGTATAGCTATTCTTTGCTTGTTAGCCAAGAATTTCTAGCAATACTGATCCATTTTAATTGTTTCCTTAAAAGACATAACCTTTGGGGATTCAAGATTTATTTTCAGGAACCACTGAGGGTTAAGCAAAGGTGGCCATATACCCATTAGACATTTCATCAGCCGATTCGTTATTTGATCTGTGGAATGAGGAATTGCCTGTAACATCTGCTGCTTAAATACTGCAGTGTTGGTGTTTTTAGGGATGGGAGGGAAAATTGATTTTCTGTACTAGAGATCTTAATAGGCAAGGCCATTTTGAAAGTAAGAAAACTGTCCTTTTATTTTCCTCCAAGGTTTGTTCAAGTATTGAATCTTAATTTAGGAATGCTCTTCCAGTTCTTTAGTCCTGTCTATTCATAACAATCATTTAGTCAAATCATACCACAAAATAAACAGGGTAATTCATTCTTATCGTTCAGTTCTTATCGTTAAAATGGTGCTAATTTTGCCCAAACAATCAGGTGTTAGCTTTCAAATGTTATATAATATCTGATGCAGTTGGCGAAGGCTGCTGGTATGGGGCATGTTCTGGTTATGGGGGATTTTAACTACCCTGAAATAGATTGGAGTAATGGAACTGCCAGCACCTCAAAAGGTATAAAGTTCTTTAATTTCCTATATGAGCATTTTCTTTCACAGATGGTAGAAGTTCCTACTAGAAAGAATGCGTTGTTGGATCTGGTGATATCTAATAACCCAGAGCTCATTTTGGAGATGAAGGTAATGGGAAGCTTAGGGAATAGTGACCATGATATAGTGTCATTTAATATAGGTTGCAGAAAACTAAAGTGCACTGGGTTAACAAAAACTTTTAACTTTAGGAAAGCTAATTTTATGCTTTTAAAGGAATCGCTCCTGCTCATAGACTGGGGGGAACTGTTTCTAGGTAAAGATACTGAGCAGATGTGGACCACTTTTAAATTGATATTACACTATTACATTTCTAAATCTGTACCTTTAGGTAACAAGTGTAAAAAAATTAGGTCCACTCCTGCATGGCTTAATGCTCAGGTAAAAAGGGAAATGGAAAAAAAGAGAAGGGCTTTTAAAATTTTGAAAGCAGAAGGCACAGAACAGGCTTACAGGGACTTCAAAAGTTGTAATAAAGAGTGCAAGAAAGCAATTAAACTAGCTAAAATAGAAAATGAAATACGGATTGCCGAACAAAGCAAGTCCAACAAAAAAAAAAAAATTTAAGTATATAAATGGTAAAAAAATGAGGACTGAGAATGTGGGACCATTAAATAATGGAGCTGAGGTGGTTGTAGAGGATGCCGAAAAGGCTAATCTGCTAAACCGTTTTTTTACATCGGTTTTTACTGTTGAGAATCCTTACAGTAGGGATTGTAACAATGTGCAGGGAGGAAATGAAGAGTTTTCACATTGGATAACAGAGGATATGGTACGGAATCAATTAGACAAAGTTAATATCAATAAAGCGCCAGGACCAGATGGATTGCATCCTAGGATTTTAAAAGAGCTTAGTTCAGTTCTAGCAAGACCACTGTGTCTCATCTTTTCAGATTCGCTTTTGTCTGGGGATGTGCCGCTGGATTGGAAAAAAGCCAATGTAATACCAATATTCAAAAAAGGTAGTCGTTCACAGCCTGGTAACTATAGACCTGTAAGCCTAACATCAGTGGTAGGGAAGGTGATGGAAACTTTGTTAAGGGATCATATCCTTGACTTTGTCTCCAGAGATCATCTTATTAGTAGTAGTCAGCATGGATTTATGAGAAATAGATCATGCCAGACAAATTTAATTGGTTTTTATGAAGAAGTGAGTAAGAAGTTAGATTCAGGCACAGCTGTGGATGTGGTATATTTGGATTTTGCAAAAGCCTTTGATACTGTGCCACATAGGCGACTAATGTATAAACTGAGGACTGTTGGCCTTGAAGAAAACATTTGTTCATGGATAGAGAACTGGTTATTGGACCGCAAACAGAGAGTGGTGGTTAATGGAGCTACATCTATGTGGGCTAAAGTTCTAAGCGGAGTTCCTCAGGGTTCTGTACTGGGGGCGCTTCTGTTTAATCTGTTTATAAATGACTTAGAAGGGGGCATTGAGAGCAAGGTCTCTGTGTTTGCTGATGACACTAAATTATGCAGAGCTTTGGAAACTTCCAATGATGTGCAAGTGCTGCAAGCAGACCTAGATAGATTATCAAAATGGGTAGCAGAATGGCAGATGAGATTCAATGTTGATAAATGTAAGGTGATGCATTTGGGATTTAATAATCCCTGTGCCACCTACACCATAAATAACTCTGTGTTAGGTGATCTGAAATGGAAAAGATTTGGGGGTTCTGGTAGATAACAGACTTAGCTGTAGCAAACAATGCCAGGTAGCAACAGCTAGAGCTAGCAAGATATTGTCTTGTATAAAGAGGGGAATAGATTCAAGAGAGAAAAATATTATTCTCCCTCTTTACAAGGCACTGGTAAGGCCTCATTTGGAATATGCGGTGCAGTTTTGGAATCCCATATACAAAAGGGACATCTTGGAAATGGAAGCAGTCCAGAGAAGGGCAACTAAATTAATAAGGGGAATGGAGGGGCTTGAATATGCAGGCAGATTAGACAAGTTAGGGCTGTTTACATTGGAGAAGCGGCGGTTGCGTGGGGACATGATAACCTTATACAAATATATTAATGGCCCATACAGTGAACTCTCTGGTGCATTGTTCACTAATAAGTCATATCAGAGGACTCGTGGACATCCTTTAAGGTTGGAAGAAAAGAAGTTTCATCTTCAAGTTAGGAGAGGTTTCTTTACAGTGAGAACGGTGAAACTGTGGAACTGTCTTCCAGCAGAGGTGGTAATGGCAAGTTCATTGAATAACTTTAAAAAAGGCCTGGATAAGTTTCTAAAACTAAAAAATATTGAGAATTACTGGTATTAATGCATATAGATCTGGTTGATCCAGGGATACTTTCCGATTGCCGTTTGGAGTCAGGAAGGAATTTTTCCCCCCCTTTTTTAGCTGGGGGTTTTTGCCTTCCTCTGGATCAACTGTTAGGTAGGGTTAAAAAAAAAAAAAAAAAAAGGGAATAGGTTGGACTTGATGGACGAATGTCTTTATTCAACCTTGATTACTATGTTACTATGTTACTATGTTACTATGATTGGTTGTGGCAAAATTAGCACCATGAACTTTTATTGAATCTCACTGTACGTTTCTTATCTTAGATTTGCTCCAGTGATCCAATGACCACTACATAGCTCATGCTAACATGTTCGTAAGTTTGGGGGGGTTATGTGAAATTAATCAAGATAAAATATCTGTGATTAGTCTAAACAGGAGAGCAGGAACCACTTCACCTCAAGTTTATCCCAATATTGAATCTCTGCCCTTTGAGTTGACAGACACTGTCAGGATTTCTGATGAAAGTGTATAGTGAAGAGCAACCAAAAACTCAGGCAACTCCGCAGGTATTGCTATAAACAAACGTGCATTTATTGTGCACACAACATGTTTTGGACAGTCTAGGTCCTTTCTCAAGTGTGAGAACTTGATATTTAATATTCCAAAAGGTGGACAGTGCATATAATACAAAAATAAAAGAAAATGGTGTTATAATAAAATGGCATAATAGTTACAACAGTTATATAAAATAAAAAGGATAAAAATATTCACAGACCCTACTCACTAGAAGAAGTCCTGTATCCCGGGGCGGGAAGAAACATTGGGTCCATACACACATTTTTAGCATGTCCCCTCAGTATGAACAAAGTTATAGGGGCTACAAGGATTTTTAAACCATTTGATGAACTACCCCCCCCCTCCTCATGAGGTGGGAGTGTCTAGGAATATCCAGATTTATGACTAGCCAAAAGCATTCATTCCCCCTCAGTTAGGCAGACTCCTTATAAATGTAGATAAGTACATTGTATTTGGATATTGACCACATATTCCTCTCCTGTATTAATTATCAATTCCTCCAATACCAAACATAACCTGTGTGTAATCCATATTTCCCATGATATTAATAACTCACCTTGGCAAGGGAATAAGGGCTCCATGTTGGGTATCATTTTGAGGGGCCTTCCTTTCCATTCACAAATATAATATTGGTTTCTGTCTTGCATATTCCAATACCGAAATACATTTATTTTCCATGTATGACTGTCCTTAAAATGACCTCTTAAGGTACCCACCAGACCCCTAGCTGAAGAGAATTCCAGATACACGGTTTGGCCCCAAAAGAAGATCTGGTTCCATGCTTCCCTAATCGTAACATAAACAATAAGACTGTTCCAGGGTGGAATGGTATTTTTATTGGTCCTTTGCAAGAACTAATACCAATGGTTAACTTATTCTTACCAAGACTCTACACACTTTCCTGACAATCCTCATCTCAGATCCTACTGAAAAGACTATTACAATTGTAAAGTATGTGTATACACAGACTGCCACATAGAATGCTACTCATGGGGACATCATAAGAAATGCTGGCCATACACAGCATCCCATCCTCATCACCATCGTCGTCTTGACCCATTTACTTTGTGATTAAAAGTTGATCACAGAATGGTCAGGCCAGTTGGTTGTCCTAACATTTCAGAAACATTGTGAAGAAAGTTTATTGAAGCCTTTGTTCTGCAATGAATAGGGGAAAATGACTCATATAATAGTCATGCAATTAGTTATTTACTACCTCTACTTGAATTAAAGGGGAACCGTGGTAACTAAATGACTTACATAAATCTGCAGAAAGTACTTTTTTTGCCATATACTTCAATTTCTTTTTTAAAAATAAATTCAAAATATTTTTATGTGTCTTGTGGAGATCACCTGACCAGACCCTCTGCACTTCCTGGAGGCCCTGTAACTGTCTGTAACTGCTGGGACAGAGGAAATCCCACTCAACTGAGAGTTGCTAATTAGCATACCAGGAAATCTAAATGTATAACACTAGACATACTCCAAAAATCTTGTCAGAATCACGACAAAACAGCTATCACACATGCACCACCACTTCAACCTGTACCATTCCCTGATTCAGCATGGGAAAAACTTGCCATTGATATTGTGGGTCCTTTTGCAGATGCTCCTTTGGGTTGTAGATTTGCTATAACCTTGATAGACTATTACAGTAAATGGCCTGAAATTGCATTTGTTTCTCATATAACATCAGCTACAGTTATAACATTTCTGTCTACAGTCTTTAGCAGAGAAGGTAATCCAAAGGAATTAATATCAGACAACGGACCACAGTTTGTCTCATCTGAGTTTGCATTCTTTCTGAGAGAGAGGAATATTGTGCATAGGAAATCTTCAGTGTATTACCCACAAGCAAATGGAGAAATTGAGCGATTCAACAGAAGTCTGAAATAAGCACTACAGACAGCAAATCTTACTGGAAAATCGTGGAAAGTATTTACAACAGAGTTCCTACATAATTACAGAGCAACGTGCCATGCAACAACCCAAGCATCTCCAGCTGAATTATTACATGGCAGACAGATGCGCACTAAGTTACATGTTGCAGACATCAAGCTTCCAAAACATTCTGTGCCTACAAAGTTGTCTACGGCTGACAACTTTGTAGGCACAGAATACAGGGCTTATACTGACAGAAAACGTGGTGCAAGAGAATTGCACTTCCAGCCTGGATCTTTAGTCAGAATTAGGAAACCAGGACTATTGAAGCAAGGACAATTTAAATTTACTTCACCACTGGAAGTGAGACGCCAGCGAGGACCATACACATATGAACTGTCTGATGGACGCATATAGAATGCATGTCGCCTTGCGCCTGCTAGATATGACTTTGAGGAAGCTCCATTTGATGAAGGATATTCTCCTACTCCTGATGACAACTGCAATAGGCCTGAGGAAAGTGAACCTACATGGACCCAGGACTATGTCATGTGAATGATGTATAGTATTGCTTTAAGATGCATTGTTGTTGTTTATTTAATTTTCCCAAATGCTTTCCTACTATAGGGGGAATATGTGGTATTTTACAGATGGCCAGTAGATGTCACTGTGCACATAGTCACACTGTGTATACGCAGTACTTTCTATACTGTAAAGAACTAGATTTTATGGTACAGTTGTATAAGGCCTGCATGAACCTAACTGTACTGTTATAATCTGCCTATTCTCGGCCTCAATACACAACACCATGCATTGCAACCATGCCCCTAAATGTTGTGACCACGCTACCAGATATTGTGGTCACCCCCCAAAACATTATGGCCAATCACACCCACATACACAAACATCCTGTCCATGCCCCCAAACATCAAAGGCACGCCCCCAAACACATCAACCACGCTTTGAAACAGCGTGGCCATGCCCCCAAATATCGCGACCACCAAATATCAAATCCAAGCCTCCTGGACACCACAACATCACAGACACGACCCAGACTGTCCACACCCTAGAATGCCATGCCCCCACCCACCGCAAAACATCACAGATATGCCCCATCCACCCACTCAATCTGGGATGGTTGGAGGGAATGGACTACATGGCAATTACTGCGTTACTTAGACTTAAGCACCAGACACACACTGCCCACATGTCACACACTTCACAGACAGTTACAACTAAAAGAACAAATACATCATGGCACTTTCAATTCGGACCAGAAAGTAACTTTATCGATTGGGATCTAATAGTCAATATAAAGTGGTCCTTGAAGAAGTGTTAAAGTGCAAACAAGGTGACATACTGCTATCTAATGTGCAAAAAATAGAGCACGCTTAATAAAAACACATAACGCTCAGACAGCGCAACAGAATTAGGCCCGGCTTTAACAACACAGACATAGAGCCGCACGTCACATGATCAGAGACACTGACGCCTGTCCGTCACTCAAGTGCTGCGATATTCAGTTGCAATCAACATGTTTTCCCAACAGCAAATTCCATGTAGCATGTTCACAAGTAGGTTCACCACAACATTTGTACATTTATTTGTATATTTAAGTGGAAAAACTGATAACGTTGTAAATAAGGTTTTACAATAAACGTCCATCAAGCAATGTCACCTCCTCAACTCATAACTACTATTAAATACATGACATACATTACCAACTGTGCACTTCATTTCCCCGTCTCTTCCATCAAAGCCAAACACACACCTGCACGTAACAAATACCATACCCACATGTGTACATGGGCAACGCCGGGTACAACTGTTAGTCTGGAATATTAATAGATTACCTGTTAAGACATGCTATATTCCTTTTATAAGGATGACTATATTACATTTTCCCTGATGTCATTCTTTTATTTTAAAGTCCGTGGTGTTAAAGTTCACCTACATTCCAAACGGGCTTATATTATTTATCCTAAAAATCACATTGCTATGTCAATATTGATGTTTTACCACGTATACCGTATACATAAACTGGTCCAAATACAAACTGAGGTACTTAAAAGACTTTAAAAATTCATAATTAAATCTATAGTTTCTAGGAAGGTGGAATCTATTACTCACTTTCATTTTTATTGGTCTGTAGACTGCAATACAAAGAGAATTGCAAGATAAATATGGAATTTGCCTCTGCTAATTAGAAGTGTTGACATTACCATATGGGTCCCGCTTTGATTCTCCTTTTAAATTTTTGAGCCCAGATTCATTTTACTGTTTATTGTCATGAGGCACATTCTACAAGACAAAACACAATTCCTTTTTCTAAAATTGTTACTTGTTTCCTTGGAATGAAAAAGTGCCTGATAAACATATGGGGTTTGTGAACAGAACTATTTTTAGACCCTGAGCAAGCTGATTAGCTGCTGTGTGCCTTGGTTCATTAACCTCTCGCTATGACTTTGCGTTACACAGGTGCTCTATGCATCCCAGTTTCCAAGCAACCCACTTACACTATTCTCACCTGCTCCACCTGGAGCTTGCCATTCACATGGAGAACGCAATTAAGTGTCTCACTTAGGTGGAATGGTGAATGGAAAATATAAATATTGTGTCTTGCTGTAACAAAACCTTGCAAGGGTTGAAATTGTTGGTCCAGACTAATTTGTTTTGTCAAAACATGAAACAAGTTTTTTATCATGTAAATTGCAAATACCATATTATCACCATACTATTTTACCATAATATGTATTGGTCCCAGTTATGCCGTATGTATAGAAACACTTCAATTAGTAAACAGTTGCACCTAAAAGGGCTGATGCAAAAAACACATTATTTATTAAAGGACAACTAAAGCCTCAAAACAACACTGAATCAGAAGGCATAGCACCTTGATATAAAAGCAGTAATCTGTAGTTCACCTCTTTCTGTGTGCTGAAAATTAACCATAATAAGATGGGGTTTTATTTCCCAGCATTCCACTGAACATTCTATACTTTTACATGCCCAGCTACATCCTACTACTGCAGAACTTGTTACAGCTGACCATGCCTACTAATTGTCTCTAGCCAATCCTGTTACAGTCATTAAAAAAATTGGCTTTTCCAGTCCTTCAGGGGATTACATTTATTTTAGTGACATTTCCCAGAGTAACAATTTACAGTTTATTGATGTTCCTTGCTTACAGATTTAGTTAATTTGGCTTGAAAAAGCCAAATTACTGTTCTTTCTATTTCTTCTTCTTTTTCTTCTTCCGTTTTCTTCTTCCGCTTTTTTGGACCGTATCTCCTCCCACAGTTTTTGAGCTAGAGACATGAAATTCGGTACGTGCGGGGCATATAGGAGAAGTGTGCTATCTTCTAGCTAAGGAATCCGCGGAAGCGTTACGGTGTTATCTGCGAATTTCCGGACATTTTTTCCCATAGACTATAATGATAACAACCCTCAAATGTGGATATTTCAAAACAGTTTTTTTCATGGTCATAAATACAAATGGTGATACCCCCAACCCCCCACACAGACCCAGGTACACCCACCTACTGACCTACCTTTCCATTCCCATGGAAGCCACATTTAAAGGGTAACTAAAGTCAAAAAAACAAATTTAGATTTTTTTCTCAATAAAAGATAGTTTTATGGTTGTAAACACAAAAAAGACATACCCCCTGAACCAGACCCAGGTACACACACCTACTGATCTACTTATCCATTACGGTGGCAGCCATATTTAAAGGGTAACTAAAGTCAAAAAAACTAATTTAGATTTATCCTCAATAAAATATAGTTTTATGGTTATAAACACAAAAAGACATACCCCCTCAACCAGACCCAGGTACACACACCTACTGATTTACTTATCTATTACTGTGGCAGTGATACTTAAAGGGTAACTAAAGTCAAAAAAATTAATTTTGATTAATAATAAAAAAAGGTTTGTTTTTTAACCCCCATGTGGCACAGTTACATACACCTACTGATACCAAACCCCCACACAGACCCAGGTACACCCACCTACTGACCTACCTTTCCATTCCCATGGAAGCCATATTTAAAGGGTAACTAAAGTCAAAAAAACTAATTTAGATTTATCCTCAATAAAAGATAGTTTTATGGTTGTAAACACAAAAAAGACATACCCCCTGAACCAGACCCAGGTACATACACCTACTAATCTACTTATCCATTACTGTGGCAGACATACTTAAAGGGTAACTAAAGTAAAAAAAAACTAATTTAGATTTTTTCTCAATAAAAGATAGTTTTATGGTTGTAAACACAAAAAAGACATACCCCCTGAACCAGACCCAGGTACACACACCTACTGATCTACTTATCCATTATGGTGGCAGCCATATTTAAAGGGTAACTAAAGTCAAAAAAACTAATTTAGATTTATCCTCAATAAAATATAGTTTTATGGTTATAAACACAAAAAAGACATACCCCCTCAACCAGACCCAGGTACACACACCTACTGATTTACTTATCCATTACTGTGGCAGCCATACTTAAAGGGTAACTAAAGTCAAAAAAATTAATTTAGATTTATCCTCAATAAAATATAGTTTTATGGTTATAAACACAAAAAAGACATACCCCCTCAACCAGACCCAGGTACACACACCTACTGATTTACTTATCCATTACTGTGGCAGCCATACTTAAAGGGTAACTAAAGTCAAAAAAATTAATTTTGATTAATAATAAAAAAAAGTTTGTTTTTTTAACCCCCATGTGGCACAGTTACATACACCTACTGACCTACCCCTCCATTACTGTTGCAGCCATACCTAAAGGGTAACTAAAGTCAAAAAAACAAATTTTGACCAATCATCAAAAAAGTTTGTTTTTTTTAACCCCGAACTGAACACAGGTACACACACCTACTGATCTACTTATCCATTACTGTGGCAGCCATACTTAAAGGGTAACTAAAGTAAAAAAAAACTAATTTAGATTTTTTTCTCAATAAAAGATAGTTTTATGGTTATAAACACAAAAAATACATACCCCCTCAACCAGACCCAGGTACACACACCCACTAATCTACTTATCCATTACTATGGCAGCCATACTTAAAGGGTAACTAAAGTTAAAAAAAACTAATTTAGATTTTTTCTCAATAAACGATAATTTTATGGTTGTAAACACAAAAAAGACATACCCCCTCAACCAGACCCAGGTACACACACCTACTGACCTACTTATCCATTACTGTGACAGCCATACTTAAAGGGTAAATAAAGTCAAAAAAATGTTTTGACCAATCATCAAAAAGATACAGAGAGATTCAATAAAAGTTCTTATCATTGAAAATGGTGCTAATTTTGCCCTAACCAATCAGATGTTAGCTTTCTGATTGATTGGATCAAAATTAGCACCACTTTGGGCTGGGTACACACAAGTTTTTTTTGTCCCAAATAAGCATTCACTACAAACACATCATTCCCATTATTGAGTTTTGAAATCTGCAGCAAACACACATATTGCCTTCCAAAATGCAGCCCTTCAAGCCAAATTCAAAGTTTATACTGTATTAAAGGGCAATTATAATCCCCATCTTCCCCTTACCTCCTTTCCCCAGTGATAGTACCTTGGTCCTTACCCTTGGGTCTTACCTTAGAACTTAGAATTAGCCTTCTGGACATGCTCCTCCACTTCCCGGTATTTTATTAATTGGTAGGCATGCTCTGCAAGGAGTGTGTCTTCCCATTGATCAGTCCGAAGCTATGGTAGAGGAGCTCTGAAATTGACACAAAGCCAACTTTTCAGGGCTCATTTTCAGTAATAAGGTAAGACCCAGGGGTGAGGACCCTGTGGTTTAGGTCCTCACATTGGGTACTATGCATGCTCAGTTAAGACTTAATGCTGGGGAAATCAGGAAGTACCTGAGGGGTGAATTGACAGTTGAGAAGGGGAGCCTGTTAATGCAGACAGAGGCTGGTCACATGACTACAAGCTGGTCACATGGCTGAAAACAGGAAGTGTTCAAGCAGGAAGTAATATTGCTGAACCTTACCAGCAATAATTTCCTGTGGGAATGTGTATAAATTGTATTAAACTCTGATGTGATATTACAACTGCCCATATCTTGAAAAAGAGAGCTGCGTCTCTCGAAACGTCGCGGGTTATGTGGGCAGATGTCTATTAAGATGTTATAAAGCCTTTTTTTGCATTCAATCTTTGGTGTGCGTCTTCCTTTTTATCTTACATTGTACATGTGTGAGGTACTTAAGCGGAGTACCTTGGAGATACGTACCCTATTGTAAATGTTGGCTTCGGTGCTGCTGCTTTTGTTATTGTTCTTTTTATATATACATATATATTTATTCTATATATTCTACTATGTAAAGTAGAAATCTTGTATGTATGTATGTATGCGCTCACCTCACAGGCACACCCCTGAATACATCCACATAACGTCGATGACCTCTGAAAGGGCCAATGCCCGTGAAGTCCAGTTTGACCAATAAAAAGCCTGCACGTCACTTGCAGAGAGTGATTCCCCAATTCAGTAACTTATATGAAGGGCCTGGGCCCTGTGTGCTGCCCGACTTCAACAACACAGACACAGAGTACACTTCAGTGATACAACAACAGCATAATGTACGGCTACACAACTCAGAGATCTGCACACACAGAACAACAGCTTCTATAACAGAGGGAACCAGACATTTCCCTTAAAGGGCATGTCCACCCCCAAAACTATAATCCCCCCAACTACTGGCCCCACCATGTAGTGTAGTTTAATCCTTACCTCACATCCCAACTCCATCTGGTTCTCCTGTAGTCCCCCCCCAAAGTTCCAAAAACTGCCCACCAGGAGGCTAGCAGGTCCATATAGGACACTGCCTGCTACCTGGCCTCCCGGAGATTCCTGCCATGCGTGCTGCAGCCCTTCTCCCCCCTCCCTCCCCCTCCCTCTCCCTCCCTCTCCCTCCCGTTCTACTATCCCTCCCCCTAGCATAAACCCCCTTAATATCTGCTCCCCATGTCCCCAGCCCCAACCGCATGTTTGTTTTTTTAAAAAGCTCCCCAAACTCTTACTTACCTCTCCGCTTTCCTCCGCTGCACTGAATGATCGGCAGCCGCGTCCGTGATGGCTGCCGCTCAGCCAATCACAGACCGACTGCGGTCCCGCCCTCTGCTTGCATTCTCGCAAGCAGAGGGCCGGCAGTGCAGCGGAGGATCGAGGGGAGGGTAAGTAAGAGTTTGGGGGGCTTTTTAAAAAAACAAAACATGCGGTTGGGGCTGGGGGACATGGGGGAGCATAATATTAAATTTATATTTTAGGGGTGGACATAGCCTTTAAGGTTTCCATTACAATATGCTCCTGGAAGGTTTCAAATATTAACTCTGGAAAATGTTGCTATGTTGCTGTTGGTGATATGAATGACATTTATATACAAATATAAACCCTGGAAAGACTATGTTACTATTGGTGATATGAATCACATTTATATACAAATATAAACCCTAGAAAGACTATGTTACTATTGGTGATATGAATCACATTTATATACAAATATAAACCCTGGAAAGACTATGTTACTATTGGTGATATGAATCACATTTATATACAAATATAAACCCTGGAAAGACTATGTTACTATTGGTGATATGAATCACATTTATATACAAATATAAACCCTGGAAAGACTATGTTACTATTGGTGATATGAATCACATTTATATACAAATATAAACCCTGGAAAGATGTTACTACGACATGAATCACATTTGCAATTATTGTCATGCTAAGAAATTTAAAGCGCCTCCTGGAATGTGACCACTCCCAGATATTGCTGTCACGGCCACACACCCAAACATCACGGTCACGCTCATACCCTAACCATCAAGGCCACGCCCCCAAAGATAACTGCCATGCCCCCAAACACCGCAACCATGCCCCCAAAAGTTGTAAGCACGCCACTAGATATTGTGATAAAGGTCCACCCCCATACATCATGGCCACACCCCCAAACATCACAGGTACATCCCAGAATCACACCAACATCCAAAAACATCCTGTCCATGCCTCCAAACGTCACGGGCACACCCCCAAACACCCCACCCACATCCCCAAACTTGACACCCATGCCCCAAAACATCATACCCACACCCCTAAATGGTATTCCCATGGTCTGATACAGTATGGCCATGCCCCCCAATATCGCGACCACCAAATGTCATGTCCAAGCCTCCTGGACACCACAACATCACAGACACGCCCCAGACCGTCCACACCCTAGAATGCCGTGCCCTGCCCAACGCAACATCGCAGACATGCCCCATCCACCTACTTAAACCAGAACGGTTGGGGGGTATGTACTACATGGGAATTACCTGCATTACCTGGACTTAAGCACCAGACACAAACTGCCCACGTCACACACTTCACAGACAGTTACAACTAAAAGAACAAAGACATCATGGCACTTTTTTTTTCAATTCGGACCAGAAAGTAACTTTATTGATTGGGATTTAATAGTCAATATGTATGTATGTATTTTATTTCTTATATTGCGCTACATATTCCACAGCGCTTTAAAATTATTTACTCAATTCACATCAGGCCCTGCCCCGAAGAGCTTACAATCTAATCACTTTATGTACACATACAACCTATCAGTATGATGTGGGGGAAATCGGAGTGCCCGGAGGAAACCCACACAAGCATGGGGAGAACATACAAACTCCTTGCAGATGTCTCCAGGGGTGGAATCGAACTCAGGACCTCAGCACTGCAAGGCATTAGTGCTAACCACTGAGCCACCGTGGTCTTTGAGCAAGGATAAAGTGTTAGGGCTAGGCCACACAAGTGTGTTTTTCGCACGTATGCGCACGCATTTTGCGTTCGCAATTGCGCCTGCGCTTTCCGGTAAAATGGAAAATTTCCAATGTGCATGCGATTGCGCGTCCTTTCGCGTTTTGGTAACGCATGCATTCACCATTTTTGGTGTGTTAATGCATGCGTTTCCATAACAGAAAGGGGCAAAACCGCATGCACAAATGAAAAATGCAATTTGGTGCGTTGTAGTGTGGCCTTGGCCTTAAAATACAAACAAAGTGACATACTGCTAACTAATGTGCAAAAATAGAGCACGATTAATAAAAACACATAACGCTCAGACAGCTCAACAGAATTAAGCCCGGCTTTAACAACACAGACAAAGAGCCGCATGTCACATGATCAGAGACACTGACACCTGTCAGTCACTTAAGTGCTGCGGTATTCAGTTGCAATCATCATGTTTTACCCATGGAAAATTCCATGTAGTATGTACACCACAACATTTGTATTTACGCTGATAAAATTTTGCTATAAACATATGTGCTATACGTCCCTCAAGCAATGTCACCTCCTCAACTCATAACTATTAAATACATGACGTACATTACCAACTGTGCACTTATTTTTCCCCTGTCTCTTCTATCTAAGCCAAACACACACCTGCACGTAACAAATACTATACCCACATGTGTACACGGGCAATGCCGGGTACAACTGCTAGTATATATATAAATAAATGTAGTGTGCACTCAATCCAAATAAATTATTAAGTTGCCTGGTGCTCCTGACAATATCCATATATACAATAATCTTGATAAAGGCAAATATACAAGGGCTGAAATGTTGCTTTTTCTGCACTATGCACTATGTTTGAATAAAAAAGCAAAACTAGCAAAAGTGTGCCCGTTGGTGCACAGTGGAAATTATGTGTGTATGTTTTGCTATGTGTGGATACAACAGATATAGAATCTTTACACAGGTATATTTTAAACTGTTACCCAGACAGTCACCAGCATCCAGGGGAACCAAATAGGATAAACCTACAGGTCTGAAAATAGACCCAGGCAATCCTGTTGTTCAAACTAAACAGCTACAGTGGGTGACCTGAGACCCTAAACAGGATCCAGATAAACATGCTATGTTCATACTTATTAGTATTGTCCACGGCAAGTTCCACATTTATAGCTGCTTATGTTACGACTTGGGAGCACAGGATACTGATTAGCTTTATAGATTAAGGTGAAGTGGGGTTAAAGGTGCTAAACGCACCCCACGGAGTATAAATATAAAATTAAATACAGCCTTCTTATAACAGAAGGTACCTCACAGCCTCATTTTATTATGTTATTATAATAGCATTGCCCTAATAATCTAACATATAACCCCGTATTTCTCACTGACCTTTCACATGTTTGAAAACTACAACTCCCAGCATTCTGTGTTATCAGTAAGTTTCTCCTTTATGTCCATTGAATGTATACAGATGCAATTCAGCCTAATGATGTATAGCATGGGTGTTGAACTGTTCACATGTTTAAAAACTAAAACTCACAGCATTATCTGGGTGCACATAATGCTTGCAAAAGAATGCATACATCCTAGAATAAAGCAATTTTTCATGCTTTAGCAATTCCTACCCAAGGGCTTGAATATGCTAGTGATCCATCTGCCCTTCCCTTACATCTATAGCTTTTACGCTATTGGCCTAGGGAAGGGTTAGTTTGGTCTCTTGTAGGAGTAATGAACCCTACCAAACTTGCCCTTCCTTTCTTATTGCATCTACCTGCCAGTTAGAATCCAGGGGGTCTAAGAGTAATAAACTTGCAGGTCTGAGAACAGACCCAGGCAATCCTGCAACAATGTGCAGTTCAACCTAAACAGCACTATTCGGTGACCTGACAAGATCAAGATTAACATGCTATGTTCATACTTATTAGCAATTAGCAATTACAGCAAGTTCCGGATTTACAACTTATTAATAACTGATAACTGCTTTTTATTTCAGTCTTAAATACTTGGTATACCTCCCTGGCTTTACCACTAAGGGCCTGATTTACCCAGAGGTGCAAATTGCTCCAGGCAAATGTGGCTTCTGGTATTTAATACTGGATTTGCACCTGGTGGTAAATCCCAAAAGGGATTTTACCCCAGTGCCACTTTAAGACCAGCCATTAGCTGGTCTTAAAGTGTGGAGTTAAAAGTGTTGCAAATCCTTTATTAAATAGATTGCACCGGTTGCACAGGTGTCTTTTGTAAAAACCGGTGCAGTCAGTACAATTATGGAGTTAAACTTGCACTAACCTATTCAATATTGGTTAGCACGATTTTAACCCCTATTTTTAGCACAGCACACCTGGGTAAATCAGGCCCTAAGAAAAGGACTTGCAAGTGAGCACCTTCAGCCCAACCATTAATAGAGATGTTCAAAACTGTTGAGTTTCGTTCTGTTTTCAAATTTTTCGGAAAGTTCGAAAGTTCCAGTTCCAATTTTCAAAAATAGTCTACTTTCTATTTTCGAAAATCTCCTACTTTTGATTTTCAATTTTCTAAATCGTCTATTTTCGGTTTTTAAAAATCGCCTACTTTCGATTTTCGATAATTGTCCACTTTCGATTTTCGATGATTGTCTACTTTCGATTTTCGATAAATATCGATAATTCGAAAAATCCGGGTTCTGTGAAATTCGAGAGTTCCAAAAGTTTAATCGGGACTTCGAAACCCTCAGATTCGATTTGAAACTGGGTTCTATTCAAACCCACATTACATCTCTAACCATTAATAGAGGCTTCCAATCCAATACAGAAAAAAGGGAAAATAAATGGCATTACCAGCACCTCTGCCACCAATTTGTCCTAGATCCCTGCTTTATGGAATGATTATGGGTAGCATGGCACACAGTGTGTTAAGCTAGGTACACACAGTACCGATAAAGCCCCAGTGCCTTTCTCTCGTCCTAGACATCTTGTCTTTTCTTTGCTCACCGATACCACCTGTAGGCTGGAGGTGGTATATAAGTAGCCTTATTGTATATGTCCACTACAATACACATCACGTCCTGATGACATTACCACTTCCTTTTAGTATTCACATGAAGACCCCTTAGCAGTCACAGGGGTGTGGTTTAAGCAGGGACCAGATGACACACTGACAGCTTCTACTTCTCACTTTTTTGAACTTGGAATGACACTGCAGGAGAACCATAAAGAGCAGAGGAGAAAGGTAAGGATTTTTTAACACTACACAATGGGACCAGTAGTGGGTTAAATTTTAGTGGGGAAATTTTAGTTTTAAAAGGGACCAGAAAAAAGTTGTAAGAATTTGAGAAAAGCAAGAATCTAAAAGATGTAGAAAGTGTAACATTACACTTATATGTAGGGTGGGGAAAAAATCAATAATTAAAAAAAATCTAAAAACCGGATTTCTTTTTTTAATTGGATTTTTTTAAATAAAATGTTTTTTGAGGAAAATATATTACCATCCAAAGGTTATTCCATCATGAAATAAAAGAAAGTTAGTTTTTTAATTATGTAGAATAAGGCTGTATATGTTTAATTTTTTGGGCAAATAAATTCCATTAATCCTTTCACAATGTCATGCTCTTCCAGGGGTTTTTCCAAGATTATTGGGCAGTTTCTCTGCCTACAAGATATTATCACAGATGCTTGGTTTACTTTTGCAGTTCTCAAAACTGAATTTGACTCAGCAGAGATCACATGCTTCTTCTTCACAGCAAAAATGTTATAACATGAACAAGGGTATGTCCACCCCCCAAGCAAAATGTTAGTATGTGTCAGGAAAAAGCTGTAAACCTCGACCTCGCAAGGTTAACAGCTGCCAAAGATGTCCCCAAATGCACTTACCAGCCTTCGTTCCTCCGCTGCTTTCTGCTTAACTTCCATGCCTTTTCGGAGCATGTAAGTCAAGCAGGATGGACTTGACCGGCACCTGCTCCTGTGATTGGCTAAGGTGCGATGCTAAGACATACCCTTTAATCCTATTGTTCTACACCTATGAATACAATATGAAAACTTCAGTGCTAAGTTTCAAAAAGTTCAGTGAATAGAATAGAAACTATCAGGGAGATTCAATAAAAGTTCTTATCGTTTAAAAAGGTGCTAATTTTGCCCCAACCAATCAAATGTTAATTAACATTTGAAAGCTAACATATAATTGGTTGGGACAAAATTAGCACCATTTTTAACGATAAGAACTTTTATTGAATAACCCTGAATATTTTTCTGATTGTTTGGAGTGGAATAGATCTGGATGTTTGTTTAAGCAAATAACATATGCTTAAATAATCTTATTGTTTCAATTGAGTAAATCTATTTAAATTATTATTCTAAAAATCTTCATCTACTTGCATATTAAACAAGAATTAAACTAAAACAAGAATTAGTCTTTATGAAGAAAACTATGATTTAAATCAAGCCTTACTGAAAGGGCATGTCCACTGCAAAAAAACACTTTTGGGCATAATGTTAGGTATGGCAGCCCACCCCCAACCGCTATAATAAAAAAAAACCCAAAAAAGTTCAGATAACTACTTACAGCCCCTTACTTACAGAGGGGCCTGACCGGCAGCCGCGTCTGTGATTGGCTGCCGGTCAGCCAATCAGAGATGCAGCTGCCGGCTAAGAAGAAGTTGCGGGAGAGAAGTGCCTGTAAGTAAATATCCGAAAGGTTTTTTTAGCTTTCTTATAGCGGTTGGGGGTGGGCAACACTAAAGGGTATTATGCCTGACACGCTAGTAGAAAGCGTGTGAATATTGGATCCGGAGGGAGGGAGGGGGGAAAGGGTTCCCCTGCGCATGTCTGCATCCCTCCCTGAGGCTTCAAACAAGGCAGAGACATTTGGACAGGAAGACATCCACTGCACTTCAGTTTCCTGGACTTTGGATGAGGACTACAAGCGAACCATGGGGAGCAGGAATGTAAGGTAATAACTTTTCAAAGCTAAACATAGGGGCCAGCAGTTGGGGAAAATTTTGATTTGGGGGTGGACATGCCCTTTAAATTGTGATTTAAATCAGTTTGATTTAAATCAAATCCACCCTGATTATATGGGTATATAATTTATATAAAGCTCCCCTGCCTTATAATGAATTCTGGACTACAGCAATGTCAGATATGTATAAGACCCATAAATATAGAAACCAACATTCTGCTTCCCCTGTTCTCAATTCAATTCACATTTTCACACTGTTAACTTCCATAAATAGTTAAAGATATTTGGGAGATCTATTGTTGCTATTTTCATGGCATGTTTTAAATAATGATACAAATTGAACACTTTGCATCAAACATTCTCCACCCAAAGGACAAGTAAATTTAGACCCTTGTTCAGGTTGATTTATAATTAGTTTTTTTTTTATTATAGATGATTGAGATTTTAGGAATTCTGTGTGAATGTTATATTTACAGAATTGTAAAAAAAAAAATATCCATACAACAAAAAGCTATTTATGGATTCAACTAAAATTGCCATTTACAGTCATCTCAGGTTATTTTTAATCTTGTTCTCAGTAAGAATGCAATCTCAATGCTAAACATTAATTGTTTCAGATAAATTATCTGTCAGCATGAGCTAAATCTCTAGTACACAACCTTCAAGGACCTTTCTTGGCCATTTTTCAAAAATAGATAAATAAATACTTTTATGTAGTTAAAATAATGTCAGATTTATTTCTTTTCTCTGAATCCATTATATTCAGAGAGCCACTATCGGCTATTATAGTCTTAAAGGGCATGTCCACCACCATATGAAATATGCCCCAATGTTGTCCAAACTGTGTAGTGTTGTTTAACGACCCCTACTTTTCTCTTTGCTGCATATGGTTGTCCATGGTTGTCCATGGCCGAAACACAGTACAGGAAACTAAAGAGTAGGAACCGTTCCCTGGTGTAAACCATTCCGCCTCTATTTAACCCAAAGGCTCTGAAATCAAGTGCTTTTGTCTAATTTACTGATGACCATCTAACTACATTTCCGCTACTATTTTAGGGCTGGCTGCAAGGAAGATGCTCCAAAGCAAACTTGATATCTGTCTAATATACTCATCCAACAACAGCCCAGTTCAATAGCACAGCCAAGTCACATGCTGGAATACGCTATAGCTGTCTCTGCACCAAGTATGCATTTTTCTTCTATCATTAAACATGGTTACATTATGCAGCCATTCATAGAATCAAACCCCCCTCTTTGTACCTCCTCTGTTCTTCCAGGTTCTAAATATTCTTAGCTGATGGTTAACAGACTAGTCTCATAAGGAAAAGGGAACAATATGGGTACTAGACATCAGAAACCAGAGACTGGTAGGGTGTATTATGGGTATTATTGATTCATTCACTTCTTTACATCCATACAGTTTCTTCAATATGGATTATTAAGTTCCTGCTCATTTTGTAATGATAGTAGTTGTACATGTATATATTGTTATCAATTGCAACCATATTAACTGTATGGCAGTAATGTAATACCCTGTAGATATAACATATATTGGTCTATGCCATAATGCATTGGGCCCATTCTTAATATCATGTGAAGAGTTACATATTTCAGACTGTGCAAATAAAGTCCTAAAATGAAAAGTACTGAGGACATTTTCCTCTTCAATCTTCAATGTCCTTGACTAATGGATTAGCAGCTTTGTCAATGGCAATGTATACAGTACATAGAAAACAAACAAAGGCTTTGTAGCTTTGGATTTATGTTTACTGTATATGGCATTTGGATACCACAGAGATTCTAAAAACAGATTCAGGCTACTTACTTATGTTTAATCCTAATGGATTTCCTTAACGTTTCAGTTTATAATGAGACTGAAACAAGAATAAAAGTACAGATTATCTGATTCCGATTTGTACGGGGGACCTAAATTGTAATTTCTTTTTTAAAGTCTTGTGTTAGCACAATGCCAGCCATGTGCATTCACATAATTGCATGGAACTCTTATCTTATAGTTAACTCTAACTGCCAATGTTGGATGTGATTGTCTTGTGCAATTGGAATTTTTACTACTTTGGCTTACAAATGGCTGAAGTTCTTCTATTGTGGACAGCTGGGATAAAGCTTAAAGGGTAACTGTAGTCTCCGTACAAGTCTATCTGCAGTCTATCCAAAGTAACAGCAGTATAAAGGGTGGTGTTTCCAGCTAGGACATCACCAGCACGTTCCGTCTCCAATGCCTGAGGCACTAAGCATACGAAGTTGTATCCTACTACGGTAACAGCATCATCTGCAGCATCATAAGCTCCACCCCCAAATGTCTTAATTATTTTTAAACCTAGCAACAAGACTCAAAAGAATACGAGGTAGAGGACTGGGAAGAGAATGGTTGCTGGTCTTTAAATAGCTTCAAAAAATATAATTTTTAAAGGAGGTATGGCTTCATTAACAGCACATCATGTGACTGTTACAAACTTCCTTGTTTATCCTAAATGTCTGAATGTAACTTTACAAGACTATAACTCAAGTCCCAGGTAAACTATGGACATACCCCTATGCTTGTTTGAAAAATATGAGATAGCTCTTTAAAATAGAGGACACATGTATGAAGCATGTTTCCACCCAGTGGATAACAGTGCATATTTAAATATTATACAAATACATAATTATAGTACAGACTAGGTTTTTCACTTCTAACCCATCATCATGTTTATACTTTTGATACAAACGACAAAAGAAACTTGAAGGGGAAAAAGGCAGTGATCCAAGGTGTTGAATCTCCTCCTTAATTTAAGAATGGATGGATACTCTTTGTATCCCCCTCTTTAATCCAAGGTGTTGAATCTCCTCCTTAATTTACAAATGGAGGGATACTTTTTGTACCCCCCTCTTTAATCCAAGGTGTTGAATCTCCTCCTTAATTTAAAAATGGATGGATACTCTTTGTATCCCCCTCTTTAATCCAAGGTGTTGAATCTCCTCCTTAATTTAAGAATGGAGGGATACTCTTTGTATCCCCCTCTTTAATCCAAGGTGTTGAATCTCCTCCTTAATTTAAGAATGGAGGGATACTCTTTGTACCCCCCTCTTTAATCCAAGGTGTTGAATCACCTCCTTAATTTACGAATGGAGGGATACTCTTTGTATCCCCCTTCTTTAATCCAAGCTGTTGAATCTCCTCCTTATTTTAAGATCTCAAGTATGAGCTTGAGTGAGAAAAAAAATTCTTATCCAGTTCATAAAAAACATTTTTAGCAAATGTTTAATGCAGTCTTTATTAAGTGTTAGAATTAGACATGATTTATTTATCAGACATTAAAGATATTATTTCTCAGGATGTCTTAGATCTTACCAAAATGATTAAATTTAGCAAAACACATTTGACATGTTCATTCTGTAGATTCATAAGCTGCATTATTTTAACAGCAGGTCTTTAAACTCTGCTTGCCGTAAACAGACCACTTGCTGCTTTTTCATTTTAGCAAACAATTTGTTCTGTTGTGTGTAACTTTTATGTTTTCTGTTAACCAGCACAGATCTAATTTTAGAAACATTTATGTAAAAATGTGAGTGCAATTGATTACAGTCTTTTAAATATTCAGTTGCAAGAGTCATTTAGAGAACAGCTTTAAAAAATAATTACATGTGGCTGAAGGCAAACATGGTACCAGGATACCTAAAAACCTGCTGTATATTGGACGTTTTCTGAAATATACAAATAAAGGTGAACAATTAATTAAAAAGGCAAGAACTTTCTCTGTGTGAAATGAACTGACTATTAGTATAACTTTATACATTTGCCACAAGCAAAAATGCTTACAGGTTCCCCTATTAGACATAGGATTTTTATAAAACCTCATTATTTATATTATAACCGAAAATGAAATTCCACATTGCACAGTTGTTTCGGTATTCCATCTGTGTTGAAAGAATGATGCAATACTAATGGAACTCTGCTCTAACAGTGAATCTACAACATCATCTGTTCCTAAAGCGTATGGCACAACAGGATTCCATGTATTCTATTAACACCAATCACTCAGATTTCTTAATATGGTTCAGAGAGCCAAACGTCAGCACAGAATTGTAAGAGACCCATCTGATTCTTAATTCATGACTAGAGATGGACACAAAACTGAACTCGAACCCGAGTTTGAGCTGAACTTTATGAGTTCAGACGAACTTGAACTATTTGAACTAGTTCGTTTTTCCAGACTCGCGGCAGTAAATTCGATAATTACCGAATTTACAGACCGTTGGCTAACCCTAGAATGTACCGTTTGCCAACCCTCGAAAGTATTGTTCGTTTTCGGTAACCCTCAAATGTATGGATCGTTTACACTAAACCTTGAATGTAGCCTTCGATTTCCGGTAGCCCTCGAAAGTATCTTTTGTTTTTGGTAATCCTCAAATGTATGGATCGGTTTCGCTAACCCTCGAATGCATCGTTCGATAACCCTCAAAAGTATCATTCCTTTCCGGTAACCCACGATTGTATAGTTCAGTTTCGTTAACCCTCGAATTTATGGTTCTATTTTCGATTACCCTCGAAAGTATTGTTCGGTGACCCTCAAATTGGCCGTAACCCTAGAATGTAGCTTGCACAAAACCCGACAATTGCCCGCTCGTGTTAAGAAGAGTTTTAACAATTTTTGGTGATATTGATCCCCAGACCATTTCCCAGGTGCCACATTCATTTATAGTAAGTAACCATTGTTAGTTTAGCTGTAAATCTCTCTCTTTTCGAACTATCACTCTCCCATTGACTTTAATGGGTCCAAATTCGAACTTTTGAACTTTCTAACTTTTACTTAAGTTAGAACGTTCAAAAACGGATCGAACTTTATGAAGTTCGGTCATTTCTATTCATGACTGTATAGTGCAGGACAAAATTAAAAATGTGTCCTTCACTGAAAAGTGGTTTGGCCAGCTCAGAAGATTGACACAGTTTGGAAATGAACAATGTAAATTTCTTCACATAGAGAAAAAAAGATTTTGTTAGCTCTAGAAGTTTTTTCCCTATACTTTAAGGGCTTTGTCTAATTTATTGATGACCATCTAACTAGATTTCCGCTTCTATTTTAAAGCTGGCACACACAAGTCAATAATTTGGCCCATTTGATTGTGGCAGGCAATATTTTGAAAGTGTCGATTGGTCCTAGTGATCCGACATGCTGTTAAATTATGTTAAATTCTGTGGTTTTCAATAGACTGCAGGATTAGTCACAATTCAGATTAAATCCCCAACCTACAGGCTACTTAATGATGAATTTAACACTTGGCCCTGGTTTACCCAATCCTATTCTCTCTCTATCTTTCTATCGCTATTTGTCTGTCTGTCTGTCTAGCACCCACAATCAATTAAATCATCAATGAATCGTTAATAAATATATCATCTATCACTGGAAAGTTTTTGTATCTAAATATTTTTCTGAGCCATTGGAAGCACATTCATATTATTATATAACATAAATTGGTATATCAGTTTTTATTTTATATTGCAATGCCCATATTCACTCTATATAACAAGGTAATATAGATGACCTGTTTAAATCTAGCCATTTTAAAATGGTTTTAGTGATATAAAAATATTTACCAAGGGAATTGCATATTCCAAATAGAAAGGAAACAGATAATTATTCATTTTCAATAAAGGGATTCAATTAGAAAAGCTTGAAGAGGCAACAGCCACAGAACATTTTAGTACATGAAATGAAAAATTTGCCTTCTTCACATTGTTTCACAATCATATGAAACATTTTATAAATCTATGTAAAGCTTGAATCCAGTTCATCTCAATTTACAACGAGAGTATCATATGGCCTGAAAATTGTGTTACTCTGATTCCAATTATTTCCAAGCAATTAATTCATTCCAAGAAATTCCGTCTGGAATTACTCTTGACTGTACTGATTTTCTTGACACTGTCCAAAAGACAGTGTTTTGGCTTCACATAAACACCAGAAAACCTTTTTTTATTTTTTTTAGATGGTCATTATTGGGGAATCAACAGAATTAAATTTATTATTTAGCTCTCCTTTCAAAATTTTGGACAATCTTTTGGCATTGTTGGACATGTTTAGAAACTGGTAACAAAAGAAATTCTAATTACTAAACCTGTAAAATATACCAGAAATACATTTTTAGATTGTGTCCATTTTCCACAGAAGAAACTACAATCCAAAAGTTTTGAAAACTATGTTGCATGTTAGCAATATTTTCATTATTGTTGCTTAAAAAATGTCTGTTTTAGTTTATATTAAAGGTTCCTAATTTTCTTTTTATTTTTTTTTTAAACATTACATTTTTATTGAAAAATGTTACATTATAATATTCATCACAGCTTAAAGGTTCCTAATTTTCCATTTTTTAAAATTAGCTATAAACAGTGGCTAGCTAGCTCCACTAAGGAAAGTAATGCTTACACTTCCTATAATTACCTGTTCAAGTACATGGATTTGGACACAAGCGTTTTCCTTTAAAATTAGAAGAAAGAAAATTTCATGTGCAGAAAAGTTGTTTCACGGTAAGAACAGCAAAACTAATTTATAGTAAGACGTGGTAGAACTTCCTTCCAGAAGAAGTTGTTTTGACAGTTCCATAAAAATGACTTCATGAAAACATGTTCTATTGTAATAACTTAATCCAGAGTTTAGTCTGATTGCTATATTGGAATTTTCTCTCTCTGGTGCCAACTGGCTGTAATTTAGATGGGTTTTTTCTTCTTCTTTCCTTATGTTTATATCTGGTATCTGTAGGAATTACTGATAAGGTAAAAGGGCGGAACTTGAATTAGAGTTTTTTTAAGATTTATTAACCCATGTGTTGATGTATTAATCCCCATTCTATTACAAATACAACATTGATACTACAACAACATTAATAACTAAGTAAGGAGCAACTGTCCTAGGCTCCTACTTTACAGATATTGGAGTTTGTGATTGGTGGGCTTTGTTCCCACAAACCACAGAGAAGGTAAAAGGAAAGTGTGTCCTGCCTTTCTTTTTTCCTTCTCTATATGAACTGTATATCTTCTCTGACACCTATTGTTCTTTGGCGCTATGTTTTTTTATAGTATTATAGCATTCACATTGCTTTTCCTACTTTTCCATGATATTTTTAGCATCTTTAATAATGAATTGCGCTGCGCTGTTAAGTACTCCTTGTTATTCACAAGTTGGTGATTAATGAGACCCTCGGACTGTAATTTCATCAGTGCTAATTAACTGAATATTAACAGAGGAATTAATTTTCTCTAGTGCTCACACTGCTGTAGATGTGAATGACTAGGTAATACTATGGATATATCCAGAATAAAAAGAAAATAGTGAATGTTAAGTTCACTTCTTTGATGTATTCAATGGTTTTAGATTACGTTTTGCACACGATAAATACTGAATAAGAGAAGGTTCGGAACATATTTTAAGTGATTGGATATGTATCTCCAATTTCATACCTGAAATGAAGTTACTTTTATTGCTGACCTGCCACAAAAATGGGACTATGTTTACTGACCTTGTACTGCCATTCTTTACTCTCAAAGATAGGCAGAGAAAGAGATGATAACCCAGATCAATGATCTGTTAGCTGAAGTGGATGAAACAATGAAATAGCTGGGTCATAAATAAAACATAATTCTTCAAGAGATAAAGAGATTACTGTTCACTCACTACAACTAGCTATGCTTGCAACAAAATACTGAAATTCTCTTGCTGAGGTGAACATAGGTGCAATTCCCAGAGGTATTAATGGGCAGCAGTATTTACCATCATCTGATTAAGCTGCGCTTGGTTCCCTCAAAATGGTTCCATTTATGGGTGAACCTATAAGTTGGGTACACATGTGCCAATCTTTTGTCCCGACCAGTCGGTCAGGATGAATGACTGTTGGTCGCAGTAAAAGTAGCTGCAGACGACAATTCGCCGCAACCAAACATACAGTCCATAGAGGGCCGCACAAATGGTCATGGTTTTCAATTGCGTCCGTTCATTCATTTGTCTTATTCAGACAAACAAACATTTGGCGGTCAGTCGCGTCTTGCAGAAGAAACAATTAAATATTTCAGCCCCACAAACAGATACACTCAAATGTCAGTTGGCTGGGCCGAATTATTGGAAGGTGTGTACCCAGCTTTAGATTTAGGTGGTGGTTTCCCTTTGTGGAGTTCATACATTATTTAGGACTGTCCATTGGTTTTGATGTCATCACATTTGACATTCAGTCCTTTGATGGGCCAAAATATGTTGCTCCTCTGTGGGGCACATTTAAAAATCAGCAGTATCGCAAATTAGCGATTCTGCAGGTTATCATAAAAGTACTATCGCGTGCGTAATTGTACCCAGCATTCGTACAATACCATGTGGTAGTAAAATACCGCAATGGTATTGTATTGGCGATAGATCTACAATCACAATCGTAAGTTTATGACTGCAATCATAGATTTACAATCCTCTGAGGAAGTGGGTGGCCCAGAAGAATGTCCCTAATTTTCTCTTTTAATCTTATGGTACCGATCACCTGTTTTTGAAATAAAGAAGCCTGTTTTATCATGAGTAGCACATCCTGCTATTTTTTGATGTCTGTATAGATTTATGGTCACTATTGTAGATTTACAGCGGCAAAATAGCGGTACTGCACCTTTATAAAATGGTTTTGCATGTCATCTAATAGTTTAATTCTGCCTTATGTGGTCTCATTTACTTAGTGCTTGGATGTTCAACTGAGAAGTTCCCATATAACCTATAATTGACAACTAGTTGATGATTTATATAACTGCACTTGACATTTAAATAGTAAAATTACATGCGAAGAGTAAATTGTCATAATGTTTTCATGTCACTTAACAGAGAAAAAAAGTGTGTGAAGCTATAAAGGGATTTAAAAAAATCTCCCCTTAATATACAGCCATTGGCAATTTTTTTTAAAAGCACAGGACAATTTATTTGGATGGTAGAGGAGTAGGTGCAAAGCCAGGGGGCGCTGTAAAACAATAAAAATGATTTGTGGTCATAAACCCTGCCACCTCCAGTGGCGATTTACATATAGTACTGAGCCAAAGAGTTGGGGTTTTGCCAGTAAGACACAGAAATTATCTTCATTAAAATATTTAATAAAAATGAATTCTTTAACCTAAAATAAGGCTTTATTTTGAATATTTATGGTGTAGTGCTCCTCCCTAATGTTACCCGCAAGAACAGTACCTACTCCAAATCAGAGGGTGCCTCTAGGAAAAATAATTACGATACAAACGAATATTGCATCCCACCCTCAAAAGATGAATAGTGGTTAGCCAGTTCCTACACATGAGGCATACACATTGTACTTACGTATAAATAAAGGCAAAAGTATATACCTTAGATGTGGACACTTTTAAATAAGTAATCCTATCACAAAATTCCCTTTACACACCCAATATCTTGTTACATATACATAATCATATATAGAACCTAATAACATATAGAGTGGGGCTGAGGGGCTGTTACAACAAAAGTAAGGGGTATCCTCACCATCCTTTTAGATTTTTGTGTTCTCTGTGCACAGGTGTATAGTGCAGCACCAGTAACAGTAACTTAGAGACTATGTAATCAAAGTCCCTAGTTGAGACTCAGCCTCATTCTATATGTAAATATGTTTCACATGACTGGACAGTAAATATTGAAGGATACTCCTTATTTAGACATGACCGAGTTAATAAGAAAGGAGGAGGAGTATGTATGTATGTTAAACAGGAATTGAAGCCAAATTTAAAAGATGGAATAGATGGGGGAGCAAACGATGCGGCAGAAACATTATGGGTGGAACTGTGTACAGGAAGCAAGAAGGTGGGTAAATTAATTGTTGGAGTGTGTTATAAGCCGCCAAATGCCGGGGAAGAGGTGGAAATGAATCTCCAATGCAAGTTGGCGAAGGCTGCTGGTATGGGGCATGTTCTGGTTATGGGGGATTTTAACTACCCTGAAATAGATTGGAGTAATGGAACTGCCAGCACCTCAAAAGGTATAAAGTTCTTAAATTTCCTATATGAGCATTTTCTTTCACAGATGGTAGAAGTTCCTACTAGACAGAATGCGTTGTTGGATCTGGTGATATCTAATAACCCAGAGCCATTTTTGGAGATGAAGGTAATGGAAGACTTAGGGAATAGTGACCATGATATAGTGTCATTTAATATAGGTTGCAAAAAACTAAAGTGCACTGGGTTAACAAAAACTTTTAACTTTAGGAAAGCTAATTTTATGCTGTTAAAGGAATCGCTCCTGCTCATAGACTGGGGGGAAGCTGTCTAGGTAAAGATACTGAGCAGATGTGGACCACTTTTAAAGGGATATTAAACTATAACATTCCAATCGGTACCTTTAGGAAACAAGTGTAAAAAAATGAGGTCCACTCTGCATGGCTTAATGCTCAGGTAAAAAGGGAAATGGAAAAAAAGAAAAGGGCTTTTAAAATTTTGAAAGCAGAAGGCACAGAACAGGCACAGGGACTTCAAAAGTTGTAATAAAGAGTGCAAGAAAGCAATTAAACTAGATAAATAGAAAATGAAATACGGATGTCCGAACAAAGCAAGTCCAACCCCAAGATGTTTTTTAAGTATATAAATGGTAAAAATATGAGGACTGAGAATGTGGGACCTAAATAATGAGCTGAGGTGGTTGTAGAGGATGCCGAAAAGGCTAATCTGCTAAACCGTTTTTTTACATCGGTTTTTACTGTTGAGAAATCCTTACAGTAGGGATTGTAACAATGTGCAGGGAGGAAATGAAGAGTTTTCACATTGGATAACAGAGGATATGGTACGGAATCAATTAGACAAAGTTAATATCAATAAAGCGCCAGGACCAGATGGATTGATCCTAGGATTTTAAAAGAGCTTAGTTCAGTTCTAGCAAGACCACTGTGTTATCTTTTCAGATTCACTTTGTCTGGGGATGTGCCGCTGGATTGGAAAAAGCCAATGTAATACCAATATTCAAAAAAGGTAGTCGTTCACAGCCTGGAACTATAGACCTGTAAGCCTAACATCAGTGGTAGGGAAGGTGATGGAAACTTTGTTAAGGGATCATATCCTTGACTTTGTCTCCAGGATCATCTTATTAGTAGTAGTCAGCATGGATTTATGAGAAATAGATCATGCCAGACAAATTTAATTGGTTTTTATGAAGAAGTGAGTAAGAAGTTAGATTCAGGCACAGCTGTGGATGTGGTATATTTGGATTTTGCAAAAGCCTTTGATACTGTGCCACATAGGCGACTAATGTATAAACTGAGGACTGTTGGCCTTGAAGAAAACATTTGTTCATGGATAGAGAACTGGTTATTGGACCGCAAACAGAGAGTGGTGGTTAATGGAGCTACATCTATGTGGGCTAAAGTTCTAAGCGGAGTTCCTCAGGGTTCTGTACTGGGGCGCTTTGTTTAATCTGTTTATAAATGACTGACTTAGAAGGGGGCATTGAGAGCAAGGTTCTGTGTTTGCTGATGACACTAAATTATGCAGAGCTTTGGAAACTTCCAATGATGTGCAAGTGCTGCAAGCAGACCTAGATAGATTATCAAAATGGGCAGCAGAATGGAGATGAGATTCAATGGTGATAAATGTAAGGTGATGCATTTGGGATTTATATAATCCCTGTGCCACCTACACCATAAATAACTCTGTGTTAGTGCATCTGAAATGGAAAGAGATTTGGGGGTTTTCGGTAGATAACAGACTTAGCTGTAGCAAACAATGCCAGGTAGCAACAGCTGTAGATAGCAAGATATTGTCTTGTATAAAGAGGGGAATAGATTCAAGAGAGAAAAATATTATCTCCCTCTTTACAAGGCACTGGTAAGGCCTCATTTGGAATATGCGGTGCAGTTTGGAATCCCATATACAAAGGGACATCTTGGAAATGGAAGCAGTCCAGAGAAGGGCAAAATTAATAAGGGGAATGGAGGGGCTTGAATATGCAGGCAGATTAGACAAGTTAGGGCTGTTTACATTGGAGAAGCGGCGGTTGCGTGGGGACATGATAACCTATACAAATATATTAATGGCCCATACAGTGAACTCTCTGGTGCATTGTTCACTAATAGGTCATATCAGAGGACTCGTGGACATCCTTTAAGGTTGGAAGAAAAGAAAGTTTCATTTCAAGTTAGGAGAGGTTTTTTACAGTGAGAAAGGTGAAACTGTGGAACTGTCTTCCAGCAGAGGTGGTAATGGCAAGTTCATTGAATAACTTTAAAAAAGGCCTGGATAAGTTTCTAAAACTAAAAAATATGAGAAATACTGGTATTAATGCTATAGATCTGGTTGATCCAGGGATACTTTCCGATTGCCGTTTGGAGTCAGGAAAGAATTTTTTCCCCCTTTTTTAGCTGGGGTTTTTGCCTTCCTCTGGACAACTGTTAGGTAGGGTTAAAAAAAAAAAAAAAAAAAAAAAAAAAAAAAAAAAAAAAAAAAAAAAAGGGAATAGGTTGGACTTGATGGACGAATGTCTTTATTCAACCTTAATTACTATGTTACTATGTTACTATGTTACTATGTATGTTCTTTATATGATTACCGTATATACTCGAATATAAGTCGATCCGAGTATAGTCGGGTCGAGGTACCTATTTTTACCCGAAAAATTAGTAAAATATGATTGACTCGAGTATAAATCGAGGGTAGAAATAATGACCACTACTGCCTTCTGATTCTGTATTGTTTTGATGCTTTAGTTGCCCTTTAAATGGACAGCAGAATTTCCATACAGTAGTCCCATACTGTAATAGCCAAATCCAGTATGGCTATTACTGTATGGGACTACTGTATGGGAATTCTGCTGTCCATTTAAACGGCAACTAAAGCCTTAAAACAATACAGAATCAGAAGGCAATCTTTAACAATAGATACCATCCTCCTGATTCTGTATAGTTTTAAAGCACTAGTTGACCTTTAAGTAGAGAGTAATCACACACAGTAACATCCAAATCCATCCAGGTGTTTGGAAACTACAACTCCCAGCATGCTTTCCTTGCTGGGAGTTGTAGTTTCCAAACATTTGCAGTGACAAGCACTGCACCCCCCCCCCCCAGAGACCCTCCAGTTGAGTGGGCTTGCCTTTCTGTAATAATGCTCCTGGTGCTGCCATATGGAACCATAAATATGGCTCATGCTGCCATGGCAGGTAAGGTCTGTTTCCTGCTTTGGCCTCTGACTTGGGTCTTAGCAATCCGTTAAGCATCCACCTCTTCTACTCCTCTGGTGAGTAACGTCACTACTCTGCACCGGTCTCATCCTGGTGACTAGAGATGTCCGAACTTCGCAAAATCCCGTCCACTCGATGATCCGCGAATTTTCGAAAAAATTCGAAAAATCCGCGAGCGGACCCATTAAAACCCATTAAAATGAAAATTTCTTCGAAAATACGAGAAATCTTCGTAATTTTGAAAATCTTCGAAAATACATATTTCCCGCATTTTCGAAAATACGTGAAATCCTCGTAATTTCGAAAATTTTCAAAAATACATATTTTCATGCATTTTCGAAAATACGTGAAATCCTCGTAATTTAGAAAATTTTCGAAAACGCGTCTCGGAAAGTTCAGAAGGCGGAAATCCGGAAAATCCGTGATATCCGCCTTTCGCGAATGAGGTATATCCGCCGCGGATCTGAACCCGAACCGGGCCATCACTACTGGTGACGTCACCCACCTGTGGAGTTGATGCGGAAGCAAGTGGCCGGCGGATTACTGGACTAGAAGGTGAGTGACTTGAGTATAAGTTGAGGCTCGATTTTTAGGCTATTTTTATAGCCTAAAAAACTCGACTTATACTCGAGTATATACGGTATGTATATGCAACAAGATATTGGGTGTGTAAAAGGAATTTTGTAATAGGATTACTTATTTAAGAGTGTCCACAGCTAATAAAGGTTTTTTGAAAGGTATATACAGTACTTTTGCCTTTATTTATACGTAAGTACAGTGTGTATGCCTCATGTCTAGGAACTGGCTAACCACCATTCGTCCTTTGAGGGTGGGATGCAATATTCGTTTGTAAAACAAGGCTTTATCCTAATACTGGATAGGTAATGGCTAATATCAAAGGCTTATTAATAATAGGCTTTTATTTTTTTGAAGTGATTAAAACTGTAAAAAAATGATGTCTTTGGATTAGAAGTTTATTATCAGCAATGTCATATTTTAATAACCTTGTCTCTCCTTAGTTACTTGCCAGAGCCAACAAGTATAGTGAATGCTAAGAAGAATCCTTTAGAATAACATGCACACATTTCTCAGATCCTGGCGTTCTTCTGTATTTCTTATATTCTTGTTTATTGAAAGTTACTGTAATTAAAACACCTGTGAAGCATATTTATAAAGAACTAAACTCACCCCTATTTTGCCTTTATGTAGGATTAAATGCAAATAGCTGACTTCCGGTGACCGTTTTCTCAACTGATACAATTGCCCATAGGCAAAGCTTAATCCTATTGATTTTCCAGTAGAGAAATCAATTGTGGAATCAATGCCCTTTGATTTTAAAATTGCGTCTGTCAGGACCTGACATTACTGAAAAATTCTTGAGAAATTCCTTTACAATTTTGAGCTACAAAATATTAAAATGATAAACATAGAAATTAATGTTTAAAGCTAAAAGAACAAGACACAGTGAATCTTAACTTTACCTCATGACCTTTTTAGTTTAACATTTGCTATAAACGTCAAAATCTGTCACCTTGTATTGACCTCTGCTTACAGTATGTGATCCAATCCCAAATAATCCCTGAACTGTTGTTCCTAAAGATGGGTACACACATTAACGATAAAGGGCCAATCCCAATGTCACAGATGGTATTGTTCCTTTTTTCGTAATGTGTGTAAGCGACAAAACAACCGTTTCCATTGTTGGTGAACATTTGGCCTCAGCATCAAAAACTTTTGTTTCTAACCTAATATTTTCCTCGGTCATTGACGGCTCCCTGTATGCTAGTATAGGGACTCAGCCACGATCTTTGATGTATCTCTGTCCTAAACAATGTCCCATTACTTTATATATGGAGAACATTCAAGCCTGTGTGTAGCCACATTTTTGACAGATGAAAGTCTTCTCTGTCATCTATGAAAGATTGGTACGGTGTGTACCCACCTTACCTGCATCCTTTACCTCTATTGTTTTTGGCCCTGTCTCTCTTCTCATTCCAAATACCTGCTGGCATAACTGGGAAGGTGGCACGGGAAGCAGCTGCAATAAAGCAAGAAACAAAACTGAGAATGTGACCCAGGAAGTACCTGTATGTAGTAAAGCAGGAAACAAAACTAAGAATGTGACCCAGGAAGTACCTGTATGTAGTAAAGCAGGAAACAAAACTGAGAAGGTGACCCAGGAAGTACCTGTAATAAAGCAGGAAACAAAACTGGGGATAACTAAATTCTAAAAATTGACTTTTTAAAAATGTAAAGTGCTTGGGGCAGGGATTGATTATTCCTACCTCACAATATCATTTTGTTGATTAGGTACAGCACGTACGGCTAGGTTAGTCCTGGACTACTTCTATTAAAGATAGCTCTGAAGCTAGGAGGAAGACTGGCAGAATCAGTTTTCTTTGGGCTGGTGCTCCTCACAAAAACAATATTGGGAGGTAGAAATTACCAGTACTATATCCCTGTCCCAAGTACTTTTCATTTTAACTGTTCTTTAAAAAACTTTACACACACTAAAGTTCTCCTTTAATTAGTTCCTGGAACATTTAGGTCTTCAATAATATACTTTTATTTTTTTGTGCTACTAATTATTTTAAGATACCACAAAAGTTGTTGCCATCTTGTATTTTGAACATATGTAAGAGGCCTTTTATAAACTCATTATAACCTGAACATTATCAGTAGTTTAAAGCCTTTATTTTACCGTTGCAAAATTTCAACATTGGCTGTAGAATACCATTGCAGTTGGTATTCTATATGGCCGATACTGTGTGGAAAAGGTATTTTGCACCTCAGTTGTTATTTTATAATCATGGAACAAAATACCATTGTAAAATAGGGATAGGTATTTTATAATGTCTCTTTATAGTGTAGTATCTCAATTTTGTCATACCATGCCTTCAAAGTATGACCCCAGGGGCCATATTTATAAGAGAATCATTATTTTGTGATACTGCGCCTTTAACAAGATCTGTATTTAAGTTAATGACCGTGGTTGTACAACAATGACCATGCGCTAAAATACAGACACTGTGTGGTATTATATTACTGCGTGGTATCGCCCATACAATACCACAGCCGTCCTTAATATCCGTGATGGTATTGTACACCAACTGTTGTAAGTTTATGACCATTAGCATTCCAATACTGTCGGTTTATAAATACAGAGCAATAGGTCTGATATACCTAGAAGTATCAGATGTTATTAAATGTTCTCTAGCTGTAATTACAGTCAGCAGATTACATGGAAATAACTGAAATTCCTTAAATCCGATTTGTACACAATTAAAGGAGTTTTTCAGTCAAGCTTTTAAAGGTTTTATGTAATGTTCGAATTTTCAATTTTTTAATTTTCTAATTTTCCATGTAATTTTAGACTTTTTCATTTTCAATTTCCAAATTTTTAATATTTGAGTTTTTTGATTTTCAATAAGTCCCAATCTTCAAACTTTCCAAATATTCCACCGGATTTGTGGATTTATGAAAACTGGCAGTGTCGAGGCAAGGTTTGCTAAAAAACCAGGACTCATCTATAATTAATAGCACAGGTAAACCTTTGCACCTCTGTACAGAAGCCCCTAAGTATCATAGATGTGCCCAAAGCATATCTCTATATAACACAGAAAATTCAATATAAAACACAGAATTTCATGTCTTACCAAAAGGAACATTTTATCTCTGTGTTCCATTTTACAGCACTAGGGCTTTAATAGAAGTTTCAAGGCTTAAGAAAAACCTTTTATAAAATTGACTGATAACCTATACCATATATTGATTCAACACTATTCCATCAATGCAGTATCTTTTTCTTTTGTCTACTGCCTTTCAGTATAAAGGAATTATGATAGATTGGTGTGATGCTTGTGATGATGACTGAAATACATGAGCTAAAGTAAGAATGACATCACATCTGATAATATTAATTTAAGAAGCTGATACAGACAGAAATGGACTGGACAGTAGCTTGATATATTACACAACAAATATATTTCGAACTCTGCTCCTAGAATCCCTTGGGTTTAATGTGTATAAGAGATATAATGACAGTTTGGCTTCTGTCATAAATCTTCTTGTACATTTTCTATTCAGCCCATTTCATGCTTAAAATGTTAAATAAAGTACAGTTTATCACACTGTCATAGGAAAGATTAACGCGGGCAATGCTAGAACCAACAGAAAATGAAGGATGTTTTAAATGAACTAGTAGAATAAATGCTTTATAAAATCTATCACAAAAGGAGGCATTTGATGATTCTCAAATGAGCGGTTAATATCCAGTACAGTAGTACCATTGCCAGAGGTAAAGCTGTGATTAAGTCAGTGCAGCTGTCAATTAGATAAACAGGATTACATGCAAAGCTTGTAGGTGAATTTAACAAAGATTAAAGCACGGGAGTTAACGTGAATGTTGAGTTTTGTCAGTTTTCAGTGACTGGTCATATTTTTACTGACAGTGTAAACATCAGAAGCAAACCTGTGTTTACTAGAGATGTCCGAACTTCGCAAAATCCGGTCCGCTCGTGGATTCGTGAATTTTCGAAAAAATTCGAAAATTCGAAAATCCGCGAGCGGACCCATTAAAATGAAAAATATCCTCGAAAATACGAGTAATCCTCGTAATTTTAAAAATGGTTGAAAATACGAGAGATATGGTAATTTCGAAAATTTTCGAAAATACGAGAAATCCGCGGTTCGGAAGTTCGGAAGGCGGAAAATCCGGAAAAATCCGCCGTTCGCGAATAAATCCACGGCAGATCTGGGTTCAGATCCGCGAACCGGCCATCCCTAGTGATTACAGGTTTTATTGACAGAACAGTCTTACACAAAATTGGCAACCTTTATTTGTCATTTGAACTAGGTAGATAAGTAAAGGCAGTGTAAAATCTATAACACTTACAGTATGTCAATTGTTTAATATTATATAAAAGGCCAACTAAAGCCTCTAAACAACACTCTTTAAGAAGAAAGAGCACCTAAATATAAAAGCAGTAATCAATGTCTTACCTCTTATTTGATGTGGTTGTAGGGAAATTTACCTTTCTAACATGGGGTTTGTGTTTTATTTCCCAACATCCCAGTATCACACAGTGTGGTCAATGACCATTTACACATGCTCAGTAGAGATGTAATGTGGGTTCGAATAGAACCCAGTTTCGAATCTGAGGGTTTCGAAGTCCTGACAAAACTTTCAGAACCCCCTCGGATTTCACGGAACCTGGATTTTTACAAATTTTCGATTTTTATCAAAAATCGAAAGTAGACGATTATCAAAAATCGAAAGTAGTGGATTATAGAAAATCGAAAGTAGAGGATTATTGAAAATCGAAAGTAGAGGATTATAGAAAATCGAATATAGAGGATTATAGAAAATCAAAAGTAGAGGATTATTGAAAATTGAAAGTAGAGGATTATCGAAAATCGAAAGTAGAGGATTATAGAAAATCGACAGTAGAGGATTATAGAAAATCGACAGTAGAGGATTATAGAAAATCAAAAGTAGAGGATTATAGAAAATCGAAAGTAGAGGATTATAGAAAATCGAAAGTAGAGGATTATAGAAAATCGAAAGTAGAGGATTATAGAAAATCAAAAGTAGAGGATTATTGAAAATCGAAAGTAGAAGATTATCAAAAATCGAAAGTAGAGGATTATAGAAAATCGAAAGTAGACGATTATCGAAAATCGAATCCTCGATTTCTGTAACTCTCGAAAATGGAATGCGGAAGCTCGAAAACAGCCCAATAGTGAGGAAAGATAGTTTTAAAATATGTTTTGGTTATATTTACGGGCTCCCCAAACCATTCCCCAGGTCTTTGTGTCATTTACAGTAACCTACTATTACTATTGGTCCCTCAAAACGGACAGAAACTTTTGAAATTATTTCTCCCATAGACTTCTATGGGTCCATTTTCGAATCTTCAAATTTTCTAATTTTCCGTAAAATTCGAAAATGGAATGAAACTCAACAGTTTTGAACATCTGTAATGCTCAGTCACGCCCACTAGTAGTCTCTATCCAATCCTTTTACAGGACAGATTAGACAAGGGGGCATGTGACTGAGGTAAGGAGTGTGGCCAGTCACTGTATATATACACAAAGTTATTTCATCCAGTTCCTTAGGAGCCTACATTTACTTTAATGCCATTTTCTGTAGTGGTATATTACAGTTTATTGAGGGGATATTTTTAGATTATAGATTATAACATTTTGGGTTAAGTTTTTCTTTAAATTACAGCATCAACAGTCCAGCACGGACATAATCCATAGAGTTTATTGCATTTGTGGCATCAATATCAAGAAAGCAAATTGCAGCACTGGTTGTCTCTCTGTAGCTATGTTTTAGTGAACACTTTCTGGTTTAGGTAAGACATAAAATGAGCATAAACTGGGCCTGGAAAACACAAAATCCCATTTGGCATGTGTGCATCTATATCAGAGGTGGGAAACTCATTTTATCAGGGAGGGCCAAACCAATAGGCTGAAAGCAATTCTGATCAATTTGATCTTATAATAAAACAGCACATTTTCTAAGGAGATTAAATTAATATCCTGAGTACATTTTTTTTATAAATCATGAAAAAAATCAATTAACCAGCTTGTTAATCACTTCATTGATTGTATATACTGTATATATCAATCTTCATAATTAAAATCTTTATTGGAACAACATAATGTTGATGTGTTTCAACTCCCACTCGAGCCGCACACAGGTTTTATGTACGTCTATACATGTGCTAATGTGAATAAAGAAGCTGAAGAATAAAACCTGTGTGCGGTGTGAAACTTGTTTTCTGGATAAATGAGGAGGAGCACAGCCGATCTCCCTCACACAAGCACCAGGTAGTTCATGCTATAAGGTGTGCAGTGTTTTTCTGATTGTGTATATATATATATATATATATTGGTAAAGTTCTACTAGCAGCAGGCCAGTCAGGGACAAGAGCCTGGATGTGGAACCTGAGGCCATAGTCTGTCCACATCTGGCCCATATAATAACCAATGGCTGTGGGATTTGTACTTTACTGTGTTCACTGTGTACTGCAAATTGCTGCTAATTACCAATACTTTTTGTTGATATCTACAAAGTAATTTGCATCAAAATCACGTGTTTCACAGTGTGCAAGTTTGTGCCATAGCAAAGGACTGAGCATGTGCAGAACATAATGGTCGTTGGCCAAACTGTGTGATACTAGAACGCTGTGAAGTAAAGCACAAACCATATGTTATTTAGGTAAATTTCCCAGCACCTAAATCAAAATGAGAGGTAAGAAATGATTACTGGTTTTATATCCAGGTGTTCTGCCTTCTGGTTCACTGTTCTGTTCTGTTCTGTGGTTTTAGTTGTCCTTTAAGCTTCCAACAATAGGTCCTACTGCTTCTGCTTTCATTGGTCTATACAGACTGTAGTAGTCAGTAAAACTACAGAATAGGGCAAGTGTGTCTTCTCCTAAACCATCATCCCTTGAGAGAGGCTTTATATTGGCTATTATTATAAGCCCAGAGACCAGCTCTCTGGTACAGCAAAGTAGAGCAACCGAGTAAAAGTCAGTTGTTTGTAAATAAAGTTTTAGCTCATTAAATTTGTACTTCAACTTCAATCATCCACTGGGCCCTGTCTGTCTTTTACTGATATGGAGATTGTTTATTTATAGATGAAATACAATTGACAATTAATGTTTGGATTCTAAATTACATTTGTAATTTGCCTGTAACTAAAAAGACATGTTTGGTGCAGATCACAAAATAACAATCAAATTATTCAACATGTTCTATTTAATGGGAATAAATATTATTATAAACCCCTTATTTTGAAGCTTTCTTATTATCCTCAGTTAATGAATTTCATGGAACATACCCTCCCCACAGAGGGAACAGAAAGGCTAATAGTATGTTTTATACTGAATAGCATAACACCGTCAGAAATGTCCAACCTGGGTAATGTGTCCCCTTTTTCTGGGGCTGGATTGAAGATGAAATGCTCAGCTAGAATATGTATTTAAATACTAGTTAACCAGGTAGCTAGTATACAGTACAGAGGCCCATTGCTGAAATAAGTCAACCTCCTATGTTGACTTATCCAACCCATTTACACCATGTCCAATCCTACACAATGGATCGTTTGGGAATCAGAATTATCCGTTAGCTACAGGGAACAAAGTTAAAATAATCATTATTCGCTACAGTGCACAGTTACTATAATAAAATGTAACATTGCTGTTTGCTTTTTTTATTATAGTCACTTTAAATGTGCTTTTCTCTTTGTTTTTTCTCGACTTGACACCACTACCCTCACCAGCTGGTGTTGCTCAGTATATTTCTGCCCGTACATTTTTAATCAGCATGATACATTTTATAAGACAGATTGGCATAGAGAATGCAATGGGAATATTAAAGGGACAATTCACTACACTTTAAATAATGAAACCCTAAACACACTATATTAAATCTTGTTTTTGCTTTTATCATATTATTTAGTCCTAAAAGTTGTCAGTCTCATTCCACAATGTTAAAGGGCATAGTAACATAGTAATTAAGGTTGAATAAAGACATACGTCCATCAAGTCCAACCTATTTACTTTTTTTTTTAACCCTACCTAACAGTTGATCCAGAGGAAGGCAAAGGCATGTCCACCCTTCTAAAAAATAATTTATATGTTGTAGGGCTTCCTCCCCCAGCCTCAACCTCATTATTATAATTGCCAGAAACTTCCCCGATCTTTACTTACCTTCCCTCTATCCTCCGCCGCACTGCCCGGCCTTCTGCTTGCATGGAACTGCAAGCAGGGGGCCGGACCGGCAGCCGCATCTGGGATTGGCTGAGAGGCAGCCAATCACAGACGTGGCTGCTGGCAGTTCAGAGCGGCAGAGGATAGAGGGAAGATAAGTAAAGATCGAGTTTCTGGCAATTATAATAATGCGGTTGGGGCTGGGGGAGGAAGCCCTACAATATATAAAAAGGGATTTATGCTGGGGGGAGGGAGACCAAAACGGGAAAAGAGGGAGGGAGAGGGAGGGGGGGGAAGGCTGCAGGGCACATGGCAAAATTCTTCCGGAGGAGAGACAGGAGGCAGAGTCCTATATGGACTCTGCTAGGCTCCTGGTTGCCAATATTTTGGACTTTGGGGGAACATTGCAGGAGAACCATTTGGATCTGGGATGTAAGTTAAGGATTTTATTACACTACAGAGTGGGGTCAGTAGTGGGGGAAATTATAGTTTTGGGGGTGGACATGCCCTTTAAATACTACTAACCACAAAATCCCATTAACATTAGTTTACTCTCTCATCAAGGACATGTAAAAATACTGTCTAAACAGCCTAGTGATACCTAATTCCAAAGCCCAATGTACATTTAGTGTAGTGAAACATGTTTTAAAGGAGAACTAAACCCAATTTTTTATACTGCAGAATCTGAAACCAACCACGTTAAAAACAGCAATAAGCTATAAAATACCACTTCGGTAAATTATAATAAGATAAATGTAAGCCTGTTAAGGACTGGATGAAGTATCTGTGTGTAAGTGCAGTGTCAGACCACACCTCCTGACCTCACATGCTTCCTTGCTGTCCTGTAAAAAGATTGGCTAGAGATTATTAATGGGTGTGAAAAACAGTTTCTGCCATAGCTAAGGACTGAGCATGTGCAGAAAATAATGGTCATTGACCAAACTGTGTGATACCAGAATGCAAAGTAAAGCACAAACTATATGTTATTTAGGTAAATTTCCCAGCACCAGTATCAAAATGAGAGGTAAGACACAGATTACTGGTTTAATATCAAGGTGTTCTGCCTTCTGGTTCAGTGTTGTTCTGTGGCTTTAGTTGTCCTTTAACATATTTTGGTTTGTACCAAAACACCAATGTACTATGTGTTTCTCCAATAGTCAGTTTTATGAGTTAATGTGGAAGAACTTAAACAGCATGTAAGCCCTGGTACCCAGGAATTTTCCTGCTGGCAGACCTACCAATTGAGATAACGGTTAGTTAAGAAGTACCGCTGAAATTTTGTCTCAATTGCTTTTGTGGTCCACCAATGACAGCAGGATTGTCTTTGGTTATTCATCATGCCTAATCACTTGGACCAACTAAGTGATTAGTCGGATCTAAAATTACAGCTCAATTGACCAAAATTTCTGTCTGTGTGTTCAACTAGGCTTAACTATTGCCGTGTGTGTACTAGCCCTAATGCTAGGTACACATAAGCCAATTACTGTCTAATATCTTCTACCTATAGCTCTAAACGCTTAGCAGCATTTTAGCAAAAAAGGTGATCATACTGGCACCTGATTCTGAAAATTCTGATTCTGAAAATGTAAATACGCCAGGTTGGGCTTAAATAATCGGCATGTCTGATCTATTTTCAAACCAATTTAGGCAAAATTTGTTATGTAAAAATAATAAATCAACAGAAATATTGTACAGGGTGGGACAAAATATTGACCCAAGTATACTGACCCTAAAGCTAGGTACACACAGTACAGATTTCTGAAAGATGACAGACAGGATCTGCAAGATCCTGTCTGCCATCTTTCAAAGATCTGCATACACACAGTCCCGAGCGTTCTCCCTATGAACTTCATAAGGAGAACGCTCGGGACTGTGTGTTTCCATCGGCCGCGCTAGACTCCTCTATAGGGAGTCTAGCGCGGCCGATGGACATTTTCGGCCTTTCCCGAACGAGCGTACGGCCAACCCGATCGTTTAGCAGCCGCGAGCTCGTTCGGGAAACGAGCGTACACACATAACGATAAAGCCCCGATACCGGCGGATCCGACGGTAACGGGGCTTTATTGTTAGTGTGTGTACCCAGCTTTACACTTCTGCAGAGACTACAGATCTTATTGGCAATACAGCATACTCATTGTGACAGATAAAACTGGATTTCAATGATTTCCAAGCACAATCTGTATGTAAATAATCCTATAAAACCTAATGCGTGCTGGTGGAATGGGGCAATCAATTGGCAATTTAAGGAGAAACAATTAATTAACAGGGGTAATTACTTGCTTTATCGGTTACCTTTGTTGTGCGATATTCATTGCATGTTAAACATGTAATTAGATGCCTGGTGTGCCTATACTCTAATAACTCTAATAGCAAAGATGAACAGTTTGTAAATTGCCTTTTAATAGGATCATGGGTTGTGATCATAGGTTAACTAAAATGGTCTACGGTGAAATATTGCAACACATAAGGAAACATGGCCCAGCAGAGTTATTTGGGACAAATTATCGACCATGTCAGTTGTCACTATCAGTCAGTAAATCTGCCAGAAGGCAAATCTCAGCCTGTGAATGCCAATCCTTATTTAACAGAAGCAACGTGGATCCAATTAATTTAACCAAAAATTTTTAACATAGGCCACATAAATTATGGATTGGTAATCAGTCAAATATAAAAATATGCATAATAAGCCAAAATGTACCCATGTGTCAAATCATTTAAAAAATGTCAGTCCCTTTGTAAATTATAGCCAATCTCTCACTGGGTCCGAATACAGTATTGTACCGTGCAGTCAATTGGGCTAAAATTTTGTATTGTGTGTTGCAGCTCTTTAAATTGAGTCAAACAAAGCACCTGTAGTGTGGATTAAAAATACAACCCAGACAGGAAACATGGATATTGGGAGAACAAACAGCCAGTCTGCTGGAAATTTCATTTAGGGACCACTGTAATCCAATAAACATGCCCATAACCTACCTTTACCCTTGACAGTACCCTTGCGATTGGGAAATGCAAGTATCTGTTAAAGGCATATTATATAGTTATTATATTGAGGGCATTATAAAGGGCATCTATACTGAAAAAAATTTGTTGTTATTGTTGATCTGCCCCCTTTTTCTTTAGATATCTAATCTAAAACATCTTATAGTTCAGTCTGTCAATCAAGTGCATTACTGTCATAAACTATTCTTCTGTGAGCTGTTTTGCTGTAGCTGGAATGGTGACAGTTTCGACAGTTGGAATGCTGTGTGCAGTTTTGACAGTTAGTTTGTGGGAAAACATTCAGGTCAGATTTTAGTGGGAGTGGTTGAAAGAGGGCGGAGGGATACTACTCCTGAACAAAACATGTGCTGGATTGAAGGTATGCAGCAACACACACACCTCTGAGTAAGTGCTACTTACATGTATGTATTTATAGATTAAGATGAGGGGTTTTTTGTATAGTGTCCCTTTAAGTGTCCAGTCTATTTCTCTAGTTATGTGCCCTATAGTGCAAATTTGACTGTGCAAATGAAACAGCAATAGAGAAAATTAAAATCCTTTAGGACAGACTGAAAACAAATCTTTCATTAAAGATAACAATATAATCCTGGGAATTAGTCTACCAGGGGATAGGAGCTGAAAGCTAATCAAATTATCTGCCACATAATAGACAATTTTCAACAGGTTGTACTGTGGCAGCAATGACAGAAAATATGGTACCCCATTGAGGCAGAAAATAAGACCTTAAGGGTCAAATGCTAACTTATTATCATTATAATGTTGTGTGAATTGTTTCTGGTTCTTATATTGCATCTATTACACAGTAAAATGGGAAAATCCTATCAGCAATCTCTTGCTAATAACAAAAGCTAAAATGCTAATTAAAACTGCTCAACCATTTGCTTATTATCGTTCATAATTCTCCCTAAAACGGCTCTTCCTGAAGGCAGATTTAGTTATTAAAGAAACATTTGACTGTTTACTAACTTATTTTTAAGCCAGTTAGTAGTTATGGGGGTATTGAGGAAAAAGGCAAATAAATGTTTAGAAATGTGCAGTATTATATGTATATAATGTATATTTATATAAAATGTATACTCCACGGTCTTTATTTTATTAGTGGACCTTTCTCACACATAGACCAGGGAAACAATGTTTGTACCACTAATAAAATGGAGTGCACGTACATTTTTGCAACTATATATATATATATATGTGTGTATATTTTTTTATTAATGTTTATATTCTCTGGCTTTCTTCCGACCAGCGCACATTTTATGACTTTATGATGCAGTTGTAATGTAACAGCATGCTTGTAAAATGCCTCCAGTTTTGATTACATCACATTTTTAGACTCTCTCAACATCTTTCTTACACACAAGATCTCTAGATCTAGTTGTGAGATGCTAGATGTGACAGTGGAAAAAAGAGAATGTTTATTTACTTAACTATAGCATAAGCCCACTGCCACCAATTCACTGCTTCACACTTAAAGGGCATCTATACTGAAAAATAGGTTATGTTAAATTGACCATAACTGGAAACTTTAATTCTTTCCAGCCACCACTGTATCATTTTTTGGTTGATCTGCCCCCTATTTCTTTAGATATCCTATCTAAAACTTCTTATATCTCAGCTGTCAATCAAGTTCCTTGCTCTCACTTCTTCTGTGAGTAGTTTTACTGTAGCTGGAATGGTGACAGAGTTTTGACATTTGGAATGCTGTATGCTGTGTGCAGGCTTGACAGTTGGTTTGTGGGGAAAAAAGTCAGGTCAGATGAAAGTGGGAGGGGTTAAAAGAGGGAGGTGGGGATACTGCTCCAAAACAAAATGTGTGCTGGATTGAAGGCATGCAGCAACACACGCAAATCAGAGTAAGTTCTAATCACATGTATTCAATTATAGCTTAAGATGAGGCAAAGTCATTTTTTCAGTATAGTGTCCCTTTAAGCTAGGTACACACCATAAATAAATTTTCAGTGTTTAGGTCGGTCGAGCAGAATTATTGTACTGGTTCCTTGTGACTTTCGACCAGTCAAAAGTCTTGAAAGGTCGGTAAGGAGGAAAATTGTATGGCGTGTACCTTAAGAGAGGTTCAAGATGACCTGTTACAACTGAGGTACAGAACAAGTGATAACAAGATCAGGTATATTTCCCCTTTTAAAGGGAATGTCCACCCCTCTAGTAAAAACTGAGTATGTTGTACAAAAAAAAACCTAAACCTAGAGTTCATTTTGTTTCCAATGAGTAAATCTGCTTCCAGCGGCTCTGCAATCCACTCTCCACTTCCGGGAAAAGCAGTCAGTGTCGGCGTGACAGTGTCGTCACAGCCAATCACTGACTGCCATTCCCGGAGCAGTCTCCACTGCGGCTGCTGGGTAAAACACAAAAAGAACACAGCAGCCACAGTGGAGAGGGAGTGAGGAGACCGGACGCGGATGGATCTCAAACTTGTAAGTATAATCTCTTGCTGGGAGCAGATTTACTCATTGGAAACAAAACTAACTCTAGGTTTAGGGCTAGGCCACACTGCTGCGTTGTTTGTGCAATTGCGCTTGCGTTTGCGCATGCGTTTGTGCTTGCACTTTTTCAGATCATTGAAACCGCGGCAACGCACCGAAAACGCACGTGATTTGCCTTCCGCATTTTTAGCCGCAATCGCATGCATTTTCCTATACCTAATGAAAAAAACGCATGCGCAAACGCAACAAAATTGCATTTGCAGCGCAGTGTGGCTGTGCCCTTAGGGAGGTTTTTGCACAACATATTTTTCCTAGAGGGGTGGACATTCCTTTTAATAAACAGTGGGGAAAGATCAGAGAAATGTTAACAGCACATTGGCCTATCTTGACGAGTGACGCTTCTTTAACAGATTTGGTACCTGACAGACCGTTAATAACATTTTGGAAAAGATGAGATGATCATCCGACAGGTATTTCAGATGCGGAAGTTTTGCAGATACATGAAAGTAGGCAGGTCTTTCAAAGACAATGAAGGTAACACCACATATAAAATCAATGGTTATTTTACTGTGACAGCAAGGGAGTGAGATATCCGTTAGAATTTTCCTGTCCTTACTATACATAGGCAAGATTACACAAAAAGTCAAGGAGAGGTTAAGTTCCCATCTGTCCAATATTAGAAATGCACAGAAAAATATGGATGAAGGGAAAGGAATCCCTGGTGTGGCAGACCATTATAGAAAACACCTTGGATACATGATCATAGACAACATAGGGTTACAGATGGGAGGGGGAAATTTGGATAAACTACTGTTTAAAATGTAAGCGAATTGGATATTTAAGCTACAGACCCCCCCCCCCCATAGGTCTCAATGAAGAATGGGATTTGACTTCTTTTATCTGAATTGAAAATTCCCTCTTTTCACCCCATCTCCATACAGATCTGAAACTTCTATGTGTGAGATGCCTGATTCTGGACATAACCCGACACCTGATCTTGGATATGATACCCCTGACTTTCCAAAATGGAAATTTTTACCAATCGTAGAAGCTGAAATGTCCTTATATGCAGAGCCGACTCTAGACTTTTTGGCACCTGAAAAAAAATTCCAAATGCTGGAAGGGGTGTAGTTTTATAATTGAAAGTGGGTAATGCTTTGAAGTAGGGTGTGGCGTGTCCAGAACAGGGAGGAGCTTTATACACATGACTGGTAAATAATGCCCACAGTGACTGGTATTAGATGCCCACAGTGCCAGGTAAATGATGCCCAACATTGATTTTTGATCTGCAGGGCTAACAAACATTGATTTAGATCAAATGAATTACCAGTCAGAAGGGAGGGTGAGGATTCCTAGCTGCATTCTGTTGTGCAATGTGATGGCTTTCCCTTGCCTCATTAGGGAGGCAGCCCTGCTTATATGGGATGCCTGTTTATTGAAATTGATGGAGATCTGATTGACTACAAAGTAAGGGTCATATAAAATATGGTCCTCAGTATTCTTAAGAATGAGGACATGTTGGAACTATGGGACCAGACCTTTATTAAACTTAAATTAAGCACAATGACACACAGGGTATATGTAAAATAATGCAAATATTGCTAGACTAATAGGTTGATGCTCCTGGGACTACTGTAAGGATAATATTTGCACATTGAAGATTTGCATATTCAGGATTTGCAGGTGGGACGGTTTAAATAAAAAAGGAAACAATCGTCATTCAAAATTAGAATTATTGGGTAATAACCCTAAGGGGCATATTTACCTCCACCATGGAGGATGGAGGTATACTTACCTTTTTAATGGATAGTGGATATTTAATGGATACTTAATAGACAATGGACGCTAGCCATCTGGGGTGCTGAAAATGAACATATATATAAGTAGACCCACTCTGTTTGATTATATTTAGCAACTCTTTCCTTAGAATAACTGTTATATTGTAAAATGTATACATTATATCATACTGATCTACATAATTGCTTTGTATTGCTGCGTATTGTTAGGTATTAACTCATTGCTTATTGGCAATCCCAAGATGGATTTTGCTTGGGATTATTGATTTCCCCATTGAGAGACACAAATTTTAATATGATAGACCCATCGCTGAGGTGCTTGGTACAAAGCTTTGTGGTCTGCCACCATGAATATGGCTGCCATACACCTTTTAGGGTGGGTTAACATAGGGGTTTTCCTGCTGCTTTTCAGTCTTGCACTCTATATATTAATGTACATCTGTATATGCTATTATTGATATCAGTGTGTGTGTGTGTGTGAATGGAGTGTGTGGGGATATCCTGATATATCTAATTATCTATATTACCTTTGTATTAATGCATTGCATTTGGCCTTTTTAGAAGAGGGACGTGTTTTTAACTTTTTCTGCGTGTTCACTTACGGTATACCCAAATTTTTGCCCTATGGACTATCCACACTTGAGTAAATAAAGGATTTTTATAACTTATAAATTTACTTGAGTGTGCCCTCATACTTCCACTTTCTGTGTTCTTCCCCCTTGTCACCTTCACTGTTTTGCTTTTTACTTACCCCCAAAGAACTACCGATTCCAAGATTTGGATATCAAACGTGCAATTAAAATAATTTCTTTGTTTTAAATCTGGGACAATATATATTAAATTGACTTTTGTACATCCATACTAGATTGAAACTAGTGTATATATATATATATATATATATATACAGTATATAAGCATGGTACAGCAAAATCCAGCTTGGGATACACACACTCAAGGCAGAGGCATCTAGATAAGTATATATAAAACTGAAATAGACAAAACCCCTGAACAGCCCTTCTGATCAACCTGCTGTCAATGGAGACTGAAATAAGAGTTTAGACTTTAGACTATATGGAAATGCAAAAAAAAAGAAAATTGAGAATTATAAAAATAGTAAATACAATTCACTTTCACAGTTTCATCTTTTCTAAATTTGGCAAAAATGATTTTGGGGCTAAATTTGGCCTTAATTTTTCACATTAAATTTTATATATTCACATTATATATGTACACATAGCACATAAACACACTCACACACTTGCTGGCTAATGTCTTATGACTCCTTGTGTAATTAAAGAAATCACACAGATGTGATTATGGACTCTCTTTAAAAGAAAGCATGCAGGCTTTTATTTAAATTTAACTTGTTCAGAGACTACAGATGCCCTTTAATTTGCAGCAATATTTTTAATGTCTGGTGTATCTGTAGTCTAATGCTGGGCAAACATTACATATGACATTTAGCCAACTGTCTGGACCAATCAATTTGCTGTGATATTTTGCTATTGATAGCAAATTACATTTACATTACAAATTACATTATATTAAGTGTCATTAAATGTCGACTGTTGGATCTGCCTAACTGCCCAATCAAGCTGCTGCTTATCCAAATTTAAATTTTGGCTCAGTCACATATTGTGCCAGTGTTAGACCCTGCTTCTAAATAGCATGAATCAAAACACATTCATTTTTACTTAAGAGTGCACAGCTCGGAACTAGACTTAGTGCCCTGTTCTAAAAGTGAAATGGGTTGCTGACAAAAATTTTCAGTGGAGGATATCATGTACAGCACAGCAGGGGGTGGGACATTCGTTAAGATCAATATGAAATGTTCCCCATTCCCTGTACAGAGAAAGCCCTCTTTTTGGACTCATTGATTTCCAGTGACAGGCTTGTCATTTGCTGCCTCTCAATTACTTTTCAGAACATTTACACTCTTTGAATTCATATCTTTCTCTCATGTCTCCTCTTAGTCATCCTCGTGTACTGCTTTCCTTTCTTCTATGTCTTTGTTCCTTCAGATTTTTTACCATTGTTCTATTTTCTTTCCAAAATTATCTACTTTATAGTTCCCTTTTTACCTATTGACCTCTACCTCCTGTTTTTCCTGTCCTTGCTTTGTATTCTGTCCTATATAACATATTCCTATCTATAGAATTCCTAGAGTGCGCATCTATCAGTGGATAGAACACTTAACCACAAAGCGAATATCCAGATACAAATATCCAACATATTGGATATATTTTCATATAAATTTTCATATAAATTGTTGGGGTTATTTTTACCAGGAAAGAGAGTGACTATAGGGAGACCTGCCTTCTTATTCTTGCTGGTCCCACCCCATGAGCCACTGAAAATGACACAGACAGCATATCAAAGCAAGCTGTGAGCTGTCAGCAACTGCACAAGTGATATTTTGACAGCACACTGTTCATGCATGTACCCACCTAGGGAAGAGGGAGTAGGATTTTCTACCTCCATGGGTTAAGCACTACAGGTGAGAGAAAGTTTATTTTGGGCCAAACTTGCCCTTTAAATGAAATCTACCATGTTTCACCAGTTGATCTAACATAATATCTCAGATATGCCATGACCTGAATGAACCTTCTCTAGCATTGTTTGATATTGGTATTTTACAACTCCATGAAGTTTTTTTGGAAAGTACTGACCATGGTGCAAAATACCAATACTGTACCATGAGTTATTTTGTTAACATGTAGAACAAACCATAGTTAGCCTTTGCAGTTTTAAATGACTGTATCAGACTTGACGTCTTACTGTGCTAGGAGATGGGATGGCAGTCTGGCAAAGACATGCACAGCTACTTGTAAATATAAGATGCCCTTGTGCCCAGCCCACACAGACTTGAAATTTAAGATGCCATCGTGCCCAGGTACATACAAGTTTGCCCACAGTGACTGGAACGTACAGTTGTTCTGCTACCATTCTATTCAAAATCTGTTACAGCGTGGATATAAAATATTTTGTTGAAATTAGCTGATGCATTAAGTAACCCAATAGCTCAGAATCTTTTAGCCATTCAGAGAAACATCACTGTTCCTGCTCTGAAAATTGTACCCCAGTTCATTTCTAATTATCGTGATATTTCTTTCCCCTTCTTTGAGAAATGAATGAACACAGAAGTTCTCGATCTCTGAGTTGCTTTAGATATCATCATTGCCGGTTGTTTGCCCATTAGCAACATTCTTTGCTTTTTTGAAAACAGCTTGGAATGAAAAAAATTGCAGAATCTATTTATGAGAAAATTGCTGTAAATTCCATGGGCTATATGGAAGTCAGATGAACTCCCACAAATACTGTAATTACGGACAATAGGCAGAAATGAATGAAAGGAAATGAAAAGTCATTAGACGTCAATGAGTCTTTCATTCCCTTCGTTCCTCTTTAAGCTGCATCACTCAAACACCATTTACAAATATTTTGTTCTTTATTCTTGGATTTACTTCTATGGGCCTGGGTAGTGCCAGGATATTATTACAGAGAACAGAAAGCTGCAAGGACAGCAATTCTGCAACAGTTTAATCTACTCACAGAACATGGTTCGTTTTCTCCTTTTTACTAGAATCTCACTTTAACACTCTCCATAAAGAAATAGAAAAATTTTCCCAAGAGATACATTTTGGCTGAATATTTGAAATTTTCCATTTGACATACAGGGAACATTCTCATTGCATAATAAGCTATTAAACCGTAAAAAAAATAGGATTGATGAACAACTGTATATGTATAACGCTTTATTTATCAGCTTAAATATGCAGCATCTTTTTAACAGTACAGACCAATTATTCTAAGGCTTGCCATACACTGGTCAATTTTAAAAAAAATGATTTGGACAAATCAGTGAAGTTGTCAATGCTAGGACAAATAACAATATGATTGATAGCTGTTTCATGTGCTGCCATTTCTGCACATGCTCAAACTTAGAAAAAGCTCATTGAGCAGAGGAGGGAGGCAGAAACCTTTGCCAGAAAGGAATAGAACTTATTAAATATCTGGTTACAAATGCATGTTTTAAACTGGTAAAAATAGCATTTGGGATTGTGGGCAGATAACGGAAAAGACTTCAGTTTTTCGTTTTATGGGTGGACATGCCCTTTTACTTTATTTTATAACATATTTCTCTATTAAAATTGTTGTGCATTTTAGCACTATGTCAAAGTTTATAGATTGATATAGAGATACAGATTAATAAGTAATGCCTTGGGACCTCACAAACAAGGGAAAATTGACAATTTCATTCAAATATATATAGTGTTCTAGAATGTGATCCACCATCCATCACCCTGGGCATCACTCATCAGCTTGCTTTGGGGGCTAATGCCAGTAAGGGGGACTTTTGGTGATGTCACTACCACCCTTCACACACAGACACCATGGGAACAAAGGTAAGTAACTTCTTGCATATTAAATATTAACTTTTGAGACGTTTCATTTATCTTTCCCCAGAGGTAATATCAGTGTTTTATTCTCCTTTAATATAAAGCTTGTAATCTAGAATATTGTTAAATTGTTTTTCCCTTCATTGTAGTCGATAGGCCTATTATAATACACAAGTCTCTGCACTTTCAATGGAGAGCTGCAGTGGTGAGAATCCTTATTAGAATCGCTCAGTGATGTCACTAAGTGACTAGTTCAATTATTAGTGCCACTGCAGCTCTCCATTCCTAATATAACTAGAGATGTACGAACTTCGCAAAATCCGGTCTGCTCGAGGCCGGCTCGAGCAGACCCATTAAAACCCATTAAAATGAAAAAATCCTCGAAAATACGAGAAATCCTCGTAATTTCGAAAATTTTAAAAAAATACGTATTTTAAGCATTTTCGAAATTACAAGAATTCCTCGTAATTTCGAAAATTTTCGAAAATACGCATTTCACGCATTTTCGAAAATACGAGAAATAATTTCGAAAATGTATTTTCACATGTTTTCGAAATTACGAGAAATCCTCGTAATTTCGAAAATACGTATTTTCATGCATTTTCGAAAATACGAGAAATCCTCGTAATTTCGAAAAGTTTTCGAAAACGCGGTTCGGAAAAGTTCGGAAGGCGGAAAACCCGCCATATCCGCCATTCACGAACGTGGTAAATCTGCCGCGGATCCGTGTTCGGATCCGCAAACTGGGCCATCACTATATATAACATAAAAATCAGTGTCCTACCTCTTATCCAGCCACCCTGGAATCGAACATTTCACAAAACCAATGTCCACAAAGAGCTGGACAGGAATGGATCAGCCGTGCATACACGGCACAGAACAGCCTGGCGCGCATGCGCATTACCATCCATTACGGCACATGAGGAAATCAATACCAAAGTAATAGGCGGGCGCGCTCGGAGCAGCCGGGCGCGCACACGCATTATGCAAACAAAAAATAGGCACGAACAAAATGGAATAAACCAAAATTAACAAACAGGGGTAAACATAAAGCCTATAAAACTAAAACAAGTGAAATAAACCTAAAAACAAACATCTGATTCTGACTAAATTACTATTAACATTTGAACAATGAATGTTTAAACATATATCTAAGATAAAGATTTTAAATAGTTAAAATGTTTAACAATGTTTTTTTAATGTTATGTTCCAAACTTTGGGGAAAAAAAAGTTAAACAAATTCTTTTCACCAGCTATTATCACTGTACTTATTTAAAATAAAAACTTGTGTATTATAAGAAATAATTCGCCCCTTACAGTGTAATATACGGCTATTAATCCACCTCGGAGTTCCCTGACCTGTATAAAAGCACTCGGCCTATGGCCTCGTGCTTTTATATGGTCAGGGAACTCCTCGGTGGCATAATAGCCTTATATTACACTGTAAGGGGTGCATTATCCCTTATATAATACATAAGGCTCTGGCATTTCAATGGGGAGGTGCAGTGGTGAGAATCTATATAATCAGTCACTCAGTGATGTCACTGTCACTGTTTTCCACTGCCCCTCCCCATTTCTCTCTCCCTCCCTGTATTAGTAATGTAGATAACAAGCCCATTTTTGTACACTGACTGACTGACTGACTGAATTACTGTGCTGACAATGAGAAGCGAGCGGCCGATTCAATTATGGAATGCGCTCGCTCCTACTTATCAGCACAATAATTCAGTCAGTCAGTGTAACGAACCAGAACAGCAGTGGGTGAGAGAGATGTTTAGTCTCTTTAGTTTGAGATAGAAACGTCAGTTAACTATTTGTATGTACAAAAATGGGCTTGTCATCTACATAACTAGTACAGGGAGGGAGATAGAGGAGGGGGGGAGACAGAGTGTCTGTGCTGGGTTTTTCTTCTTTTTTTTTTACCTTATGTATTATATGGAAAAATATGCTACCTACAGAATAATAATCGGATATTACTTCACCTTAGAGTTCCCTGACCTCTATAAAAGAACTCAGCCTGACGGCCTCGTGCTTTTAGATGGTCAGGGATCTCCTCTGTGACGTAATCTCCTTATATTACACTGTAGGTAGCGTATTATCCCTTATATATTAATTGCTATTTAAAGCCTGGATATTCAAAAACAATAGACCGCGCCGCTGGAGTATTATTAGGTGATGTCGGTAATGTTTGTATAAACTATATTTTCGGATTATCCTGAAGCAGCAGGTGAAAGTGTCCAGGAACAGCTCATGGTAAGACATTTCAGGTAACAAATTAAGGGATATCAAATATGTCTTGAAGCCACTTCAGGAGGTCCTGCTCCTCTAAACAATGTTATTGGTGGTTCGGGTACCACATGATACTCACTACCATGTGATATCATACAGTTGGTACAGCAGGCAATCCCCTGTATATGGTATAAAGAACTTTATAAAAACAAAGAAAAGTTACATAAATTTACCAAGAGGCGCAATATAAAATCAGCGCAGGTAACGATGTGCGAAGCAACTGTGGCTCTCTGTAAATTAGGTTAAAAAAAAACTAAATTAAACCATTTTGTATAAAAAGGCCATTTACTTGAATAGAAGCCTTGTGTCTTTATCAGCATAGAAAAAGCAGATGTGAGATTTAGCTTCTTATTACACTGTCATTCGGTGCAGTAACTTTTTGAGTATTGGCATCCTGACAGAACACTGACATAAGAGATCATGTGAAGGGTTAGTAGAACATCCCCCGGTGCAGGAAATTAGTCGTGCTAGCTTGTGGCACATACAGAGAGATTCAATAAAAGTTCTTATCATTTAAAATGGTGCTAATTTTGCCCCAACCAATCAGATCTTATTTAACATCTGAAAGCTTACATCTGATTGGTTGGGGCAAAATTAGAACTTTTATTGAATAAAAAAATAAATGTCTTATACATAATGCAAACTAATGTATATAAAAATAACAACTCTTTATGAATAATAATTTATGGACCAGCTGAAATGTATAGATCCATTACTCTGTGCTCCATCATCTATTTCTTCATTTTGTCTAATCTAGTACGGCTGGGTACATATGGGTTTATATTTCATCCTACTGATAACTTAGATATTTCGATCGGAATTTTATTTCGAAATCAGTTGAAAAATGGATCAGACATGTCAGAAAACCTTTTCCAAATTGCTCAAAATAGTGATGCCGTTTAAAGGGGGCCCCATGCTGGGTACACAAGCTAACCTCATTGTCTGTACTATAGTGATCATTTGGCACATACCACATCTCTTGTCCTATAACATTGTGGGATTATCTGGTGGAATCTGGCAGTGGTGAAGTACTAGTGCAGTGATGGCCGAGTGCCCAAACTGGAACCCAAACCCCACTTTTTATTGCATAGTGCCAACACGGTCATTTAACCTGAATAGAGAGATCTAAAACAATGACCACTAACCCTACATTATTAGACAGGAGTTTGAGATCTAAAACAGGGACACAAGCAGAGCTGAATGTTTTAGCATGTGACTGGCATGTTATTGTAGGCTGTCTGTAGCAGAGACAGCTGCTACAGACAGCCGCTACACTTTCTTTCTGGCTTTCTGGTAACAAACTCTGGTGAACTCTGCTGTGCATGAGGGCCCACAGATAGGACTCCGAGTGTCACCTCTGGCACGTTTGCCATATGTTCGCCACAACTGTACTAGAGCCTCATCTCTTTGGTTAACAGAGAAACTGTAATATTCAGCCCAGTGTGAAGTACTAATGCGTATATTATTTTTGCCCTCCAATTAACAAGGGCAACATTTTTATGACATGTCAAATTTATTTTTTTAAATATATACCCTCAGAGGGAGATGAAATAGAGCAATATATTGGGCTATCCACTAAATGAGTGCAATACCCACACTAAACTATATCCTATCAGATTAGTGTGGGTTCTACACTCGTCTTGCACATGGATTTTTGGCTTACTTTTTATAATGAAAATGAACGCCTTTTTGATATCCCGAGAAAGGTTGCAACTTACCGAACACTTCCTACCATGTACTAAAGTATTTAATACATTGTGGAACGAGTAAGTTGCATCTCCACCTCTGTGTCTGTGTTATAGTCCAGTCTGGCACATATAATATATCAGGGCAATCTCCATCTATTTTTCCTACAGAATATGCCCTTAAATCAGCATAAAGCAGGCCAGCACTTATAAATTAATAAACAATAAATTATATCAATGGGCCACATATGACCTGGATAAACCATCCCACTGCTTAGTCCCCGCAACGCTGCTTTTATATTGTACTAGCAAACCCCGATTCTTTAAATCGCAAATCCACTGCCGCACCTTGTATTTGCCTACAATGCAGGGTATCCTGATTCCAAATGCTTGCTTAGGGCAAGGCCACACTACAGGCATTAGAGATTGTGTGTTTGATTCCGGGGCAATAAATGATAGTTCAACTAGATTTTTTAAAAACATTTTCAGGAATCAGTCCTTATGTGGCCTTTGGGGGTTTTAGGAAGGTCCAGCAGCTATAAGACCCGCACCCTACCTTTCCACAATTCTTTCAAAGACTGTCGTGGCCCCATTAAGGGCCTTTGGGGGCTTAGGGGATCCCACAGCTTGAAACAAGGTCGCATCTTCCCTGGCCCATACAGAGCCCGACTTTAATATTTTTTCAAAATATAATTGATCAAGATTGGAATATTAGCCAAACATATTTGCAGGCAGTATTTCAGCATTGCTATATAAGATGACGTGAAAGCTAGTGGCAGGATTACCATATAATTGTATTACCCTATACATGTTAAGAACATCTATGTATCATGCATTTCTGTATCTACAGGATAGTCATATTGCCGGAGGGTAAGACATACTGCCATCAGGTAATGGATGAAAAGACAAATTGCTAGAGAAAAATAACAAAGAATGATTAGGGTGGAAGAACTTACTGAGTCAGTCATATAACTAAGGATCAAACCAGCTGAAAAGATACAATGCTGATGGGATAGAAGGAATACATACAACCAGACTACCACACATTGTGCTGGATAGATATTTACATAGACACTCATTTTGCTGTGTAACAAAACTGGTTAGCTTGAATAATGTTAAAGGGCATGTCCACCCCCAAAACTATAATTTAACCCACTAATGTCCCCACTGTGTAGTGCATAAAAATCCTTACCTTACATCCCTGCTCCAAATGGCTGTCCTGGTATGCCCCTCCAAAGTCCCAAAAACTGGCCACCAGGAGCCTGGCAGAGTCCATATAGGACTCCTGTCTCTCCTCCGGGAGAATTTTGCCATGCGCACTGCAACCCTCCCCCCTACAGTTCCCTCCCTCCCTCTCCTTCCCGTTTTGCTCTCCCTCCCCCTAGTGTAAATCCCCTTTGTGGTATAGTAAGTCTCCCTCCCCCAGCCCCAACCGCTATAATAATTTTTACACAAACTCCCCTGAACTCTACTTACCTTACCTCTCTCCCCCGGCGTTCTCCACTGCTAGCAGCTGCATCCGTGATTGGCTGCCTCTCAGCCAATCATGGACGCGGCTGCTGGTCTGGCCCCCTGCTTGTAGATTCATGCAAGCAGAGGGCCGGAACAGTACACTGGAGGAAAAAGATAAGGTAAGTAATGATCGGGGGAGTTTCTGAAAAAAACTATTATAGCAGCTGGGGCTGGGGGAGGGAGCCCTACTATACCACAAAAGTTTTTAAAAGGGGTGGACATGCCCTTTAATTTCTCAATTGATTGGTGAGCTCATGGGGTCTGGCAGTACATGTACTCTACTAGTGTTCAGGGCAAATTTACACTGTATTGACTGTACTGAAATGTTATCATGTATAGTTCATGTATAGTTGAGTACAAAATAACAAAAATGTAAGTTATACTGGTGAATATATTTCTACTACAAACATTCTAAGGCAGAAGGCACACCTCTGGCACTTTGAGGTCACACCAGTGTGTCCCGGCCCATGCTTTGAGAACCCCTGTGCCAAGGGATAAAAAGAAGTAACTCATTTCTAACTGATTACACTGTTACCTCCTAATGTAGGGAGAAGGAAAGCAGTGAAAGGGTCTGCATTGTACCTCACTGATAGAACTAATCTACAAACTGGTTACTCTGTCTCCTCCTAATTTCGGGAGAAAGAAAGCAGTGAATGGACCTGCCTTGTACCTCACTGATAGTAACTAATCTACAAACTGGTTACTCTGTCTCCTCCTAATTTAGGGAGAAAGAAAGCAGTGAATGAACCTGCCTTGTACCTCACTGATACAGCACTTTATTGTGGGGACTTTTTAATTTTTTTTTATTTGGTCTGAACTATAAACTAATAGATGGCTTTATGGTCACGCAAAAGTTTTGCATCGAATCACAATGCAGAAAGAACTGCTATCGGCCTATTACATTGTAGGTGCAATTCCCCCTCACACCATCAGACTGAGAAAGAAGCAAAGGGGCAGTTACTCATGGCAGTCCCACTGAGCAGCCTGATAAACCCAATGATACAGCCCCAGCCTAGGGTTTCCAGATCAGGCAATGGAGGAAAATGTAATTAGTGCAGCTGGACTGATTTGCATATTTTAAAGTCAACCTTGCTGTATATTTTAGTCTATATACAACATATAAACGGTATTGTAGCGTTTTATGATCGGATCCAGATGTTTAGCAGCTGTAAATTGCTATGGGCCTTGTTTATGGAGGAGTGCAGGGTACTTTTCCGGAGTCAAGGTATTAAATCAGCTAGCGAATTTAACTAGCTACAAAAGATACCTGCGCTCGCGATTTAATAACGCAAATAGCCGGTGTTAAAATTACGCTGTGAGTAAATCACTTTCAGGATTTCCTCACAAGCATTAATACAATATTACATTTCCATAGGGACATCCAGAGTGATTGTGGCTCCATATAAATGAGGCCCTATATGTAACATTTTGTCAATGTTAACCACCTCAAATAATGCCTGTTAAGAAAATGTTACCCGAGTAAGGACATTCAGCATATGTGAAACTAGATATCAAGAGATATAGTCAAGCTGTCCTAGGGAAGAAAGAAGTATAAATCCAGCCCAACTAGTGTTGCGTGAATTTGTCTCACAGTATTAGGTAAAAAAACAACTTGTGTCACCAAACCTCACCCTGTATCTTATTTTAAAATCCATGTTGCTAAATAACACTGAGTTAAAGGTGTGTAATGTTTCCTAAGCGCCACCCTATAATCTAATTGGTCTAGGTATAATTATATTCAAATAAGAACAGATTTGATTAACTTAATATTTCTCTCTAAATGCTCTTAAATCTCTTGATATCAATCAAAAACACTCTAGATGAAATAAATCATTTCTTGTGTTCTGTACTAAATTGATAGATGAACTGGTCTAAATAGATCACCTATTTCATATATTGACAGTTATCCTCGTTCAACAATTCTCTAAATTATTATCCCACTTCTCAAAAATCTTGTGCAAAATATCCTTATTCTGTGCAACTGAAAACATTCCCTTTTTTGTGTATGTGTGTGATGAGCTGCTCTGTCACTAATCTCCGATAGAAAGAAACGTACGTTATGTTCTGTGGTTTCTTTGGCAGATCTCAAGGCCTGAAGATATCCTGGGAGAATTAATCGGTTTTCATCCTTAAGATCCATGAGGCTAACTAAGAACTGTTTTATTTACAGATTCTGATATCAATCCAGAAATGTGACAAATTCTAGATAACAAAGTGGGTGGCCCGAAACATCATCAAATCCTTGGGTTTTTTCATACTTTTAAATGATAATAAACACCCAACCAACAATTGGGGTAGCTATTAAATGTTTTATATATTTTGCAATGTCACCCTCAAAAAAATATTCTGTAAAGCCATTATGCTAGTAATATATAAAGAGTTAAAAGGTTTACGGTGCCCAACAAACAACTTTCCTTCTCCTACATTTTTAATTCTATAAGAGTCAGGAGCAAGTATGTATCAAAGAGAATATATCAAACAACTAATCATGGCTTGTAGCAGATGCAGACACCAACTACATATTATATGGTTCCAACACACCCAAGTCTGCAGAAGCTTTTATAAAGTACAGTATGACGATCAAAGGGAACTATTATAGAAATCAAGACGGGGCTAATTGCTCATTCAGCTGGTGCCAGTGTGTTCAGAGTTCTAATCCACCAAGCTTCCCTGTAAGAGGGACAGTTCACTATTAAGCAATTCTCTCTCTGGCTCTTGATCTATGGCCACCCACTTCATGCTAGCCAGGATCAGTCGCTACCCTAAAGTGTCTGGCTATCAATAGCTCCCTGTATTTAATTCTGGTCTAAGAAGACACTTTGATAAATTAGAATAACTGCATCAATAAATGCACATACATTGAATTAATCACTGATAATCTAATCTTAAATCTTGCACAATAACATTATTTCAGCCCTCCAGGGTAAATAGACTTGTTAATATGTATGAAAAACAAAACAAGGGGAAACTTAAGGCAATATCTAAAGCTTCATACACATGTGCGATCACAGGGCCCGACTCACGATAGTGTAGGAGTGCCCGTTTTGGCCAACTATCATTTGCCGGAACTAGCAAGCAGGCTAGACCGGCAGCCATGCTGTGATTGGCTGGGAGGCAGCCAATCACAGCCATGGCTACCGGCAATAGAGAACGCTGCAGGAGCGAAGGGCTGTAAGTAGAGTTCAGATTGTTTTTTTAGGAATCTAACATAGTGGTTGGGGGTAGGAAGGGATGCCCTACATTATATATAAAATATTTTATGCTAGGTGAAGGGCAACAAGGGAGAGAGGGTGGGAAAGGGCTCCCCTGCCCTTGCCATTGTCCTCTCAGAGGACAAGGAGGAGGCAGAAACCTTTCCCACAGGAAGAAACCTCCTACTCTTCAGTTTCCTAGACTTTGTACAAGCACTGCAGGAGAACCATAAGGAGCAGAGATGTAAGGTAAGGATTGTTTTTAAACTTCCCAGTGGGGCAAGTAGTGGGTTAAATTTTAGTTTGGGGGGTGGACATGTCCTTTAAGAGAGCAATAACTAAATGGGGGAAATGAACAAGAAGAATCAAAATATCCATTGCAGATTTTGCAACAGGAAATTGATTGTTATGTAAGTTGATGGTGCAATAAAGATAGGATTGAGTCTTTTGATTCTTTCTTGACAGCAGTGGGTGGTTGCAATGCTCTTATAGCACTGTGAAGAAAGAGGTAAACAAGAAAGAAAAAGAAATCAGACTATTCCCAAAACCTTAGATTATCATGGAAGGTTTTATAACAAAACTGCTGTGATTATAGTTTTATCATTTCCCTTTCCATTAAGCTATATATATATCCAAATAATAAGATACGAAAGTCCAATCAAATATTAAAGGGTGATTCAATGTTTATTCACCAAATCAATAATGTGCAGAGCAAACACAGCAAGACGTTTCGGCCCAAGGGCCTTTTTCAAGTGCTTTTTCTTCATACTTTTAAATGATAATAAAAGGCCCTTGAGCCTAAATTAAACATTAATAATTTAATGACAATGCAAGCACAGATAAATATGTGGGTACCACCATTTTAGTTTCGGATAATGTAAAGTTGTATGAGTGAGTATAGTGACCCTTTAACATATTGCAGGGGAAGAGACGATAGAGATGGCTGGACTAAAATCCGGTTTGATTTTGAATTTCTGAACTTTTGAGAAAGTTTGAAGATTGGAAAATCTGAAATCGCACCAATTAATGTTAATGGAGACAAATAGTTTGAATAATCTGAATTAAAATAAGGTTAAAATAGCAATGGTAACTAACTGTACATGGCTCTGGCACCTGGGAATCCATACAAAGTACTGTAACTTCCCTCACATACACGCTACTTTCAAGCTTTCACATTCGACATTCAATAATTACCCCTATAATTCTATATTTTTAGAAAATTCCATATTTCGCAAATCTGTCTCTGAATCTAAAAAGGGCTGATTATTATACAAGAGGAACCATACCCAGCATGGAGTGCAATGTTTCCTTGTTGCATTCCTCAACAAAAGGGGGAGAGGGGTTTTAAAAAAAAATCCATCTTTAAAGGGAAAGTTCAGTAGAAAATATCATTACTTTTAATATTTTTTAATTTATATTATGCATACCTAGTTATTCTACAAATTCTCTTCCACTTTACAAAAAAACTGTTGAATTTATACCCCTTGCTATTACCTTCTGTTGACATTCTGATTTCAGGTTCTTTAACAGCCCTTCTCCTTCCCAGAATGCACACTACATTGACATTTTTCTAACAGCAATTTCTACTGATTGGCTGTTGGATGGGTCAAACATGCTCAGATCTCTACTGAGCAACTGAATCAACCTATCATTAGGATGGAAAAATACTGCTCTTTTTTGCACTGAACTGAATTTGCACTGAACTTCCCCTTTAATCTTTATTTTTACAATTTATATGTTTCGTATAGGAGAAAGTGAGGGAAAGGGTAACACTTTATAGCATCAGCACCATTGAGTTAGAGTAGGCTCACTGTAGTTTGCCACCATTGTTAAAGAGTCAGACAGGCATGGCCCCTCTGGACATACCCCACACCACACTGGCTTCTGCATGGGAAAGTGGGAGAAAGGGTAACACTTTATGACAGCAGAAACATTGAGTTGGTGTGGGCTCACTGCAGTTTTTCAGCGTTGTTGAGGAGCCAGACATGCTCCTCCACTGGACATAGCCAACAACACATGTAACACTTCACAAGGTGCCTGTCCAACTATTTTTATACCCAGGGGGTTGGTGCTGCTAAAAATAGCTGTCATTGGTGAGTTTGGGACATGTGGCTGGATCATTTCCACAAATTAGAAAATACATTTTGAAAATGTCAAGTAGGGGGGTAAAAAACAAACTTTTGTGATGATAGGTCAAAAAAATGTTTGACTATAGTTATCCATATACAGTACTATGGCTGCCATGGGAAAGTGATCATTAGGGGTGGGTACCTGTGTCTATGTGGAGGGTTTGGGTTATGAGTGATTTTCCGTTTATGACCAGAGATGGCCGAACTTCATAAAGTTTAGTTCTTTTTCGAACTTTCGAACTTCGGTAAAATTTCGAAAGTTCAAAAATGGACCAATTAAAGTCAATGGGAGTCAAGTAGTTTGAAAAGTTCGGCTGAAATACAGTTAAAATAACAATGGTAACTTAAAGTAAATGTATATATGTATTTTATTTCTTATAATGGCTCTAGGACCTGGGAAATGGTCTGGGGGACATGTACAAATATCCAGAACTTTATATTTCCACACCGCTCTAAATTTGTAGCTAGATCATGGTCCTTGGCAAAATCAATTAACAGATTTGTAAAAGCCTAAAATAAGGCACTCACCTCCCCCTTCATACCATCTACCTGCTGCTGATTTTGTGCCTGGACACCGGCAATGAGACTTCGCATTTTACAGTTATGCTGGATAAGACGAGTTTAATGGTGTGTATGGTAATGCTACAGGGTTCTGATGGGATGTCCAAAGTGGTGGGTCTGGGCTTGTTGGCAGAGGGCTGATGCAATGGTGGTTTCTGCATTTCCACTGTTCAGAATTCCCGCTGGAGAAGATCAAATGAGTTTCTGCTGGCTTGTCCAGAGGAAACTGGAATTTCTCCCCAATGGTGCATCATTTTTTTGACAAGATGCAAGTTGAACTCTATTTAGATTATTACGTTAATGTTGATAGAAGGAGTTTAAAGCCCCTCTATATTACATTGTGAGATTTCACAGAGTTTCTCGACACTTGTATTTCCTAGTCCCAGGCTCATACTTACTAGTCTCTAGGGATGGACTAGAACTGGAACTCGAGCCCGAATTCGAGCCGAACTTTATGAGTTCGAACGGACTTGGACTTCTTGAACTAACCCAGACCCGGATTTCTCGGACTTTCGATGTTTCCGGACTTAAAACGTAAATTCGATAATTATCGAATTTATGGGCCATTCGCTAAATCTAGAATGTAGTATAGTGTAATGTAGTGGTTAAAGGTACTGCTTTTGACATGGGAGACCAAGGTTTGAATCCTGGCTAATGGCAGCTATACAAATGTTTGGATTATTATAATACCTTAGTAATATAAAAACCATTTAATAACCTAGTAATATAATATTTTTATTATATTACTAGGTTATCATATGGTAATTATATTACTAGGTTATTATATGGTTATTATATTACTAGGTTATTATATTACTAGGGTATTATAATATAATAACCATAATAACCTAGTAATATAATAACCATATAATACATAAGGCTAGGCATTTTCAATGGGGAGGTGCAGTGGCGAGAATCTATATTTCAATCACTTAGTGATGTCACTGAGTGACTTCCTGTATTCTACTGCCCCTCCCACTGTCTCCCCCTCCCTGTATTATTCATTTATATAGGAATCCCTGTTTATTCTTGACAGACTATGTTCGGTCCTTCTTTCTCTTTTCAATAGGAACAGTAAATTACTATTTATACATTAAACAGGGATTCCTACCGGTATATAAATTACTAATAACCAGCCTTTAACCACTACACTATCCAACCCTTAGTTCACCAAGCCTAGGAAGGACCGTTCACTTACAGGAAAGATTGTTCGTTCGATAATTGTCGAATGCAGCTTGCGCAAAACCTGACAATTGCCCGCCTGACTTTAGGAAGTGTTTTAACAAGTTTTGGTGATAGTGACATGTTCCCCAGACCATTTCCCAGGTGCCACAGCCATTTACAGTAAGTTACCACTGTTAGTTTAGCTGTAAATCACTCCTATTTTTCGAACTATCACTCCCCCATAGACGTGAATGGGTCAGAATTTAAACTTTCGAACTTTCTCTGAAGTTCGAAAACGGACCGAACTTTATATAGTTCGGCAATCTCTACTAGTCTCTATTACAAAAAACAAAGCACAATACCTTTAATTAAAATGCAGCAGAGTTCACCTCATGAGAGGCAGACAATCATGGACGCGGCTTGCTGGCAGTTCAGAGAGGTAAGGGATGTAATAATCACAGGGGATTGCAGGGCAGCCATTTGGAGCAGGGATGTAAGGTAAGGATTTTATTACACTACACAATGGGGCCGTAGTGGGTTAATTGATCATTTTGGGGGTGGACATGTCCTTTAAGGAAATTATATGGTACTTAGATGGAATGCTATACAGGGTAGGGACTGTTGAGAACAAATCATATCATTGTAAATAACCAGGCTGCTAAATGTAAACATCTTGAAATCAAAAACACTTACTTTTTTGAAACCATAGTCATTTTGGAACAATAGTTGTCCTTTAATATGCTTTAAGTAGATAGGAAGATAGGAACAGCATAATCCATTTGAATTTGAATCAGTTTTGTCAATTTTAAGACTTAATTGTAATGTTTCTTTGCAAACATTACAAAGGCTGTGGCTGGCCCAATACACAACCAATAAGATGTTCAAATGTCGAACTGGTGGAACAAAGGCCAAGTGCATTGCCAGCATTAGAGCTTGTTTGTACTATGCTTGTCTCTGTGCTTTGCTATCTGCAAGGTTATGACTTTCTCTATAAAAATAAGCCATTTAACCATTTAAGTTCTAATTGCATGTAGTGATAAGCATTAGACTGACCCACCAGGATACCAGGTAAAATTTAGTGGAACATGAAATTATTACAATTTAGATGAAGAGTAAAAACAGCAGGATATTAAAACATAAGGAAACAGGAGTGAGACAAATACACGTAAATCAGTGGTAAAAAAAAGAGATGAAATGTAGTGTCCCCTTTAAAGGGGAACTGTAGGCAAAAAAGGGGCTTCCATGTCTGTTATGTTTTCATGAATACATAGGTGACCTGCTGGAATAAGAAAACAGCATGAAGGGGAAAAAATCCTTTTTTATAAAACTGCTCGCTTTCACCTTTTCGGAAAAGTATCGCTGTGGCGATGTGTGGCGGTAGTTTTCGCCTTATTCATTGCGTTAAGTGTGATATCACTGCGAAAAGAGAGATTGCTCTCTAGTGCAATTTCAGAGCTATTTTTGAAATTTTTTTATTTAAATCTATTTATAAATAGGGGAATTTTCTCCTTTTTGCCCCTTTTCTCCCTTTTGTTGCATTTTTTGCAGTTTTACCAGAATTTTCGCCAAACATCATTACTTACTGGAATGTTCCATTAACATGACTATTTCTTACCCAGCACTATGGGAAAAGGAGCAATTATGTCACTTCTGGCCCCAGGATGCCCTGTAAGCACGGGATTCCCCTGGATGCAGTAGGTGTGTTTTTCTATCTATTAACTTATGGGTAGTTTGAAGCAGCAATCCTGGGTACTAGATTGGTCTTATTTTCCTGAAAAATTCAGGAGGGTAATATTCCCTCCCAACCACCCAAAATGTCAGGACTTACCATAGTTAGCCAGCCATATTAACCAAGATTTGAGATTTGTGCCCTGCCCCCTCTCTCAGTATGGGACTTGGTAAGTGGGAAGACACTCCTACTCTAAACAGGAGGAGTCAAATAGACGATTCCAAACCACTGAAAAGTGGAAATTGAGATTGAAGCGGATTTTTGGTTCGCCAAAAAATGGGGAATGGGGACTTCATATTGTAGGGATGTCAAATTTACAGCCCTCCAGAGGTTTTAAAACTACAATTCCCAGCATTCCCTGGTTGCAGTATTCCCTTCTAGATCTTTTAACTTCCTAGCTACTGGTGCAGACATATATCATCTGGGCATGTACAAAAAGACACAAACTGAACGCTACATACAAAGGTCGCATTTTTGGGCATGCTCTATTCTAATCTACGTGCGCATGTTTGCCATCAGGGGTGTAGGGATCTCCATAGCAGCCATAGCGGTTGCTGTGGAGCCCAGAGCCAAAGGGGCCCTATCATGTTCCCTGCAGGCATGTCCACCCTCCTAAAATTTAATTCACGTAGTTCAGCCCATTTACATTTTACTTAAATCTTTGAAAGATACTCCCAAGCACAGATAAGCTACTTACAAAACTGAGGGCTCTTCTCTCTCACGGGCGTGATGGTGTCATTATTGCCTATGGCTGTCAGCCGTTACAGAATGAGCCTCCTCTGCTGCTGTGCACGCTCCTAACTAACCAGCTCGCAACAGCAGAAGAGGAGCTGTAGCTGTTCCAGCGAGGGATCAGGGTTTGTAAGTAGAATATCTGAGCCTGGGAGCATCTTTAAAAGGTCTAAGTAAAACAAAAATTAGTTTGTGAGGTAAAATCTTTCTTAGGAGGATGTACATGCCCTTTAAAAAAACTGGCATCCATTTTGCTGGGTTGGTTAAACTTCACTAAACTGTATTTTAAGTGAGTTGGGGGGCCCCATCAAAAATATTGCTATGGGGCCCAGTGATTTCTAGCTACGCCCCTGCTTGCCATGTCGTATGTGCATGCACAAGTGCACAATTTAAAGGGGAACATAAGTCTTGTAGCATGACAGGAAACTGGAGAATAATCTAAACACTTTCAGGCTTGTTTAATAAGAGCTATTTATTTGCATCAACCAATCAGATTGTACCCTTTACTGGTCGACTGCAGTTTGAAAAGATTTGTTAACATCTGATTGGTTTCTGCCAATTATCAGCACAGGCAACATTCGTCACCAGTGGTTTAACTAGGAATCACTGGGCCCCTCAGCAAAACTATAATGGGGCCCCTATCCGTGCTTCATCCACAGTGGTTTTCTGGGAAGTGGCTACATCTGTCACAGGAAAAATAAGAAGATGGGGCCCCTTGGCTCCTGGTCCCCCTGCTCCCCTGATAGTTATGCCTCTGTTGGCACCTCCTAATAAATAATGCACATTGTAATAAACCAATAGAATCCTTTAAGCTGTTCATAAAGTCCTACCCTCTAATTCCACAGAGCCCATCACTGCCATTCAGACAACGTGTCCACCTCCAAGTAAAGTAGAACTTTGTCCTGACTCGGCGCGGATGAAAACGGATTAGTTGAATATCCTGTTGAACTGGCTTCAATCCACATTTGGTCCATATGACAAGAATTGCTGGAAGGGTAAGAATTAGCATGTAGCCATAATTGAATTATCCCTGTGACCATCATATCCTATTATAGTTTTGAGTAACTGTGATCAGACCTCAGGATATTAGTGTTGGAAAGGATGTTCGAAAAGAAAATGTTGTTCATTCTAGATTGGCACGTGTGTAAAAAGCATTCGAATGTATCAGGTCCTTCAAGCACTTTCCACTTATTTACTTTATATTTTCATTGTATTATAAACGTCCTTTTATTATGGACATGTTAATGTTTACCATTAATGGATCTGTAAGGAAGAGAATCTGATTATAATATGGCTTGTTTAGGCTGATGGGTTTTACATAACTATCCATGTAATAAAAAACACACACACACACACACACACACACACACACATTAATATTATTAAATATTCTCCACCCGTAAACAAAAACTGGTCATTTTACCTGCACCCAATCCCAACTGATATATTCAGCATGTGGGATAGGTATGATGGTCCGGCACATACAAAGAAATTAAAACAGAAAAAAACATTTTTAGGCTCCGCCATATAACCAAGTTAAACCATGAGCCTAGTGAATGCATACATGTCTTACTTATAGCCAACTCGCAGCGTTGTGACATAATAACAAGATAAACATTTACACAGTCATATATACATATATATATATACACAAAATAAAACCAGTTAAAGGGGGCTCAGAAAGATCCAGAGATGTTCTGACAATGGACAGTATTTGTGCCTTAGAGAACCCAGGAGACCAATCAGACCCCAAATGGTTATCACTAAGCTAATAGTAAATCTTACCAATCAAAAGGTGAGATTCATGCTGAGGTAAAGGGTGCCGAAACTTAAAATATCTCAGCATGAGAAATTAACTAGTTATGTGCCAGCCCTCCCCCTCCCATGCCTGGAAAGGCTAATGGCACACCCAGAACATTATTAGATGCATTACTAACCAGATATTTAAGGATAATTATTGTCAACATTAAGCTGTCTCCTCCCTCCATGCAGAAAATCAAGGCTGTAATAATTGGCATCACATCCAATGATTAACTGCTGTTTCACCTGCTTCCTCCTCTGCACATGCTCAAGCTTATAAAAAGCTCATTGACCAGATATTGTTGAATATCTGGTTACAAATACATTTAGAAAAGTGGTAAAAAATAGAAGATAACTGAAAAGTCAAATTTAAAAAAAAAAAAAAATTAAGGGTGAATATGCCCATTAAACGGTAACATCTTCTGTCATGCTTTACAAATAGTTTTGCTGCAAAGTATGTTTATAGAATTTAATGGTATAAACAATGCACATAACATAATAACATGGACAGGACATGGTCAGCGTCTGCCCACACCCTGACAAAATATACTCACATTGTCCAGACTGAACAGGTCCCACCCAAGCCCAACCCCTGCTAGAACAACTCCCTTAGAAATGGGATTTATTTTTGCTTTCGTCTTTGCGGAAAAGTATCTCTGAGGCGAAATGTGGCGATAGTTTTCGCCTTATTCATTGCGTTAAGTGTGATATCACTGCGAAAAGAGAGATTGCTCTCTAGTGTAATTTCAGAATTTGTCACTTGTTTTATTTAAAGCCATTTATAAATAGGGGGATTTTCTCCTTTTTGCCCCTTTTCTCCCTTTTGTTGCATTTTTTTGCAGTTTTACCAGAATTTTGGCCGAACATCATTACTTACTGGAATGTTCCATTAACATGACTATTCCTTACACAGCACTATGGTATGTTCCCATATTAATGGAACTGGTTTGATAATTAGCTGCAGTTTGCTGAAAATAAGCAATGCTAAAAAATGTCCTATTAATAAAATAGAGAAAATTCGCCTTTTGAGTTTTACACTAACAAAGATAGGTGTTCAGTATGTATTAACCAATTTAATACTACCGTATATACTCGAGTATAAGCCGAGGTTTTCAGGCTTTAAAAATAGCCTCAAAACCCGACCTTGGCTTATACTCGGGTCATGGTAAAATCTGCTGCTGCTTACCGGTGTCCACCAAAATGTATCTACGCAAAACCTCCTATTGGCTACCAAGTGCCTGTGTGTCGCCTCGTTTAGGCCAAGCCACGCCTTTTCCCTTTCCGGAAGTAGGAAGCGGCTCCCGGTGTCTGTGCGATTGGCACTAGGGATCAGTGAATCTTACCGAGTAGTTAAGGAGCGCGTAATTAGGGGAGCGGGTTACGTAATCTGGTCCCAGGGTGTTTTATTTTTTTAACCCGGTCTCAACATGCTTCCGCTATCTATTAAAGACGATGAATACAAACCACCGAAATTCAACTTGATTCGGAAAGTGTCTGGATGGATCAGGTGAGGGGTAGGAGATACAAACAATACAACAGTCAGTGTGAGAGGGGAAGATTGTACAGTGAACTCTACCAGTTATTATTAACTCCATTTCATATATAGGAGATATATTTATGTACTGTGTGTATATAGGTATGGGCTGTGTGTATATAGGTATGTACTGTGTGTATATAGGTATGTACTGTGTGTATATAGGTATGTACTCTGTGTATATAGGTATGTACTGTGTGTATGTATGCTTGTACTGTGTGTGTATGTATGCCTGTACTGGGTGTGTATGTATGCCTGTACTGGGTGTGTATGTATGCCTGTACTGTGTGTGTTTACCTGTACTGTGTGTGTGTGTGTATGCCTGTACTGTGTGTGTGTATGCCTGTGTGTGTGTGTGTGTGTGTGTATGTGTATGCCTGTACTGGGGGTGCTGTCCATTAAAAAAGCCTCATTCCTTGGCACTAAAGGGGTTTGGAAACTACAACTCCCAGCTAATAAAGCATGCTGGGAGTTGTAGTTTCCAAAACATCTGGAGTGCCAAGGAATGAGGCTTTTTTATGGACAGCAGAGTTCCCATAATTTCAACCCTCGGCTTATACTCGAGTCAATCATGGGTTCTTACTTTTTGAGGTAAAAATAGGTACCTCGGCTTATACTCGGGTCGGCTTATACTCGAGTATATACGGTATGTTGAAAATCCAACAGGGAGTATTACCTATTACTATCATATGTGCTGAGCTTATTCAGCATTATTAGTGCTTTTTGCTAGATAATTTTCGCTTTTGATGAAAATTCGCCTTTTAATAACTTTGATGAAAGGAAAAGTTGAAAGTTTAAAAAATTATGGTAAAGGCTGGTGGGGGAAAAAGTAAAAATAATGCCCCTTTATAAATATGTCCCTCAGACCCCCATTTGATTTTATTGGTAAATAAAGAAAATCCGAACCTCCATGGACCCATTGGTAGGTTAAATAAATGGCCACTTATGCGTTTTTGCCACCTCAGACTTGGCGAATTGGAATGGCTGAACTTATCGCAAAAATACACTTTTCGCCATTTTATAAATATGCTTGAGCGGTGACACAGCGATGTATGGGGAAAAGCCAAATGTAGCGGTAATGACCTTTCGCCACTGGTTATCACTGCTTTATAAATAGTGAAATGTCCAAATTAAGCAAAAAGGCCACGTTAAAGAAGGCGAAAAGTTTAAGAACCTTTATAAATATGCTACTAGGACAGTTTTGGAACAGGTATAGCATTATAAAGCTATAGAGTGACAAGTCAGTGTACAGTTATATACTGTATTATGAGGAAAGAGAGATCTGTCAAAGCAAGCTTACAGTTTAAAGAAAAGAAAAGGTGAAACCTAAGCTAACAGGATAAACTGTCAAGCTATATACAGTAGACTGTTTATAGGTCAGCAGAAACATTCTGACCGAGTAGCAGAGCTGTTAAGCCAAGAGGGGTCAAAGGCTAAGCAATTGTCCAAGGTCACATTATATGCTTGCTTGAAGAGGTGAGATGTTAGGTTGCATTTAAAGATTTTGATGGATGTCAAGTGATAGATGGAGTGTGTAAGAGATTGCAGGAGTGTAGAGGAGGCTGTTCAAAGAACTGTATGTGGGTGTGTGAGGAGGTAGACAAAATCCCAGAATGCTGGTCTACCACCTCTTTAAAAACGTCATCCTCTGAAGGTTGGCTGCCTTTAGATACCAGTACAAACAAGGGAGGAGATAAAAGAATTAAAATAGAATAACGTTATTTCCCAGACCAGGTTAAGAGCTTGGGTTCAGATTCAATTCACGTTTTGATATATCCTGTATATCAGGGTTATTTCCATACAGTTAGGACCATGACTTTCCACTTGGAAGGCTTGGCCTTATGGAGAGGGTGTTGGATGGTGAGCTGAACTGTGTGTTTGTATAAACCTTTCTTGGGAGCTATAAATAGACTTCCTGCACAAGGGGCTGTAATGTGTTTATGCTGGAGAAGATGTGCCAGAGCAACGACTGAAGAAACAAAATGAAGTCATTATTCAGCTTCTGTTAAAACAACTTCCGCCCTCCGATATATTTTTGAGCTCTGTATTTTGTTCCTGGAAGTGCAGTGAATAAAAGCTTTCCAGAGGAAGAAGTGTAGAAGGTAAAGTGGGCAAGAGTACGAGACAGGAGCAGGTAAAGAGGACAATGTAGATCTGGACATCCCTTTGCCAGCGTTATATGTCACAATATGTGTCACAGATTACAAGGGACAATGAAAGAAAGAGAATAAGAGGACAGTATGTCCTGGAGCCCACTGTGACAATTAAATGGAAGTATCTAACCCTAAATTAGTTGGATAATTCTCTATTATTTGCCTTTGTTTGGGTCTGTGCCTGTTTGGCCCCATTCCCACATTTCTGAAATAATTCTTGGTTTGAGTTTCCATCTTTGCGAAAACCTGCCAATGTTTATTGGAAAGGAAATAACAATCAGACCCTCTTACTGTTTATGGATTCATAAGAGATGAGCTTCCCTATTGATCACACTGTGATATTCTGCACTGCACTGCCCAAGCACAATAATCGACAGATCGTCCATACACGAGCCGTAACAGTTATTTGACGGGCCAGTCGCTCCTCAATGGTCGTTTGCCACTCAAACATCTTTAAGTAGCTTTAGGAGAAACACATTTTCTCTTAGGAATAGGAAGGAAGGAAGGTAGGTGCACATCGAGTGAAACTAAATTTCATGGAGCGTATAACAACTTGCAACCAACATTTGTTAAAAAAAATGTTTTGGACTAACTCCTTCATAATAGGCAGATTTTCCCTGTGTTATAGCCCAGAGACTGATGGTTATGGTTGGGGATATACCTTAGTTTCAAGTCTGACCTGGATACGGAACTTCTGAGATATCGGCTGTCAAGGTTGAGTTTCTATGTGAAAATTTGCTGCAAAATTTTACCATCTTACTGTTCCTCACCGAAACTGGTGTCTGTTTGCACGGAGAACAAGGGGGATTTGTGCAGCCCTAGTTAGGGTGATGTATAGCCTGTGTGTTCTAAGTAATTCCTTAATCGACCTGTGGGAAGTCAACAAAATCCTTTACTACAGCAAGACCTGCAGTTATGCTTGTGAAGGTTATTAGCTGGGAGTTGTAGTTTCCAAACATCTTGAATGTCAAGTTTCTACCCTCGGTTTTTTAGGTGAAATTGGGTACCTCGGTTTATACTCGGGTCGGTTTATACTCGAGTATATACGGTAACAAAGATAGGTGTTCAGTGTGTATTAACCAATTTAATAGCTAAAACCATTATTATCTATTTACCATCATGTGTGCTGAACTTTTTCAGCATTATTAGTGGTACTTTTTGCTACAAAATTTTCGCTTTTGATGAAAATGAATGACAGAAGAAAAAGAAAAGTTGAAAGTTAAAAAATTGTGGTAAAGGCTGATGGGGAAAAAAGTAAAAATAATGCCCTTTATAAATATGTCTCTCAGACCCCCATTTGAATGCTGGAAAATAGTCTAACACTTATTAGTATTGAGAAACACTCCACAATGTACTGACACTTTCCATGGACCCATTGGCAGGCTAAATAAATGGGCACTTATGTGTTTTCGCCACCTCAGACTTGGCGAAATTGGAATGGCTGAACATAACTCAAAAATACACTTTTCGCTATTTTATAAATATGCTTGAGCGGTAACCACAGCGATGTATGGCGAAAAGAGAAAAGTAGCGGTAATGCCCTTTCGCTACTAAAGAAGGCGAAAAGTTTAACAAACCTTTATAAATATGCCTATAAACTTATTTTCTTCAAGTGTTAATGGGTGTCTGTGTGTCTATACTCTTTACTGGATCTTCTATGGTGTATACAGAGGAAGAAACCTTGTTCAAGAAGTTTATCACCATCCTCTGTGACTAACTTATCCCCATTATTTAATGGCACCACATTTTCAGTTCTTATCTTCTTACTGTTAATATATTGTATTCTCCCACATCAAATAAAGACATTAAAGACCTATGTATAGTTTTCAGTTATATCAACTGGACTGGAAATTTAATTCTTAAAGATGTTTCACTAGACATCTGACTTTCTTTTAATTCAGAATGACTTGTACAACAATCTGTTGGCAATAAATACCATGGAAAGACACAATTAGCATATACAAACAGCCAGGTATTAGGGACCTTCTGATGCAAGTTGTCATTGCATTGTGTTATCTAAACTGCCCAGGGTAAGAAGTCAAAACAGCATTGCACATGGCAGACAGTTGGTGTCAAAAACCCCCACCCACCTCTATTTAGGCTTGGTTTCTTTATTTTCACATAAATGGCCTCCTTGACACCTCTTTTGAACTAATCCTGTTCCTTTGCCAAGATGTTGACATGGCAATCTTTAAACACATTTTCTTTTTCCTTAAAGGGCATTTATTGTGGGAAAATTATTTTTTTCCCTTCTTTCTATGTGTTCTATAATTTGCCCCAACCCCCAGAGTACCTTTATTTTCTTCAGATTCCACCTCTGTCCTGAGATACTCAAGTTAAAAGAAGTAAAGATTTTAATACACCACTCCTGCTTGAGCTGTCAATCAAATCCCCTAACAGCATGCCAGTATAGTGTGTAGGCTTACACAAGTTTTACAGCAAGTCTCCCAATGACTCCTTCCTTCCCAAAAATGCTTGGCAAATACTGGGTTAAAAACAGAAGTAAAGGGAACAAGTCCTCCTCCTCCGCAAACTTTCACCGATTTATTGCCTGTCAAAGGGAGACCGGGTGCAGTGATTCAGGACTCGTCTCTCCAAACTCCCCCCTTCGCCCCTCCCATTTCTTACATAGCACTATCTTCAGAACAACGGAGAAACTTCCTCTCTACAGGATTACATACCAAGGTTTTTTTTTTGTTGTTTACAAAGGTTAGAGTGATGTGTCATGTGTAGGAGGATTAATGCGCATGAGCAGCTTGTTTCACAGGCTTAATTTACAGGCAGACTACATGAATGGGGGAATGACCAGAGATGGGAGGGGGAGTGGGGAGCCCTGCAGTAAATCAGACTGTGGGCAAACACGGAGACACAGAGGAAGGTAAGAATAAGGCAACATACACTAACATTTTATTATGTCTGGATTGGAGCAATGTATACATTTCACTATAGATGCCCTTTAAGATAGGTACACTACTGAGTCCTGACCCGAGGAATTTGCTCTTCTGTGCTGGGCCATAGTTGGTGCAGTTGCTGTTTGGTCTCCCCCACATACAAACTAGAACACTCTTCACTGCACTGCGTATATGATGTCGCTTTTCTTGTGTTCTGTATTGGGTCTTTCGTATGTTCCAATTGCTGCCTCAGTGTGTTGTTCAGTTTAAAGCAGACAGGGATACGATGTTTTTTGAAAATTCTTCTTTATCTCTCGGAGACCCCTGCTACATATGGGATGACCATGTTCTTTCTCCTGTCTTGCTTTTCTCCTTCAATGTTGGTATTCATGTTCTTTTCTTTCCTTCTACTTATTTTGACAAAGGCCCAGTCTGGATATCCACAATTTTTAAGGGCTCCTCTGAGATGTTTCATTTCTTTCGCCTCTGTGCTAGTGGGGATGTTCTCAGCTCTGTGTTGCAGGGTTCTGATGACCCCCAGCTTGTGATCTAAAGGGTGATGGGAGTCAAACATCAAATACTGGTCTGGGTTGATTTTCTGTAAACCTCTTCTTCCAATTTAACATTCTCTCTGACTTCTACCAAGCAATCCAAGAAAGCCAATGTGTTGTTTTGTAAATCTGATGATTCAGTCCACAGTATTGATGTGTTCTGTGAAGCCATATACTTCCTCCTGGTGGATTTTATATATATACAATTATACTATTGTCTGCCATGTTCTATGCTACTACCTAACCCTGGGCAGTTTTATAATACCTCTTAGCCACAATGCAACCTTGCATTCAGGCTGTCCCTAACACCTTTCTGTTATACAGAGGTCCATAACACCTTGATGTTATACGGAAGTCCCTAACACCTTAGTAACACAGGAGTTGAGGTTCAATGAAGACAAACCTCCATGAAGTCCAACATTTTCACCCTCCTTTTAAACCCTATCTAACAGTTAATCCAGAGGAAGGCAAAAAAACCTGACTCAAAATGGCAATCGGAAAGTGTTCCTGGATCAACCAAAACTGCAGTATATAAATTAATGCCAGTAACTCTCAATATTATATATTATCCCCGTACCAACCAGAACTACAATATATGTATTAACACCAGTAATTCTCAATATTATATAGTATCCCCGTACCATATCCCAGTGCCATTAACACAACTGCTGGAAGACAGTTCACCATTCTCACTGTTAAGAAACCTTTCCCAACATGAAGATGAAACTTCTCTTCTTCCAATTTTAAAGGCTGTCCACAGGTCCTCTGATATGATCTATTATTGAACAATGCACCAAAGAGTGTATTGTATGGCCCATAAATATATTTGTATGAAGTGACCATATCCCCTTTGCAACTGTGGCTTTTCTAATGTAAACAGCCCTAATAGTCAAGCCCCTTCATTCCCTTTATTATTTTAGTTGTTCTTCTCTGAACTGCTTCCATTTCTAAGATGTCCATTTTCTATTTGGGATTCCAAAACTGCCCTGCACATTCTAAATGAGGCCTTACCAGTGCCTTTTAAAGAGGGAGAATAAAATTTTTCCCTTTTGAATCTATTCCCCTCTTTATACAATTATATCTTACTAGCTCTAGCCGTTGCTGCCTGGCATTGTTATCTACTAGAATCCCCAAATATTTTTCCATTAGAGATTCACTTAACATAGAGTTATTTATTGTATAAGTGGCACAAGGATTGTTGAACCCCAAATGCTTCACCTTACATTTATCAACATTGAATCTCATCTGCCATTCTGCTGCCCATTTTGATCATTTATCTAGGTCAGCTTGAAGCAAATGCACATCATTTGAAGTTTCTGCATAGTTTAGTGTGATCAGCATAGACAGAGACCTTGCTCTTAATTTATAAACAGATTAAAAAGAAGTGGCCACAGTACAGAACCCTGAGGCACTCCACTTTATCCCACATAGATTTTGCTCCATTGACCACCACTCTCTGTTTGCAATCCAATAACCAATTCTCTATTAATGTACAAATGTTTTTTTCTAAGCCAACACTTAGTTTATATATTATGTGTGGCACAGTATGAAAAGCTTTAGCAAAAACTAATACATCAACTGCTATGTCAGAGTCTATATTCCTTCGCACTTCCTCATAAAAGCCCAGCAAGTTAGTTTGACATTGGGGCATATTTATAAAGGTTCGTTAAACTTTTCGCCTTCTTTAACGCAGCCTTTTTTGCCAAATGTGGACTTTTTGCTATTTATAAAGCAGCGATAACCAGTAATGACCTTTTCATTACCACTACTTTTTGCTTTTGGATGGATGTATACTATCCCATCTTTATAAATTTTGTGTGTTACACTGGGGGTTTGACCAAGCCTCTAGGAATGTGTACTCCACCCAAGTTATAGTCATTTGCTCAGGTAACTAAGGTACTTATAGCAGGAGAGTTAGTCCAAAGGAAGTTAGCCACAGTGCAGCAAGGACTTTCCGCTCATAAAAGGCAAGTACTGATAGCGTAGGACCCAGCTGAAAAAACAAACCTTGAAGTGGTGGCTGGGCTTAAAATAATTTGGCCAAGTTATTGAACTAATTGCTTTTATTTATCCAGAGAGAATGGCAGGCTTTTTAAAGCAGGATCATAGAGGGAATAAACATATAAGAAAATTGAATTGGGAGTGCACTAGGCTTCTATTTTGTATGTAAAGAAAAAGCTCATTAAGAAGATATAAGAACTTGATATGCTGGCAGTTAAATCGGTTTTATTCTCATACTCTCTACTTTCGAGCTCCCGCGTTCGATTTCCGATAATTGCCCAATCAGAAGATTCAAGGATTACCGAACTCTTGAATCATGTGATTGAGCGTTAACAAATTTATCGTCATTATGGAATGTACTTTCATGTATTTAATATTTCACTCGCATATTCAATTTTTCTCAGTGCAGTACCTAAATCTGGATTTTTTTCTTACAAATTTGATATGCATTGTGAAAAGGAAAGTAGACAAAAGGGTAACATATCACAAGCCACCCGTGAAGCTTACCCAAGGGGTTGGTACTGTTAAAATTAGCTGTCATTGGTGAATTCAGGAAACGTGGCTGGATCTTTATATAAATTGGAAAGTAAATTTAGAAAATTCTCAAAATTTTAAAAATTCCCTGAAAGTTAGAAAGTCCGAGTTCAAATTGGTAAAATTTGATTCAAAGTTCTAGTTCGAGTTCTAGCCCATCTCTATGCAGCAGTAAGTTACTTAATGAACCAAAGCATTATTTCATCGTTGTCTAATTCCTTAAAGGGTATGTCTACCCCCAAATGATTTTTAGTATTTTTTAGTATGTTGCAGGGAAAAGCCTGCAACATACGATGCCTTAGCCAATCCAAGGAGCGGATGCCGGAGGAGCCCCTTCTGCTTAACTTCCATGCTCGAAAAGACAAGAAAGTTAAGCAGAAGACGTTGGGGGAATGAAGGCTGGTAAGTAGAGTTGGGGACATCTTTGGAGCTGTAAACCTTCTGAGGTCGAGGTTAACAGGCTTTCCCTGCAACATACTAAAAAACCTTTGGGGGGTGGACATACCTTAAAATAAATATCTACAGTTGTATGTATATGTTAAACTAAAGCGAGAAGTGGTCGGGACCTGTCAGTGGGTTGTGCACAAGGTAAATTTACCTTTGTTCCTGGTCAATTGATTGAAGAATGGAAGGTAAGACATAGCTCCTTAACTTCCCATTCTTCAATCAATGGATTAAAGGAATAGTTCACTTTTCCAGTGAACTATTCCTTTAAAGAAAAAAATCTATAGGTGAATAGAACAATTTTAACCTCCTAAACAATCTTGCATTGCCCGACCCTTTAGTGGCTGTTATGTAGTTTGCTTTAGTCATGGAAATATCATGTAAATTAAAATGCAAAACACTGCTTTTTATATCTCAGTTGGAATGAAAGAATGAGGACTGCAGAAGACTTCATTACTATGTACAGGTTTGATTTATTATGTCTCTGTGACCTACTTACGGGCTGACCAGCACCTTCATCTTTTAATATTTCTATATGCACAAACAGTTTAATCAGTAGTTGATCTGTACCATTATCTGGCAGAACTGTTCAGAACCAGTGGCATAGCTAGATATCACAGGGCCCCATAGCAAGATTTTAGATGGGGCCCCCCTTCATAAAAATCAGTTTGGTGCAGTTCAACCTAACCCGGCAAAACTGCAGCAAGGTCATTTAAAGGGCATGTCCACCCTACTAAAAAAAATTACCTCATATAGTTCAGCCCCACAAACTCCATTTTCATTTTACTTAAACCTGGGGGCATCTTTGAAAGGTTTAAGTAAAACAAAAATGGGATTTGTGAGGCTGAACTTCATGAGGTAACATTTTTCTTAGGAGGGTGGACATGCCTGCAGGGTACCTGGAGGGGGCCCCCTTTGGCTCTGGGCCCCATAGCAACTATTATGGTTGCTATAGTGATTCCTACACCCCTGGAACCTAAGAATGTTTCACCTTAATTTTGGTTTAAAAAAAGCCTTAAAGGGCATGTCCACCCCCAAAACTATAATCCCCCCAACTACTGGCCCCACCATGTAGTGTAGTTTAATCCTTACCTCACATCCCAGCTCCATAGGGTTCTCCGGTAGTGCCCCCCCAAAGTCCCAAAAACTGCCCCCAGGAGGCTAGCAGGTCCATATAGGACACGCCTGCTTCCTGGCCTCCCGGAGATTCGGCCATGCGTACTGCAGCTCTTCTCCCCCCTCCCTCTCCCTCCTCTCCCTCTCTCCCTCCCATTCTGCTATCCCTCCCCCTAGCTTCAAACCCCTTTATGGCAGCCTTCCCCCATGTCCCCCAGCCCCAACCGCACAAATTTTATTTTTAGAAAGCTCCCGAATCTTTTACTTACCTCTCCGCTTTCCTACGCGGAAGTGAGCTGCCGGCAGCCGCGTCCGTGATTGGCTGCCGCTCAGCAATCACGACGCGGCTGCCGGTCCCGCCCTCTGCTTGCATTTCCTCGCAAGCAGGGGCCGGGAGCGCGTCGGAGGAAAGAGGGGAGGTAAGTAGAGTTTGGGGGGCTTTTTAAAAAAATAAATAATGCGGTTGGGGCTGGGAGCCCATGGGGAATGGAATATAAAAAATTAAATATTAGGGTGGACATACTCTTTAATAGGTAGAACAGTTTAAACTAGAACGGAAAAGTTTAAGTATAAACTTTGAAATTGGCTTGAGAGGCTGCATATTGGAAGGGAATGTGTCATACACCATAGAGGTATATAATTTATCAAACACTTAGGACAGGCAGACACATAGACAGCACTTAGGACAGGCAGACACATAGACAGCACTTAGGACAGGCAGACACATAGACAGCACTTAGGGCTGGTATACACAGGTTGATTATTTGGATCAATCATCGGTAAAGTTCTGGAAGAGCAGTACCTAACTATTTATGATCATGATCATCCCGTTAACCCTTCTCTGCCTTACACATGACCATGTCATGACAGAAGTCACTGGGGATTGTGGGGCCAGGAGATGTTTTGAAACATTATCGAAAGGTTTAGTTGATTGTTGTTTAGGTTTCCATATGTAAATGAATGGATTTTAAGGCCCATGTTTATAAAGGTGTGGTATCGTTTTTAGCGATATCGTGCCATTAGCGACCATATAACAATCGTTTTTCTACGATAATTGATCGGTATTGACAGACTTGGGATATTTATATATTTTTTGACAGATATCGGTGAGTGTCCCTGCTTGAGGTTGGAAGGTTCTCAGTCAGAAGTCCAACCAGCAAATTTATACACATATCTTAAACTATTGAGCAAAACAAACTGCAATGTAACCAACAACAGATCAAGTCATAAAATTAAAGGGAAAGTTCAGTGAAAAATATCATTATTTATTAAATTTTTCGGTTTTATTATGCATAACTATTTATTCAACATATTCTCTTCCATTCTGAAAAACCAGTTGAATTTATACCCCTTGCTAGTCCCCGCTGTTGACATTAGTGAGCTGACATTTTAGCATCACTTCCTTTTCCTATATTAAAAGGGGAAAAAAAATAGTTACAATAGTGAAAATTTAAAAATGGATTTCATAATACTTCAATGTATGATTTTTCAGGAAAATTATGTTAGTTTACAATAGTCGCAGCCTTTGAACAGTGAAATATTAATTGTATAGGTAATGTAAGTTGCCTAACACACCTAGCTCTATACATTACATACAATCATATTCTCCAGACAAAGTCAAATTTATATTGTACATTTGGATTAGCACCTTAAACAATATCTACATAGTGTCCACCCAGTAGATGCTGGCAAAATGGTGGATAAAAAAAAATTGCTTCACAAATATGTGTATGCCAATATTGTCATATGATTAAGAAGTATACATTATTAAAGGTATATTGGACTAAACCATTTTCCTTAATAAAAAAAATCTGGACCTTTAATTATTTTTTTAGGGGGGGGTGACAAATAGATAGCAAAGCTTGCAATTATATTCTACATACAAAAAACTTACATTGCCAATTTTGAATTTAGCCAATACTGTCTGCCTTTCTTGGGACCTTGACTTTGTCCTGTAAAGAATAATAGATTTCTTAAAGACAGATGCATCATTAAATTAGAAAGGTTTTAGATCAAATTGAAAATTATAAAAGATACTTATTGGACAAATTTGAAAATCAAAAATGGGAACTGAAAGAGCATGTTTAAGCATTAAAATAGTTGTTTGCGGTTATATTTAAAAAACGGAAAACAAACATTTTATTGAAAAACGATGTTTGTTAAAATTTGTGTAATTCTTTGTGTTATAATTGCAAGCTTTATTGTTGTTAAATTGTTAAGCTAAACAATCTAATTCATTTCTCAAACATGGAGAAATTTGTCTGATCATATTTTAGTTTAAACACAATTTTACATATGATTGCAAAAAGTACATGATGCCCTTAAAATGGTGTGGAAATATTTGTTTTACTATGTTGCTAAAAATAAATTTGTACAATTATCTAGAAGTGTTCCATTTCCTTACCTATGCATTTTTATCTGTGTGTCACCTGGAGAATTTTCCCTGGCTGTCATTGATCATCTAGTTTTCCTGTTTTTTCAAAATATAAAAAACATAAGTTTCTTTGTGAAAGTATAATAAGTCCAAAACATATACAGGCCTATGTATAATGGCCCACTGTATCATTACAGGCTGTAAAATCAGCCTAAAAACCCAACCTCGGGTTTATATTCAGGTCAGTCACTCACTCTGCAAATTTGACCGCCACTCGCCTGTATTGATCTGCCAGCTGACGCAGGCCGCATTTGCAGAGTGAGTGACTGAATTGCTGTTTTACAAGTACAGGTGGAATACTCACTTACTGGCAAGTCCTTTTGTTCACTGAACTTGGGTGGGGGGAGAGGGTACTAACCACTGCAGATGTTTGGAAACTACAACTCCCAGCTACTAAAGCATGTTTTATTTTCCAAACATCTGGAGTACCAAGAAATTAGGCTTTAGTTGCCTTTTACATGGACAGCAGAATTCTCATACGGTAATAGCTAAATCCAGTATGGCTATAACTGTATGGGACTACTGTATGTGAATTCTGCTATCTATTTAAAAGGCAACTAAAGCCTCTAAACAATACAGAATCAGAAGGAGGATGGTATCTATTGTTGCCTTCTGTTTGGCACTTTTTAAAAAGGACGAACGAATGTGGGTCCTGGCAAAAGTTGGCATGGTCAATATTTCACCACAACCAAGTGTGCAGTCCATAGAGGATTACATGATCAGCCATATTTCAGGTGTGAACAATTGCCCATTCTGATAAACAGTCTGATTTTTGTGTCCCAATCGTCTGAAATATCAGTCTATTGGGCGTAACAATTGCATGGTGTGTACAGAGCCTTAGCTAAATAGTTTTATTAGGCCAAAAAATAGAGGGCAATGCAGCAATAGATGACAATAGAGTCGATATCGTCTCCCAGTGGCAGTTTTTGTTTAGAATTTGTTTTATATCAGCCCACTTCATCCTATTGTGTAAAGCTAGGTACACACGATAAAGCCCTGATACAATAGTATTGTGACTTTATTGGCCAGAATTCCCCAAACAAGCGCACAGCCGCCTAATTCAGGTCAGCTAAGTGGTTGTTTAGGAAATTCTGTAAATTTGCCTCATCCACGGTAGATTCCCCTATAGGGAGTCTACCTCAGTCGAGGGAAACACACAGTCCCGAATGTACTCCCAATGCTGTGCAAAGGGATAACACTCAAGACTGTATCTTGATCTTTGAAAAATGAATTGACAGTGCAATTACGGTGGACCCTTAAAACTGGCTCCTAGGAATACCCGTGTGTATTGGTAATGGCTGGAAGATAGTCAACCAAAGTCAAATTGTTATGGACATTAATGTCAAAATTGGATACTCAACATGAAAAGAAGAAACTTGTGTATCCTGCTAGGGGCCACCAGCTTGACATTTAAAGGGTGTTCTCTACCACAAAAAATATATTTTTTTAAATATGCTCCCGATGTACTCTTTGCTGTTCACAAGTAGTGTCCCCAGACCTGGAAACGTACCCTTCTTCATGTGCGTCCGGTGATCTCGGAATAAAGAAGTCTCCCACCAGTTGAAGAGAGGCACTGAAAGTGCCTTTAAAACTCCGAAACAACGTTCAATGATGTTGCACGTTTACCTATGCTCCCCATTAGTCCGAGGCGCACTCACAGGGGTCATCATCCATGGCTAAATCCCATATCCTGCATCTCCTGTAGATTTAAAATAGTATAATCATTACAATTGCAGAATATCCAAAATGGTAAAACATGATGCTACATACCCTTTAAATGCACAATGACCTTTCTGTCCTCTAATTTGATACCCTCAGACCACAGATCTAAAAAGACATGTTGCTAAAATAAAATCTATTTGAAGCACACTAGACGCAGGAAAAGGTGGTGTACCGTGTTAGCCAGTCAAAATGTTTACAGAGTAACCCTTTTGAAATAAAAATGGTATAAAGGCGATACCTTTATTGGCTAACTAAGATAATCACAGCAAGCTTTCAGAACATTCTAGTTCCTTTTTCAAGCTGATTACAATGAAGCTGTGGTGCTCTCTGATATATATACAACATTCAGCTCATAGATCAAATAACCTGAATGTTGTATAAATATCACCTTTATACCACTTTTGTTATTTTTTATTTCAAAAGGGTTACCTTATAGGCATACTAGAGTGACACCCACATATTACACTTTAATGCTGCTTGTTTATAACACACATGATGCAGAGGGTAATAAAGTGAACCTGATCCTAACACAGCTCTGTAAAAAATTTATTTTTCAGTAGTTTAACTAATTAAAGGGAAATTTTGGATGATAGGTAGTTAGAGAAACTACATAGTACAGAGGTGCAGGGGGAGGATAATGAAGCGAACCTGATCTTTTTACCCAACTCTGTGAAATGTATTTTGCAATAACATAACTAGTTAAAGGGGAATATTGGAGGGTAGGTAGTTAGAGAAACTACATAGCAGACATGCAGGGGGAGGATAATGAAGTGAACCTGATCTTTTTACCCAGCTCTGTGTAATGTATTTTGCAATAGTGTAACTAATTAAAGGGGAATATTGGAGCGTAGGTAGTTAGAGAAACTACATAGCACAGAGGTGCAGGGGGAAGATAATGAAGCGAACCTGATCTTTTTACTTAGCTCTGTGTAATGTATTTTGCAATAGTGTAACTAGTTAAAGGGGGATAGTGGAGGGTAGGTAGTTTGAGAAAGAAGATAGTACAGAGGAGCAGGGTGAGGATTAGGAAGTGCATCTGATCCTAGCACAGCTCTGTATAATATACAAAGGGAAATATAAGAGGGTCAGACATTTAGCATGCAATCCACACACATAATGTGATTTTTAAAAACTTACCCACTAGCCAACCCTCTGTCATTGATCCTCGCAGAAAAAGTTCATAGAGAGCTGACTGGCGCAGAATATAAGAGTCATGGCAACTGCCTGGGAATCCAGATTTTACACTCATAATCCGCAGGTGGGAATCACACACCATATGCACATTCAGGGAGTGAAAACATTGCTGGTTCCTATAAACTGCCTCCCTGATGCGAGGTGGTGCAAGCGGAATATGAGTGGAATTGATTGCACCAAGGCAATTTGGAAAATGGGCAATTTGATAAAAATCATCTTCTAATTGTTGCCATTTTGCCCCAGTAGATGGAAAGGAAATGAGCCTCCGTGAGTGACGCAATATCGCCTTCAGCACTTGCTTCAGTATCCTACTGTATGTAGGCTGGCTCATGCCAATGATGCGGGAGGTAACCGGCTGAAATGTGGCATTGCCCAAGAAGTACAAAAGAGGGTGAATAGGTTGGACTTGATGGACGTATGTCTTTATTCAACCTCAATTACTATGTTACTATGTTACTATGTCTGGGCTGTCTGATCTGATTTTGTGCTCTCCTCCACCAATGGCAGCACTTGCCATTATTAACGACTCCATGGAATTGTATTAGTGCTCTGTTACTTACCGTATATACTCGAGTATAAACTGAGGTTTTCAGGCTTTAAAAAAGCCTGAAATCTACCTCGGTTTATACTCGAGTCAATGTATCCCTTACCTTGTCTGGCGGCCGCGCGATCCGCATCCTCGCTCCACAGCCTCTGCGCATCCGATGATGTCCCTACCCGCGGCCGCAAAGTGAGAGGCCTGGGTAGTGACATCATTCGGATGCCAGAGCTGTGGAGAAGGATGCGGATCGCGCGGCCGCCGGACAAGGTAAGAGAAACATTTACCGTATATCAGTTAGCCCAACTTTTACTCTGGGATTGGCACCAGCTGTGCTGGTATCAAAAGAGCTACCCACTGCAGACTATGTAATTTGCTGGTTGCAGCAACGTCTATGGGCTTTTTAATGCCTAGTATAATTTTATTATATTACTATTATAGTAATAACACTCACTTTGCCATTTGTTATGCTGTAGAATTTGAGCTCCATTAAAAAGCAAGCTCCCTTGGCTTCTACCCAGATCGCAGTTCAAAGAATGAATGTTGAAGCAGTCTATGGGCAATGCACCAGGAACAGCTTCCCAGCTTCCCAGTGCAATCGCCCCTTCAATGCAATATGCCGATAGCAGCTTATGGTATATTGCAAACCTTTGCAGGACTTTAAATGCAACTTAAGATGTTTGAAAACTACAACTCCCAGCAATAAAGCATGCTGGGAGTTGTAGTTTCCGCACCTCTTTAGTGGCAAATACTACCCCTTGATTTATACTCGAGTGCGTGTGGTTTTCCTCCTTTTTAACCTAAAACTAGGTACCTCGGTTTATACTTGGGACGGTTTATACTCGAATATATACGGTACCATTTATAGCCTGCCTGTAGGTAGGTTGATCAGTGTTTGAAGAATTTGTCTTTGTTTTAGTTTAGCAAGTAAAAGATCAATTTTGTGTGAACTGCTCTCAAAAATGAGAGATAAATAAACCCTGGGAAAGTGTGGTGTAGTGTAGTATAGTATTGTATTTGAGTTGGACTAAATACATATGTCCAACCTACTCCACAATACCCACATTTCCTGCATAATTATTGATTCAGATAAAGGCAACTGCCCTCCCCCAGCAGCATTATGAAGGGGAATAAAATTCCTTCCTGACTCCAAGTGGCAATCAGAAATTTTCCTGGATCAACTCTACTTTATGTGTCAATACCAGTAACTTGCAATATGCTTGTGAAGGTTCTCATTCATTCAGGTCATGGCCACTATCCAATCACGCCCTGATAGGTGGTTGGGCGTCTCGGACCTGGGGGTTTGTGACAGCCGGCATATGAACTCTTGCGCTGCCTGGCGTGCCGGCGTTGTGATGTCATGATGTCTGCGACGCCACCTGCCTGGAAGAGCAGAGCAGCGTGGGACCTGAGCGGCAGGTAAGTTCTTGACAGGGATGTGTTTTTCAAATTTCAAATTCTCTCACAAAAATTCAGATAGTCACACATGCAAAGAAGCTTTCACCTACCCCATGACCACACCCTAGTGTAACATGAGTTTTTAAATGGCAAATACGACACTGTGTATTGTTATATCTATAGCAGTGTTATATATCTACTACATAACAACACTGTGTATTGTTATATCTATAGCAGTGTTATATCTACCATCTACTACATATTGACACTGTGTATTGTAATAACTATAGCAGTGTTATATCTATCATCTACTACATAATGATATATATATCTACCATCTGCTACATAATGATGTATATATCTACCATCTACTACATAATGATATATATATCTACCATCTACTACATAATGATATATATATCTACCATCTACTACATAATGATATATATATCTACCATCTACTACATAATGATATATATATCTACCATCTGCTACATAATGATATATATATCTACCATCTGCTACATAATGATATTTATATCTACCATCTACTACATAATGACACTGTGTATTGTTATATCTATAGCAGTGTTATATCTATCAGCATCTACTACAAATACCAGGTGTATTGTATAACTATAGCAGTGTTATATCTATCATCTACTACATAATGACACTGTGTATTGTTATAACTATGCAGTGTTATATCAGCATCTACTACATAATGACACTGTGTATTGTATAACTATAGCAGTGTTATATCTATCAGCATCTACTACATAATGACACTGGGTATGTTATATCTATAGCAGTGTTATATCTATCATCTACTACATAATGACACTGTGTACTGTTATATCTATAGCAGTGTTATATCTATCAGCCATCTACTACATAATGACACGGTGTATTGTTATAACTATAGCAGTGTTATATCTATCAGCCATCTACTACATAATGACACTGTGTACTGTTATATCTATAGCAGTGTTATATCTATCAGCCATCTACTACATAATGACACTGTGTATTGTTATATCTATAGCAGTGTTATATCTATCATCTACTACATAATGACACGTGTGTATTGTTATAACTATAGCAGTGTTATATCTATCAGCCATCTACTACATAATGACACGGTGTATTGTTATAACTATAGCAGTGTTATATCTATCATCTACTACATAATGACACGGTGTATTGTTATAACTATAGCAGTGTTATATCTATCATCTACTACATAATGACACTGTGTATTGTTATAACTATAGCAGTGTTATATCTATCATCTACTACATAATGACACTGTGTATTGTTATATCTATAGCAGTGTTATATCTATCAGCCATCTACTACATAATGACACGTGTATTGTTATATCTATAGCAGTGTTATATCTATCAGCCATCTAACTAATGACACTGTGTATTGTATATCTATAGCAGTGTTATATCTATCAGCCATCTACTACATAATGACACTGTGTATTGTTATATCTATAGCAGTGTTATATCTATCAGCCATCTACTACATAATGACACTGTGTACTGTTATATCTATAGCAGTGTTATATCTATCATCTACTACATAATGATATATATATCTACCATCTACTACATAATGATATATATATCTACCATCTACTACATAATGATATATATATCTACCATCTACTACATAATGATATATATATCTACCATCTACTACATAATGACACGGTGTATTGTTATAACTATAGCAGTGTTATATCTATCAGCCATCTACTACATAATGACACGGTGTATTGTTATAACAATAGCAGTGTTATATATATCATCTACTACATAATGACACGGTGTATTGTTATAACAATAGCAGTGTTATATCTATCAGCCATCAGGTGTGAAATCAAAATCTGATAACATTTTGGTCTAGGTGTAGAACATCATCCTAATAAACAAAGCCAATCTTGTTTGAAACCTCACAATTCAGCATAATGACAGGGCAAGCAATTGTGAATAATAGGCAAGTGCTCCCAAAATGGAGAGCAGCACAATGCAATGTGACACCCACATTCTAATCTACTGCTCTGCAATTCTGACACAGCAATGGATCACAGGTGCAATCATTACAATGCAATAAATACCACAAGTGTGTATTAATAACATTACTAGGTTTTACATATGTATTAATAACATTACTATAAAATATCATTACTATGCAATAAATACCACTAATGTGGGCTAGGCATGTTTAAACTAAGCTCTGTGTCTTTAAAACAGTGTTTAAAATTAATATGATTTTACAATCGTTATTGCAATTTTACGATTGTTATCGCTATTTTACGATCATAATAGTGGTATTAGTGAGCGTTATCACATCATAGAATGATATCTAGCGTAGAATAACGATATCGATCGTAAAATATTGATCAAAAAATAACTATCGGTTGTAGAATAACGAAACGATTGTAGAATAAAGATATTGAATGTAAAAAACGATATCGACTGTAGAATAATGATCGGAAAATAACGATATCGTTCTTTAGCGCTGCCGCACCTTTATAAATATGATCCAAAGTTCTCATTTCTTTCAAAAGTTGTTAGACTTTCATTCCCAAATACGGGGGTTATCACAGAGTCTGCCAGTAAAAGGAAAGGATGAATAATAAAATGAGAACGTTTACACAGTGGGAAATAATAGTTTTACCTCTATTGGGTGTGATTCGTTTGGCTTTCACCTTCCAGGTTGCTATTATCTTTCTAGATGAAATGTAAACAGGTTTAGTTTGTGTCTCTTTTGCTGGAGTTACTGAAAGGAAACAGCAGGGTTTATTCAATCTCACACAGACAATTCTATTGTTCCATGGCCATCCAGTCAGGATTCTGTATTGAAGAATATTTGAATGAATCCTACACACCAGACGCATCCTGATCTATTCTGTGACTCTCTATTTTAAGACTGAAGTGTAGTAAAGTTAATAAAATAGACATGTCTAGCACGACGAGCCACAAAGAATTACAGCTGGTCTGGTGTATTACAAACTTCACCAAAGAAAAACTATGGTAGATGTAAAGTAATGTCACTCATACCAGAAAAAGAGTCTGTTAATAAATGGAAGATTAAACAGGGATTGTAGGAAAGAAAGATATATAGATATATACCATATAAACTCAAATATAAGTTGACTCAAGTATAAGCCGAGGTACCTATTTTTGCCTCAAAAAACAGAAAAACCTGATTAACTCGAGTGTAAGCCGAGGGTAGACATTATGACTGCCTTCTGATTCTGTATTGTTTTGAGGCTTTAGTTGCCCTTTAAATGGACAGCAGAATTCCCATACAGTAGTCCCATACAGTAATAGCCAAATCCAGTATGGCTATTACTGTATGGGAATTCTGCTGTCCATTTAAAGGGCAACTAAAGCCTCAAAACAAGGCAATATTTTTAACAATATATACCATCCTCCTAATTCTCTATTGTTTTGGGGCATTAGTTGCCCTTTAAATGGACAGTAATCCCATACAGTAATCCCCAATACCTTTCAACTGTAGATGTTTGGAAACTAAAACTCCCAGCATGCTATAGTTTCCAAACATCTAGTGGAAAGGTATTTGGGGATTAAAATATGGCATACTGTCCCCCCCAGAGTTCCCCCAGGTCAATGTTCACTTACCTGGGCAGTTTTCAGTCTTCAACTCTCTGCCGACTGCCACTCGCTCTGCATCTCCCCGTCTGACGTCACTTCTCGGCCACCGTCAGCGGGAGATACGGAGCGACCAGCAGCAGGCAGAGAGGTAAGTTTGCGGCTGACCAGGGGTGTCTCTCTAATGAGGCAATATGAGCAAAATGCTAAGGGTGGCGCCTCCTGCTGAATATCAGAGGCAGCAGGCAGAGCTTACTTTCATTTTTTTGGCAGACAGAGCAGATGGAAAATAAAAATAGCGCCTAGTAGTACATAGGGGCGGCATTCAAAAGTTTGTCTCAGGTGGCAAAAACCCTAAAGACACCCCTGCGGCTGACTTGAGTATAAGCAAGGATATACTCGAGTATATACGGTAATATTCACAGCATTGAAGTAGATTTACTACCCCCACCAGCTCTCAGCAGCTGGATGGACAAATATAAAATATATAAGCTGCACCAAATATGAACCTGATTCCAAATATCAATTGACTCTGTCCATATAGTGGTCTTGCAATGGCATCTACAGTAAATACAGTTCATGGTGTATCCACCCTCTATCACACATTATGCACATACATGTATCTCAGAGGCACTAAAACCCTGGTGCCATTCAACACAGACCACACCCCCAAACCACACTAATACTATTGAGGGATCAATAAGACTAAAGTTACACTGAAATTTGTAAATGTTTTAAATATTAACTGTAAAGCAGGGGGTTAAACATATTATATGCAAACGCAAGTGCAAACAGATCAAAAAGCGCTAAGAGACTGGCAGACATTATGATCTTACAATATACAGTAATGCTGTGATTATACTGGTGTAGTATTTTTTGGGGGAAATTCCCAATGTGCCCCAAGCTTTACAACACAAGACTCCGAGAGTTAATATAATGCAGAACGCATTTGTTTGACTTAAAGCTTCAGTTAGCATCATTCTATGACTAAAGATGTTTTTTCTATTTGAAATATTCGGGTATGTTTCAGTCATAGTGATCTCTTGCACATTCATTTCAGCAAACGTTTATTTCTCATTGCAGAGATCTGTGCTTTTCCTTTCATGTTACATTAAACGCTGATAAAAGATGTTCTTGGATGGCAAAACCAAAGGCCTGACGCCCTGTGACGGAGCCCTGCAATCAGTGCTCTTGGCAGGTGGATGATTCATTAGCACAGGGAGCCTTGCCGACCAGCAGATAATGACTGATCTTGTGCTGATCCTTTCACTCTGAACACGTTCCCTTTGCAGGAAAGTAACATATCTAAAATTAAACTGCACTATCTGGATGTTTAAGTATTTTCCAAGAGTGATATATTTAAGAACAATTTTATCTCTACACAAGAAATATTTGTCGAATGTACCATCTCCAAAAATGGCCTGAGAGACCAGCACACAAAAGCAGCATCCCAGATGTCCATACCAGCCGCTAGTTCAGTGGGAAAACAAAAACACCTTTCTCTTATAAATTCAGTATAGGATGTGGATCATGAATTCCTGGCAGGGATGATTTTAACAGAGGGGCCCAGGACCCCAGCCCCCTAAACCAATAGTTTGAAATGTTAGAAGGGGCCCACACAATTTACCTTGATCAGGCACTGATTTCTGCACCAGTTCAAGGGCCCCACATGCAGCTCCTTACAAGGAAATCAGCAAAGCCCCTTATAGGGCAGGGGAGGGGGGTCCCGGCTCGAGCTGTGGGACCTCTTAAGACACAAAAGGCACTTTTCAGTGCCCCCACTGGAGGGTCCCTCCCCGCCGCGCCCCTCTAAGGAATGTGACCACCCGCGGTGATCCTTTCCCGGCATCCCCTCCCAGCCCCCTGCTCCGCGGCGATATTGTACTTAGCGCGATGCGCTAAGTGCAGTATCGCCGTGAATATAGCTCAAATTACCGCCACTTTTATGGGAGGTCCTATACCTTTAATATAAAGCACTGGATGAATGGTTTCTTCCCTCATTTTAGCCAAAGGGCTGGGGGGAAGTGAGAAAGCCTGTTATATGAATCCAGTGCACAACTATGAGAAATTAAAACGTTTGCTTATGGTATTGAAGTAAAAAGGTTAGAATTTAGGACCTTCCAGACTGGGGTTCCCTTGAGGTGGTTGGAAGGCTTTTCATTCATGTGATCACAGTAATGTAACTAAAACCCCTTTGTTTAAAGTATGCCATGTGCAGATAATATGATATTGTATGGGACCTAGGAAGTTCCATTGATTATCTTTTCTATGTTTGTATACTGTAGTATTGGTTGGTACACAGATACTGTATAGTATTGAGAATAACTGGTATTTATACATATACTGCAGTTCTGGTTGATCCAAATACTTTCCATTGCTATTTGGAGTCAGGAAGGATTTTTTTGGACTGTGATGACGTATGTCCTATTCAACCTCAATTACTATGTTACTATGTGTCATCTTTTATAAAATGTAAAGCTTTTAAAACCAATAGGATTGGAGTAGGTTTAGACTGCAATACAACTATTGATGGGAGGAGCAATTTCTTTAACTTAAAAGTTACACTCTATTATCAGTGTTACATCATAATATACATAGAGCTTATTTGAGAACTAGAAAGGGAAAGTAATAACTTTGAATTTGGCTTGAAGGGCTGCATTTTGGAAGGGAATATTGTGTTTGCTGCAGATTTTAAAACTCAATAATGGGAATGATGAGTTGTAGTGAACGCTTGTTTGGGGGAAAAAAACTTTTTGTGTGTACCCAGCCCAAAGTGGTGCTAATTTTGATCCAATCAATCAGAAAGCTAACATCTGATTGGTTAGGGCAAAATTAGCACCATTTTTAATGATAAGAACTTTTATTGAATCTCTCTGTATTTTTTTGACTTTAGTTACCCTTTAAGTATGGCTGCCACAGTAATGGATAAGTAGATCAGTAGGTGTGTGTACCTGTGTCGGGTTGGGGGTTAAAAAAACAAACTTTTTTGATGATTGGTCAAATTTTTTTTTTTCACTTTAGTTACCCTTTAGGTATGGCTGCCACAGTAATGGATAAGTAGGTCAGTAGGTGTGTGTACCTGTGTCTGGTTTGTTGAATCTCTCTGTATCTTTTTGATGATTGGTCAAAATTTGTACCTGTGTCTGGTTTATTGAATCTCTCTGTATCTTTTTGATGATTGGTCAAAATTTGTTTTTTTGACTTTAGTTACCCTTTAAGTATGGCTGCCACGTAATGGATAAGTAGATCAGTAGGTGTGTGTACCTGTGTCCGGTTTGGGGGTTAAAAAACAAACTTTTTTGATGATTGGTCAAAATTTGTTTTTTTTTTTTACTTTAGCTACCCTTTAGGTATGGCTGCAACAGTAATGAGGGGTAGGTCAGTAGATTTATGTAACTGTGCCACATGGGGTTAAAAAAAAAAAAAACCTTTTTATTATAATCAAAATTAATTTTTTTGACTTTAGTTACCCTTTAAGTATGGCTGCCACAGTAATGGATAAGTAAATCAGTAGGTGTGTGTACCTGGGTCTGGTTGAGGGGGTATGTCTTTTTTGTGTTTACAACCATAAAACTATATTTTTTGAGGATAATCTAAATTAGTTTTTTTGACTTGTTTACCCTTTAAGTATGCTACCACCATAATGGATAAGTAGATCAGTAGTGTGTGTATCTGGTCTGGTTGAGGGGTATGTCTTTTTTTGTGTTTACAACCATAAACTATCTTTTATTGAGGATAAATCTAAATTCGTTTTTTGACTTTAGTTACCCTTTAAATTGGCTTCCATGGGAATGGAAGTAGGTCATGTAGGTGGGTGTACCTGGGTCTGTGTGGGGGGTTGGGGGTATCACCATTTGTATTTATGACCATGAAAAAAACTGTTTTGAAATATCCCATTTGAGGATTGTTACCATTATAGTCTATGGGGAAAAATGTCCGGAAATTCGCCGATAACGCCGTAACGCTTCCGCGATTCCTTAGCTAGAAGATAGCACACTTCTCCTATATGCCCCGCACGTCTCTAGCTCAAAAATTGTGGGAGGAGATACGGTCCAAAAAAGAGGAAGAATAAAACGGAAGAAGAAAAAGAAGAAGAAATAGAAAGAACAGTAATTTGCATTTTCAAGCCAAATTAATTAATTTGACGGTAGCGACAGCTTTTTGGGCTTTTTAACGCCCCACTAACTAACATTAATAAGATCCTGCAAATGTTAGCGGCGTTTTGCAATGCGGTTATCGGTAATAAGAAGTGCTTTACACAAATATAAACTTGTAATTATTTATGTGGTTTACAAAAAAGTACAAATAAATGAGATAATATTTCATATAAACATTTTATATAACAATCAATGCAGAAATAAATGGCTAAAACAGTGATACTTGCCTTGCGCTCTGTTGGCTATGTCAGCGACATAACTGGCCCTCAGCCTCTTCAGGTCAGACCACCTGCGCTGCAGCTGGAAGATGGTCTGACTCACATCATACTTTGTTTGCAGCTTCCCCTGCAAATGGTGCATTATGTGCAATCTGCGCCTCTTAATATGTGGGGTGCCAACCTGCATCCCGTCATAATTACTTCTGGCCAGGTAGGCCACCATGAAGCGCTGCCACCCATGCTAGGCATCCTGAGGCTGTAATCCAGATGTGGGACACAACAGGAACAAGCTGCCAAAAACCGGAAGTAGTTTCCGAAAGCAGAACTGCCGATTTTGGTAACCCTCGAAAATACAAGCCGATTTCGGTAACCCTCGAAAAAGAAGGATCCGATTTCGGTAACCCTCAAAAACACAAGCCGATTTCGGTAACCCTCAAATGTGTAGTATCGCTAACCCACGAAACCCACAATTTTGGTAACCCTCGAAAGTACAGGTCGATTTCAGTAACCCTATCATTTTGTAATATCGGTAACCCTCGAAAGTAGTGATCGATTTTGGTAACCTATCATTTTGTAATATCGGTAACCATCGAAAGTAGTGATCAATTTCGGTAACCCTCGTTAATAAAGATCGATTTCAGTAACCCTCATAAATAAAGATCGATTTCGGTAACCCTCGTAAATAAAGATCGATTTCGGTAACCCTCGTAAATAAAGATCGATTTAGGTAACCCTCGTAAATAAAGATCGATTTCGGTAACCCTATCATTTTGTAATATCGGTAACCATCGAAAGTAGTGATCGATTTCGGTAACCCTCGAAAACAAGAAACGAATGCGAAAGCTCAAAAACTGCCCGATCCTGAGGAAAGGTTCAGGGAGATTCAATAAAAGTTCTTATCCTTAAAAATTACCCCAACCAATCAGATATTATTTAACATTTGAAAGCTAACGTCTGATTGGTTGGGGCAAAATTAGCACCATTTTAAACGATAAGAACTTTTATTGAATAACTCTGATAGTTTTTAAATGAGTTTTGGTTATATTTATGGGTTCCCCAGACATTTCCCCAGGTCCCTATGTTATTTACAGTAACCTACTATTACTATTTCATCCTTAAAAAAACTTTTGAATTTTTTTCTCCCATAGAATTCTATGGGTCCGTTTTCGAATCTTCGGACGAAACTTATCAGTTTCGAACATCTCTAGTTACATTCTAGTTACATGCTCTGGGCAGCAGAATGGCAGATGACATTCAATGTTGATAAATGTAAGGTGATGCATTTGGGATTTAATAATCCCTGTGCCACCTACACCATAAATAACTCTGTGTTAAGTACATCTGTAATGGAAAAAGATTTGGGGGTTCTGGTAGATAACAGACTTAGCTGTAGCAAACAATGCCATGTAGCAACAGCTAGAGCTAGCAAGATATTGTCTTGTATAAAGAGAGGAATAGATTCAAGAGAGAAAAATATTATTCTCCCTCTTTACAAGGCACTGGTAAGGCCTCATTTGGAATATGCGGTGCAGTTTTGGAATCCCATATACAAAAGGGACATCTTGGAAATTGAGGCAGTTCAGAGAAGGGCAAATAAATTAATAAAGGGAATGGAGGGGCTTGAATATGCAGGCACCAAGGACCCCCCTCTGTCCCGACCCAGTCCCCCATCCCAGACCCAGGGCCCCCCTCTGTCCCAGAGCAGCCCCCCCCTCTGTCCCAGACCCAGGGTCCCCCACTCTGACCCATACCCCCCTGTCCCAGACCCAGGCCCACCTCTCTCCCAGACCCAACCCCTCTCTTCCAGACTCAGGTCCCCCCCTCTCTCCAGACCCAGGACCCCCCACTCTGTCCCAGACCGTTCCCACCCGTTCCCACCCCCTCTGTCCCAGACCCCCCTCTGTCACAGAATCCAGAGTCCCCTACTCTGTCCCAGACCCAGGGTCCCCCCTCTGTCCCAGACCCAGGGCCCCATCTGTCCCAGACTCAGGGCCCCTCCCTGCCCCAGACCCAGGGCCCCCCCACTCTGTACCAGACCCAGCGCCCCCCCCTGTCACAGATCCAGAGTCCCCTCCCTCTGTCCCAGACCCAGGGTCCCCCGTCTGTCCCAGACCCAGGGCCCCTCCTCTGCCCCAACCCAGCCCCCTCTGTCCCAGACTCAGGTTCCCTCACTCTGTCCCAGACCCAGGGCCCCCCCACTCTGTCCCAGACCCAGGTCACACACCTCTGTCTCAGACCCAGGTCCCACCCCCTCTGTCCCAGACCCAACCCCCCCCTCTGTCACAGATCCAGAGTCCCACTACTCTGTCCCAAGACCCAGGGCCCCTCCTCTGCCCCAACCCAGGGCCCCCTCTGTCCCAGACTCAGGTTCCCTCACTCTGTCCCAGACCCAGGGCCCCCCCACTCTGTCCCAGACCCAGGTCACACCACCTCTGTCTCAGACCACAGGTCCCACCCCCCTCTGTCCCAGACCCAAACCCCCCCTCTGTCACAGATCCAAGAGTCCATACTCTGTCCCAGACCCGGTCCCCCCTCTGTCCCAGACCAGGGCCCCCCATCTGTCCCAGACCCAGGGCCCCTCCTCTGCCCCAGACCCGGGCCCCCCACTCTGTCCCAGACCCCCCTGTCCCAGACCCAGGCCCCCACCTCTCCTCCCAGACCCAGCCCCCTCTCTTCCAGACCCAGGGTCCCCCCTCTCCCAGACCCAGGACCCCCCACTCTGTCCCAGACCCAGGTCCCACCCCCTCTGTCCCAGACCCCCCCTCTGTCACAGATCCAGAGTCCCCTACTCTGTCCCAGACCCAGGTCCCCCCCTGTCCCAGCCCCAGCCCCCCCTCTGTCCGGACCCAGGGCCCCCCATCTGTCCCAGACCCAGGCCCCTCCTCTGCCCCAGACCCGGGCCCCCCCCTCTGTCCCAGACCCAGGGCCCCCACTCTGTCCCAGACCCAGGGCCCCCCCTCTGTCCCAGACCCAGGTCCCCCACTCTGTCCCAGACCCCAGGCCCCCCACTCTTGTCCCAGACCCAGGGCCCCCCATCTGTCCCAGACCCAGGGCCCCTCCTCCCCCCAGACCCAGGGCCCCTACTCTGTCCCAGACCCAGCCCCCCCTGTCCCAACCCAGGGCCCACCTCTCTCCCAGACCCCCTCTCTTCCAGACCCGGGTCCCCCCTCTCCCAGACCCAGGACCCCCCCACTCTGTCCCAGACCCAGGTCCCACCCCCTCTGTCCCAGACCCCCCCCTCTGTCACAGATCCAGAGTCCCTACTCTGTCCCAGACCCAGGTCCCCCCTCTGTCCCAGCCCCAGCCCCCCTCGGTCCCAGACCCAGGGTCCCCCACTCTGTCCCAGACCCAGGTCACCCCACCTCTAACCCAGACCCAGGAGATAGAGTTACATGACATTACAGTCAGCCTAACAGAACTGTTACAACTTTCAGTTACCTGTATAATTATTACTCCCCAGTGAGCAGGGGGGAGTTGTCAACCTTTGCCAGAAAGAGAGATAACAGGGGCAATAATCATTAAATCTGCTTGAAATAATGTATAAAGTGCAACTAAGTGGCAAATGACCAGGTCATAACATAAGACCATTTGATTGTATTATAAACATGATTAAGTGTATAACTGGCTCTAGTTGGCCTATTAAAACGCATGTCCACCCTTAAAACAAAAACTGTCGACTTGTCAGTTATCTGCCCACACCCCCAACTGTTATTTTTAACGGGTTTATTACATGTATTTAGTAACATAGTAACATAGTAATTAAAGGGCATGTCCACCCCCAAAACTAATATATCCCCCCAACTACTGGCCCCCCCATGTATGTAGTTTAATAATCCTTACCTCACATCCCAACTCCATCTGGTTCTCCTGTAGTCCCCCCCCAAAGTTCAAAAACTGCCCACCAGGAGGCTAGCAGGTCCATATAGGACACTGCCTGCTACCTGGCCTCCCGAGATTCCTCGCCATGCTGCTGCAGCCCTTCTCCCCCCTCCCTCCCCCTCCCCCCTCTCCCTCCCTCTCCCTCCCTCTCCCTCCCGTTCTACTATCCTCCCCCTAGCATTTAACCCCCTTAATATTCTGCTCCCCCATGTCCCCCGCCCCAACCCGCATGTTTGTTTTTTTAAAAGCTCCCCAAACTCTTACTTACCTCTCCGCTTTTCCTCCGCTGCCCTGAAATGACCGGCAGCCGCTCCGTGATTGGCTGCCGCTAGCCTCAATCAGCACGCACTGCCGGCCCCGCCCCTCCTTGCATTCTCGCAGCAGAGGGCCGGCAGTGCGGCGGAGGATCGAGGGGAGGTAAGTAAGAGTTTGGGGGGCTTTTTAAAAAAACAAAACATGCGGTTGGGCTGGGGGACATGGGGGAGCATAATATTAAATTTCTATTTTAGGGGTGGACATAGCCTTTAAGGTTGAATAAAGACATACGTCCATCAAGTCCAACCTATTTCACCGTTCTCACTGTAAAGAAACCTCTCCTAACCTGAAGATGAAACTTGTTTTCTTCCAACCTTAAAGGATGTCCACATGTCCTCTGATATGACCTATTGTGAACAATGCACCAGAGAGTTCATTGTATGGCCCATTAATATATTTGTTAAGGTTTATCATGTCCCCACGCAACCGCCGCTTCTCCAATGTAAACAGCCCTAACTTGCTATCTGCCTGCATATTCAAGCCCCTCCATTCCCTTTATTAATTTATTTGCCCTCTCTCTCTGAAACTGCCTCAATTTCCAAGATGTCCCTTTTGTATATGGGATTCCAAAACTGCCACCGCATATTCCAAATGAGGCCTTTACCAGTGCCTTGTAAAGAGGAGAATAATATTTTTCTCTCTTGAATCTATTCCTCTCTTTATACAAGACAATATCTTGCTAGCTCTAGCTGTTGCTACATGGCATTGTTTGCTACAGCTAGTCTGTTATCTACCAGAACCCCCAATCTTTTCCATTACAGATGTACTAACACAGAGTTATTATGGTGTAGGTGGCACAGGGATTATTAAATCCCAATGCATCACCTTACATTTACAACATGGAATGTCATCTGCCATTCTGCTGCCCAGAGCATGTCACTAGAATGTAACTAGAGATGTTCGAAACTGATAAGTTTCGTCCGAAGATTCGAAAAAACGGACCCATAAATTCTATGGGAGAAAAAAATTTCAAAAGTTTTTTTTTAAGGATGAAATATAATAGTAGGTTACTGTAAATAACATAGGGACCTGGGGAAATGTCTGGGGAACCCATAAATATAACCAAAAACTCTTAAAAACTATCAGAGTATTCAATAAAAGTTTCTTATCGTTTAAAATGGTGCTAATTTTGCCCCAACCAATCGACGTTGCTTTCAAATGTTAAATAATATTGATTGGTGTGGGTAATTTTTAAGGATAAGAACTTTATTGAATCTCCCTGAACCTTTCCTCAGGATCGGGCAGTATTTTTGAGGCTTTCGCATTCGTTTCTTGTTTTCGAGGGTTACGAAATCGATCACTACTTTCGATGGTTACCGATATTACAAAATGATAGGGTTCCAACCGAAATCGATCTTATTTACGAGGGTTACCAAATCGATCTTTATTTACGAGGGTTACCGAAATCGATCTTTATTTACGAGGGTTACCGAAAGTCGATCTTTTATTTATGAGGGTTATGAAATCGATCTTTATTAACGAGGGTTACCGAAATGATCAACTTTCGCTGGTTACCGATATTAACAAAATATAGGTTACCAAAACGATCATACTTTCGAGGGTTACCGATTTACAAATATAGGGTTACTGAAATCGACCTGTACTTTCGAGGGTTACCAAAATTTGTGGGTTTCGTGGTTTAGCGATACTACCATTTGAGGGTTAACCGAAATCGGCTGTGTTTTTGTAGGGTTAACCGAAATCGGATCTCTTCTTTTTCGAGGTTACCGAAATCGGCTTGTATTTTCGAGGGTTACCCAAAATCGGCATTCTGCTTCGGAAACTACTTCCGGTTTTTGGCAGCTTGATTCCTGTTGTCCCACATCTGGGATTACAGCCTCAGGATGCCTAGGCATGGGTGGCAGCGCTTCTGGTGGCCTACTGGCCAAAGTAATATGAACGGGATGCGGTGTGGCACCCCCACATATTAAGAGGCGCAGATTTGCACATAATGCACCCTTTGCAGGGGAAGCTGCAAACAAAGTATGATGTGAGTCAGCCATTCCAGCTGCAGCGCAGTGGTCGACCTGAAGGCTGAGGGCCCAGTTTGGTCGCTGACATGCCAACAGCGGCAAGGCAGGTATCACTGTTTTAGCCATTTATTTCTGCATTGGTTGTTATATAAAATGTTTATATAAAAAATATATCTCATTTATTTGTACTTTTTTGTATAACCACATAAATAATTACAAGTTTATATTTGTGTAAAGCACTTCTATTTACCGATAACCGCATTGCAAAACGCCGCTAACATTTGCAGGATCTATAATGTTAGGTAGTGGGGCGTTAAAAAGCCCAAAAAGCTGTCGCTACGTCCAATTAATTCTTTGGCTGAAAAGGCAAATTACGGTTCTTTCTATTTCTTCTCTTTTTCTCTTCCGTTTTTCTTCTCCTCTTTTTGGACCGTATCTCCTCCCACAATTTTTGAGCTAGAGACGTTGCGGGGCATATAGGAGAAGTGTCTATCTTCTAGCTAAGGGAATCCGCGGAAGCGTTACGGCGTTATCGGCGAATTCCGGACATTTTCCCATAGACTATAATGGTAACAATCCTCAATGTGGATATTCAAATCAGTTTTTTTTCATGGTCATAAATACATGGTGATACCCCCCAACCCCCCACACAGACCCCGGTACACCCCCTACTGACCTACCTTCCATTCCCATGGAAGCCATATTTAAAGGTAACTAAGATCAAAAAACTAATTTAGATTTATCCTCAATAAAAGATGTTTTATGGTTGTAAACAAAAAAAGACATACCCCCTCAACCAGACCCAGGATACCCACACCTACTGATCTACTTATCCATTATGTGGGTAGCCATACTTAAAGGGTAACTAAGTCAAAAAACTAATTTAGATTTATCCTCAATAAATATAGTTTTATGGTTTAACACAAAAAAGACATACCCCCTCAACCAGACCCAGGTTACACACACCTACTGATTTACTTATCCATTACTGTGGCACCATACTTAAAGGGTAACTAAAGTCAAAAAATAATTTTGATTAATTAATAAAAAGTTTTTTTTTTTTAACCATGTGGCACAGTTACATACATCTACGACCTCCCCCCCTCCATTACTGTTGCAGCCTACCTAAAGGGTAGCTAAAGTACAAAAAAACAAATTTTGACCAATTCAAAAAAGTTTTGTTTTTTAAACCCCTCAACGCGGACACAGTACACACCACACTACTGATCTACTTATCCATTACTGTGGGCAGCCATACTTAAAGGGTAATAAAGTCAAAAAAACATTGACCATCATCAAAAGATAGAAGATTCAATAAACCAAGACACAGGTAATTTTGACCATCATCAAAAGATACAGAGAGATTCAACAAACCGACACAGTACACACCCTACTGACCTACTTATCCATTACTGTGGCAGCCATACCTAAAGGGTAACTAAAGTGAAAAAAAAAAATTTGACCAATCATCAAAAAAGTTTGTTTTTTTAACCCCCAACCGACACAAGTACACACAACCTACTGCTACTTATCCATTACTGTGGCAGCCATACTTAAGGGTAACTAAAATCAAAAATACAGAGAGGATTCAATAAAAGTTCTTATCATTAAAAATGGTGCTAATTTTGCCCTAACCAATCGATGTTAGCTTTCTGATTGATTGATCAAAATTAGCACCACTTTGGCTGGGTACACACAAAAGTTTTTTTTTTCCCCCAACAAGCGTTCACTACAACTCATCATTCCCATTATTGAGTTTTAAATCTGCACACAAACACACATATTCCCTTCCAAATGCAGCCCTTCAGCCAAATTCAAAGTTATTACTTTCCCTTTCTAGTTCTCAAATAAGCTCTTATATATATGATTAACACTGATATAGAGTGTAACTTTTCACGTTAAATAAAATTCTCCTCCCATCACGAGTTTGTATTGCAGTCTAAACCTACTCCAATCCTATGGTTTTAAAAGCTTTACATTTTATAAAAGATGACCATATTACATAGTAATTGAGGTGAATAAGGCAATACGTCCATCAAGTCCAAAAAAAATCCTTCCTGACTCCAAATAGCAATTGAAAGTATCTTTGATCAACCAGAACTGGCATCTATGTATAATACCAGTTTTCTCAATACTAACAGTTCTGTGTTACCAACCAATCTACAGTATACAAACATAGAAAAGATATCAATGGACTTCCTAGGTCCATACAATATCATATTATCTGCACACTGGCATACTTTTTAAACAAAGGGTTTTAGTATACATTACTGTGATCACATAAATGAAAAGCCTCCCACCACCTCAAGGTAACCCCATTCTGGAAGGTCTAACTTAACCTTTTTACTTTTCATTACCATAAGCAAACTTTTTCATTTCTCCATAGTTGTGCACTGGTTCATATAACAGGCTTTCTCACTAATATTTCGCTCTATTTGAAGGCGAAAACACACTTTTCGCTTTTTTATAAATGGCGTTTGCCTTTCGCTCAAAAACCGTTACGATGTATACGAAGTATGGCGAAAAGGGTTTTAGCGATAGGTCACGGAAAAGTTTTGCCACTCGTTAACGCCACCTTTTAAAATCACGTTAATTAGCTTTTTGGCGAAAGCCTGTGGTAAGCGAAAGCGAAAACTTTTCGAAACTTTTTCCCCTTTTATAAATATGCCCCTGGGTGTCCTGCGCAACTTAAACAACAAATCCCACATTTTTGCTTTGACACAACTTACTGAATCCACGGGGGTCAGAGTTTCCACTGTGATAAGGTTTTTATTTTTTTTTATCATTTTCTGTTCCCCAGTTACGGCGGAGAAAAAAATAATCAAAATACTGAAAGATGGTACAACACACATTCAACACACCTAACATACAACACACAACATAAACCACTTGTAAAATCTGGGATTGTTCTCTTGTAAGTGGATAGAAGCCCTGAAATTTAATTTGACACTATTGGGACAGAATGGATAACTTGTATGTATGTACAGTTTATTTATAATCGGATAAACATGGGCTGCACACCAGTTTCTTGAAATAGAAAAAAGGCTTTATGAGTTAAAAGTAAACGTCTTCCCACAATTATGCAACGTTTCGGGAGACACTGCTCCCTTTTTAAGATTGCTGCCCATATAGGGGAAGGGACAGTGTCTCCTGAAACGTGTGCTATATTGGGAAGACGTTTACTTTTAACTCATAAAGCCTTTTTCTATTGCAAGAAACTGGTGTGCGGCTCCATGTTTATCCGATTCCATGTGTATTAGGGGTTTGAATGGAGGACCCAGAGGCACCCAAACATTTGCTTTTTTCATTGCTGCTGCTATTTGTTACATAGTTTATTTATAAAGCACCAATTGGGGACGCAAGCTCGTCCGTTTCCACCAACCCAAAGTTGAATAAAAGAAAAAAAATAGAAGTGAGCAGGTAACTGATGCGATGCCCACAATTTGGTGAAAAGCCATTGCGCCACTGTTAACATTCCGCTGCCGGGTTTCTCCATTTTATAAATCGAGGGTAATTCCAATTTTAGTGAAAATGACGGGAAAAGTGAGGAAAGTTAACAACTTTTTATAATATGTCCCAATGTATTTTGTTGCCATATTACTTTTTTCTGTCGATTAAATTTAGTTTTGTCCCCAGTGTTGTTTTTTTGTTACAAAATGATACAGAATAGAAGTTATGTGCATTAGGTATTATGTCAATTGCAGTTTGTTGTGCACCCATGGCTGAAACAGCGCTGGGCAGAACCAATGAATGCAATATATTATAGGCTGCTTTTTACACTATTAAACTAGGCAATGTTCACACTAGCAACACACGGGGTCTGCTGTAGCTTGCTCAGTTTGTGTGCCGGGTTGGGTTGCTGACGAGGTCCCCCTTTGTCTCTGTTTTTTTTTTAGTTGGAACAATCTAAATGGGTTTGCTAGGATGTTTGTGGCTGGGTAATAAATCCCCCATTATATACCTGTTGGCCCTACTGAATGTAGAGGAGTGCCCCACACATGCACTTTTATGGGTTTCTAGTGTCCCTGTCACGGTGATTAGGCAGCAGAACTTGTAACTGTGAGAAGCAGACATCCAAGATGTGGGCAGGGTCTATCTAGGAGCGTCCAGCTCTGCCCTGGTCCCTCAAACCCCACAGTTTTTTTAACTGTCAGTATAGGGAACATGTTGTGGACTGAGGGGGGGCTTTTTCAGTTAGTTATAGCTTACTGAAACTAAGTTTAAGTCTATATAAACACAATGGTGCTGTTTATTGTTTCCTCCTCCCACAGATGCCCCATTCTTAATCTCTCAGACAGGGACCTTTAACTTTAAGCTACTCCCCCTTACTATAATTCTATGTCATGCACCTTTGGCTATATGCTTCTATCAATACAATTGTGCAGTGATGTATCATAGCCCCACCCCTTATGCAAATAGCTGGCCATGATGTCATCATTTACAATGTCTTATTTTTTTTTTTACTAACATACTTGGGCAGCAGGTGGCTCAGAGGTATGCTGATGCCCTCAGCACTGAGGACCTGATTCGATTCCGTTCTCCATGTGCTTGCATGGGTTTCCTCCGGGCACTCCGGTTTCCCCCCACAATCAAAAAACATATGGGTCCTTGTAGTGCATACCCACCCTTGGACACATCTGCACCCGAATTTGAATGTTCTCCCCAAGCTTGAAGTGGGTCTCCGCGTTTCCTACGTGTACTTCGGTTCCCTTCAAGTAAAACATTCTTAAGTGGGTTGTCACATTGGCGAAAGCTGGTGAGTCAATCACTTATAAACCAAAGTGGGTTGTCACATTGGCGAAAGCTGGTGAGTCAATCACTTTCTTTTATTTTTATTTTTGACACATACAACTAACAGTATGTCTTATGGTCGCAAGCTTTAGGAGGAGGATTCCTAACTACAGATAAGCAAGAATAGGAGACGACCAAGGTCGTTAGGTCCCCATTATGCCATTCCCCATTAATAAAGGGCCGCACTGTAAAGATGATGAGTTTGATGTGCTAATGTCAAAGCCATTGTATTATTATTGTATTATGTATTACTAGACATTAAGCCTGTTACAATAACAGGCGCTAGAACCCAGAGTGCCTCCATCCTCCATGTCCCAAGGCCACAGTTCCCTCTTAGTGTCCCAACCCGGGTCCCCCCTCTGTCCCATACCCAGGGCCCCCCTCTGCCCAGACCCAGGACCCCCCTCTATCCCAGACCCAGGGCCCCCCTCTCTGTCCCAGACCCAGGTCCCCCACTCTGTCCCAGACCCAGGGTCCCCCACTCTGTCCCAACCAAGGACCCCCCTCTGTCCCAGACCCAGTCCCCCATCCCAGACCCAGGGCCCCCCTCTGTCCCAAGCAGCCCCCCCTCTGTCCCAGACCCAGGTCCCCCACTCTGACCCATACCCCCCTGTCCCAGACCCAGGGCCCACCTCTCTCCCAGACCCAGACCCCCTCTCTTCCAGACTCAGGGTCCCCCCCTCTCTCCAGACCCAGGACCCCCACTCTGTCCCAGACCGTTCCCCCCCCCTCTGTCCCAGACCCCCCTCTGTCACAGATCCAGAGTCCCCTACTCTGTCCCAGACCCAGGGTCCCCCCTCTGTCCGCACCCAGGGCCCCCATCTGTCCCAGACTCAGGCCCTCCTCTGCCCCGACCAGGGCCCCCACTCTGTACCAGACCCAGGCCCCCCCCCCTCTGTCACAGATCCAGAGTCCCCTCCCTCTGTCCCAGACCCAGGGTCCCCCGTCTGTCCCAGACCCAGGGCCCCTCCTCTGCCCCAGACCCAGGCCGCCCCCTCTGTCCCAGACTCAGGTTCACCTCACTCTGTCCCAGACCCAGGGCCCCCCCACTCGTCCCAGACCCAGGTCACACCCCTCTGTCTCAGACCCAGGTCCCCCCCCTCTGTCCCAGACCCAAACCCCCCCTCTGTCACAGATCCAGAGTCCCACTACTCTGTCCCAGACCCAGGGCCCCTCCTCTGCCCAGACCCAGGGCCCCCTCGTCCCAGACTCAGTTCCCTCACTCTGTCCCAGACCCAGGGCCCCCCACTCTGTCCCAGACCCAGGTCACACACCATCTGTCTCAGACCCAGTCCAACCCCCTCTGTCCCAGACCCAAACCCCCCCTCTGTCACAGATCCAGAGTCCACTACTCTGTCCCAGACCCAGGGTCCCCCCTCTGTCCCAGACCCAGGGGCCCCCATCTGTCCCAGACCCAGGGCCCCTCCTCGCCCCAGACCCAGGGCCCCCACTCTGTCCCAGACCCCCTGTCCCAGACCCAGGGCCCACCTCTCTCCCAGACCCAGCCCCCCTCTCTTCCAGACCCAGGGTCCCCCCTCTCCCAGACCCAGGACCCCCCACTCTGTCCCAGACCCAGGTCCCACCCCCTCTGTCCCAGACCCCCCCTCGTCACAGATCCAGAGTCCCCTACTCTGTCCCAACCGGGTCCCCCCTCTGTCCCAGCCCCAGCCCCCCCTCGTCCCGGACCCAGGGCCCCCCATCTGTCCCAGACCCAGGGCCCCTCCTCTGCCCCAGACCCGGGCCCCCCCCTCTGTCCCAGACCCAGGCCCCCCACTCTGTCCCAGACCCAGGGCCCCCCCTCTGTCCCAGACCCAGGGTCCCCACTCTGTCCCCAGACCCAGGGCCCCCCACTCTGTCCCAGACCCAGGGCCCCCCATCTGTCCCAGACCCAGGGCCCCTCCTCTGCCCAGACCCAGGCCCTACTCTTCCCAGACCCAGCCCCCCCTGTCCCAGACCCAGGGCCCACCTCTCTCCCAGACCCCCTCTCTTCCAGACCCAGGGTCCCCCCTCTCCCAGACCCAGGACCCCCCCACTCTGTCCCAGACCCAGGTCCCCACCCCCTCTGTCCCAGCCCCCCCTCTGTCACAGATCCAGAGTCCCCTACTCTGTCCCAGACCCAGGGTCCCCCCTCTTGTCCCAGCCCCAGCCCCCCCTCTGTCCCAGACCCAGGGTCCCCCACTCTGTCCCGACCCAGGTCACCCCCCTCTAACCCAGACCCAGGAGATAGAGTTACATGACATTACAGTCAGCCTAACAGAACTGTTACAAACTTTCAGTTACCTGTATAATTATTACTCCCCATTGAGCAGGGGGGAGTTGTCAACCTTTGCCAGAAAGAGAGATAACAGGGGCAATAATCATTAAATGTCTGCTTGGAAAGAATGTAATAAAGTGCAACTAAGTGGCAAATGACCAGGTCATAACATAACCATTTGATTGTATTATAAACATGATTAAGTGTATACTGGCTCTAGTTGGCCTATTAAACGCATGTCCACCCTTAAAACAAAAACTGTCGACTTGTCCAGTTATGCCCACACACCCCAAACTGTATTTTTTACGGGTTTATTACATGTATTTAGTAACATAGTAACATAGTAATTAAAGGGCATGTCCACCCCCAAACTAAATCCCCCCAACTACTGGCCCCACCATGTAGTGTAGTTTAATCCTTACCTCCATCCCAACTCCATCGGGTTCTCCTGTAGTCCCCCCCAAAGTTCCAAAAAACTGCCCCACCAGGAGGCTAGCAGTCCATATAGGACACTGCCTGCTACCTGGCCTCCCGAGATTCCTGCCATGCGTGCTGCAGCCCTTCTCCCCCCTCCCTCCCCCTCCCTCTCCCTCCCTCTCCCTCCCTTCCCTCCCGTTCTACTATCCTCTCCCCTAGCATAACCCCCTTAATATTCTGCTCCCCCATGTCCCCCAGCCCCAACCGCATGTTTGTTTTTTTTAAAAAGCTCCCCAACTCTTATTACCTCTCCGCTTTCCTCCCTTCCGCTGACTGAATGACCGGCACCGCGTCCGTGATTGGCTGCCGCTCAGCCAATCACAGACGCGACTGCCGGTCCCGCCCCTCTGCTTGCATTCTCGCAAGCAGAGGGCCGGCAGTGCGGCGGAGGATCGAGGGGAGGTAAGTAAGAGTTTGGGGGGCTTTTTAAAAACACAAAACATGCGGTTGGGGCTGGGGGACATGGGGGACATAATTTAAATTTCTATTTTAGGGGTGGACATAGCCTTTAAGGTTGAATAAAGACTACGTCCATCAGTCCATTACTCTCATTTCACCGTTCTCACTGTAAGAAACCTCTCCATACCTGAAGATGAAACTGTTTTCTCTCCAACCTTAAAGGATGTCCACTGTCCTCTGATATGACCTATTAGTGAACAATGCACCAGGAGTTCATTGTGGCCCATTAATATATTGTATAAGGTTATCATGTCCCCACGCAACCGCCGCTTCTCCAATGTAAACAGCCCTAACTTGTCTAATTGCCTGCATATTCAAGCCCCTCCATTCCCTTTATTAATTTTATTTGCCCTTCTCTGAACTGCCTCAATTTCCAAGATGTCCCTTTTGTATATGATTCCAAACTGCACCGCATATTCCAAATGAGGCCTTACCAGTGCCTTGTAAAGGGGAGAATAATATTTTTCTCTCTCTGAATCTATTCCTCTCTTTATACAAGACAATATCTTGCTAGCTCTAGCTGTTGCTACAGGGCATTGTTTGCTACAGCTAAGTCTGTTATCTACCAGAACCCCCAATCTTTTTCCATTACAGATGTACTTAACACAGGAGTTATTTATGGTGTAGGTGGCACAGGGATTATTAAATCCCAAATGCATCACCTTACATTTATCAACATTGAATGTCATTGCCATTTCGTGCCCAGAGCATGTAACTAGAATGTAACTAGAGATGTTCGAAACTGATAAGTTTCGTCCGAAGATTCGAAAACGGACCCATAGAATTCTATGGGAGAAAAAAATTCAAAAGTTTTTTTAATGATGAAATTAATAGTAGGTTACTGTAAATACATAGGGACCTGGGGAAATTCTGGGGAACCCATAAATATAACCAAAACTCATTTAAAAAACTATCAGAGTTATTCAATAAAAGTTCTTATCGTTTAAAATGTGCTAATTTTGGCCCCAACCAATCAGACGTTAGCTTTCAAATGTTAAATATATCTGATTGGTTGGGGTAATTTTAAGGATAAGAACTTTATTGAATCTCCCTGACCTTTCCTCACGGATCGGGCAGTTTTGAGCTTTCGCATTCGTTTCTTGTTTTCGAGGTTACCGAAATCGATCACTACTTTCGATGGTTACCGATATTACAAAATGATAGGGTTACCGAAATCGATCTTTATTTACGAGGGTTACCTAATCGATCTTTATTTACGAGGGTTACCGAAATCGATCTTTATTTACGGGGTTACCGAAATCGATCTTTATTATGAGGGTTACTGAAATCGATCTTTATAACGAGGGTTACCGAAATTGATCACTACTTTCGATGGTTACCGATATACAAAATGATAGGTTACCAAAATCGATCACTACTTTCGAGGGTTACCGATATACAAAATGATAGGGTTACTGAAATCGACCTGTACTTTCGAGGGTACCAAAATTGTGGGTTTCGTGGGTTAGCGATACTACACATTTGAGGGTTACCGAAATCGGCTTGTGTTTTTGAGGGTTACCGAAATCGGATCCTTCTTTTCTTTTTCGAGGTTACCGAAATCGGCTTGTATTTTCGAGGGTTACCAAAATCGGCAGTTCTGCTTTCGGAAACTACTTCCGGTTTTTGGCAGCTTGTTCCTGTTGTGTCCCACATCTGGATTACAGCCTCAGGATGCCTAGCATGGGTGGCAGCGCTTCATGGTGGCCTACCTGGCCAGAAGTATTATGACGGGATGCAGGTTGGCAAAAACGGCACACCAGCTTTGAAAGAATATAAACATGGAAAATTCAGGTTGAAATTATCTCAGAATTCACTGGAGGAAAATGAAAGATGCAAAAAAACTGCTTCAAGGAATGGCTGATAACGTGTCACTATGAAACAATGTGTGATAAAGTCCATGAAATCACCAAAATCTTTTGTGACAATGCGCAAGTACTGCATTCTAAAAATACACGGTATGGTGTCCATGCCTACTTGTTAGAGTAAACACGCCAATCAAAACAGTTTTGCACGATGTGTTAGTAGTGTCTCTTTCAAGCTTAATGCTCTTCAGTTCATTTCAACAATCTGATGATCTGATGATTGAGTTGGCTAGATGGAAAGTGAAAGGTTCTCTCTTGGCACAGAAAGATTGATAGAAAGTACATGAAATGTCGTAGAAGCTTAATGCCTAACAGACTTTTTCTTCATTATCTTTGTCCTAGTGCCGTCAGTGCCCCCCAAAAAACGTAATAGGAAAAATATGTAAAAAAAAAAACCAAACCAACATAGTCCCTAAGAGATATGGCAGAATAACCAATTAGATTTACTGGGATCAGATCCAGTAAATCTAAGCTGTTTATTAATTTGGCTTGAAAAAGCCAAATTACTGTTTCTTTCTATTTCTTTTCTTTTTTTCTTCTTCCGTTTTTTCTTCTGCTTTTTGGACTGTATCTCCTCCCACAGTTTTTGAGCTAGGACATGAACTTTGTACAGCGTGCAGGGCATATAGGAGAAGTGTGCTATCTTCTAGCTAAGAATCCGCGGAAGTGTTACGGCGTTATCGGCGTTATCGGCGAATTTCCGGACATTTTTTCCCATAGACTATATGTAACAATCCTCAAATGTGGATATTTCAAAAACAGTTTTTTTTCATGGTCATAAATCAAATGGTGATAACACCCAATCCCCCCACACAGACCCAGGTACACCCACCTACTGACCTACATTTCCATTCCATGGAAGCCATATTTAAAGGGTAACTAAAGTAAAAAAAACTAATTTAGATTTATCCTCAATAAATTTTCAATAGAAGATAGTTTTATGGTTGTAAACATAAAAAAAGACATACCCCCTCAACCAGACCCAGATACAAACACCTACTGATCTACTTATCCATTATGGTGGTAGCCATACTTAAGGGTAACTAAAGTAAAAAAAAAATAATTTAGATTTATCCTCATAAAAGATAGTTTTATGGCTGTAAACAGAAAAAAGACATACCCCCTCAACCAGACCCAGGTACACACACACCTACTAATCTACTAATTCATTATGGTGGTAGCAATACTTAAAGGGTAACTAAAGTAAAAAAAAAACTAATTTAGATTTATCCTTAATAAATATAGTTTTATGGTTGTAAACCAAAAAAGACATACCCCCTCAACAGACCCAGTACACACACCTACTGATTTACTTATCCATTACTGTGGCAGCCATACTTAAAGGGTAACTAAAGTCAAAAAAATTGATTTTGATTAATAATAAAAAAGGTTTGTTTTTTTAAACCCCATGTGGCACAGTTACATACACCTACTGACCTACCCCTCCATTACTGTTCGAGCCATACCTAAAGGGTAACTTAAGTCAAAAAAACTAATTTTGACCAATCATCAAAAAAGTTTTTTTTTTTAACCCCAACCGGACACAGGTACACACACCTACTGATCTACTTATCCATTACTGTGGCAGCCATACCTAAAGGGTAACTAAAGTCAAAAAAATATTTTGACCAATCATCAAAAAGATACAGAGAGGTTGAATAAAAGTTCTTATCATTGAAAATGGTGCAATTTTGCCCTAACCAATCAGTGTTAGCTTTCTGATTGATTGGATCAAAATTAGCACCACTTTGGGCTGGGTACACCAAAAGTTTTTTTTTTTGTCCCAAACAAGCGTTCACTACAAACTCATCATTCCCATTATTGAGTTTTAAATCTGCAGCAAACACACATATTCCCTTCCAAAATGCAGCCCTTCAAGCCAAATTCAAAGTTTATTCTTAAACTTTCCCTTTCTAGTTGTTCCTGTTTTTAATTATGTGAAATTTGTAGCAAAAAGAATGAAAACCACATCCAATCATTGCTACGGCTAGCCAGCTGTTCAACATTCTTAACACTATATTTCAATTTAGCAAAAATTGGGAGAATACAGGAAAGCAAAATGATAAGTTGACAAACACGCCTATTAACAACGTAAACGCGCATTCGAAAGGCGAACGGACAGAATGATGTTGTTTTAACACTACCAAAAAGCAGAGCATAAAAGCACACACCCTGAATGCTAACAATTGGCCTTGCATTGTAAATGCAAAATGAGCCTACATTGCGACCGCTAAAGCCCCAAGAAACAGGGGTGCGGTGCTTTCACATGAAAGAACAAAATAGCAGACCTCATTTAAAGTCCAAGCTAAAATGTTAAGATAAAGGCGAATTAAATGTATACCAAACATGGTAAAAAGATGCCTTTTTGCTACATTCAAGTTGGTGATAATATTTCGCTCTATTTAAGGCGAAAACAACACTTTTCGCGTTTTTATAAATTGCGTTATGCCTTTTCGCTCAATAACCGTTACGAGTATAGCGAAGTATGGCGAAAAGGGTTTTAGCGATAGGTCACGGAAAAGTTTTTGCCACTCGTTAACGCCACCTTTTAAAATCACGTTAATTAGCTTTTTGGCGAAACCATGTGGTAAGCGAAAGCGAAAACTTTTCGCACTTTTTCCCCTTTTATAAATATGCCCCTGGGTGTCCTGCGCAACTTACAACAACAAATCCCACATTTTTGCTTTGACACAACTTACTGAATCCACGGGGGTCAGAGTTTCCACTGATTGTGATAAGGTTTATTTATTTTATCATTTTCTGTTCCCCAGTTACGGCGGAGAAAAAAAATAATCAAAATACTAGCAAAGATGGTACAAACACACATTCAACACACCTAACATACAACACACAACATAAACCACTTGTAAAATCGGATTGTTCTCTTGTAAGTGGATTAGAAGCCCTGAATATTAATTTGACACATTGGGACAGTGAATGGATAACTTGTATGTATGTACAGTTTATTTATAATCGGATAAACATGGAGCGCACACCAGTTTCTTGAAATAGAAAAAAGGCTTTATGAGTTAAAAGTAAACGTCTCCCACATATTATGCAACGTTTCGGGAGACACTGCTCCCTTTTTTAAGATTGCTGCCCATAGGGGAAAGGGAGCAGTGTCTCCTGTAAACGTTGCATAATATGTGGGAAGACGTTTACTTTTAACTCATAAAGCCTTTTTTCTATTGCAAGAAACTGGTGTGCGGCTCCATGTTTATCCGATTCCATGTGTATTAGGGGTTTGAAATGGAGGACCCAGAGGCAACCCAAACATTTGCTTTATTTCAGTGCTGCTGCTATTTGTTACATAGTTTATTTATAAAGCACCAATTGGGGACGCAAGCTCGTCCGTTTCCACCAAACCCAAAGTTGAATAAAATAGAAAAAAAATTAGAAGTGAGCAGTAACTGATGCGATGCCACAATTTGGTGAAAAGCCAATTGCGCCACTGTTAACATTCCGCTGCCGGGTTTCTCCATTTTATATAAATCGATCGTAGGTAATTCCAATTTTAGTGAAAATGACGGGAAAAAAGTGGAGGAAAGTTAACAGACTTTTATTAATATGTCCTAAATGTATTTTGTTGCCATATTACTTTTTTCTGTCGATTAAATTAGTTTTGTCCCCAAAGTGTTGTTTTTTTGTTACAAAATGATACAGATAGAAGTTAATGTGCATTAGGTATTATGTCAATTGCACAGTTTGTTGTGCACCCATTGGCTGAAATCAGCGTGCGGGCAAACCAATGAATGCAATATATTATAGGCTGCTTTTACACTATTAAAAGGCAATGTTCACACTAGCAAACACAGGGTCTGCTGTAGCTTGCTCAGTTGTGTGCCGGGTTGGGTTGCTGACGAGGTCCCCCTTTGTCTCTGTTTTTTTTTTAGTTGGAACAATCTAAATGGGTTTGCTAGGATGAATTTGTGGCTGGGTAATAAATCCCCCATTATATACCTGTTGGCCCTACTGAATGTAGAAGGAGTGCCCCACACACTGCACTTTTATGGGTTTCTAGTGCCCTGTCACGGTGAGTTAGGCAGCAGAACTTGTAACTGTGAGAAGCAGACATCCAAGATGTGGGCAGGGGTCTATCTAGGAGCTGTCCAGCTCTGCCCTGGTCCCTCAAAACCCACAGTTTTTTTTAACTGTCAGTATAGGGAACATGTTTGTGACTGAGGGGGGGCTTTTTCAGTAAGTTATAGACTTAACTGAAACTAAGTTAAGTCTATATAAACACAATGGTGCTTGTTATTGTTTCCTCCCACAGATGCCCCATTCTTCATCTCTCAGACAGGGACCTTTAACTTTAAGCTACTCCCCCTTACTATAATTTCTATGTCATTGCACCTTTGGCTATATGCTTCTATCAATACAGATTGTGCAGTGATGTATCATAGCCCCACCCCCCTTTATGCAAATAGCTGGCCATGATGTCATCATTTACAATGTCTTATTTTTTTTTTTTACTAACAATACTTGGGCAGCAAGGTGCTCAGAGGTATGCTGATGCCCTGCAGCACTGAGGACCTGAGTTCGATTCCGTTCTCCACTGTGCTTGCATGGGTTTCCTCCGGGCACTCCGGTTTCCCCCACAATCAAAACATATGGGTCCTTGTAGTGCATACCCACCCTGGACACATCTGCACCCGAATTTGAATGTTCTCCCCAAGCTTGAAGTGGGTCTCCGCGTTTCCTACGTGTACTTCGGTTCCCTTCAAGTAAAAACATTCTTAAGTGGGTTGTCACATTGGCGAAAGCTGGTGAGTCAATCACTAATTAAACCAAAGTGGGTTGTCACATTGGCGAAAGCTGGTGAGTCAATCACTTTCTTTTATTTTTATTTTTTGACAAATAAACTAATCAGTATGTCTTTATGGTCTGCAAGCTTTAGGAGGAGGATTCCTAACTACAGATAAGCAAGAATAGGAGACGACCAAGGTTTAGGTCCCCATTATAGGCCATTCCCCCATTAATAAAGGGCCGCACTGTAAAGATGATGAGTTTTGATGTGCTAATGTCAAAGCCATTGTATTATTATGTATTATGTATTATTACTAGACATTAGCCTGTTACAATAACAGGCGCTAGAAGCCAGAGTGCCTCCATCCTCCATGTCCCAAGGCCACAGTTCCCTCTTAGTGTCCCAGACCCAGGGTCCCCCCTCTGTCCCATACCCAGGGCCCCCCTCTGCCCCAGACCCGGACCCCCCCTTATCCCAGACCCAGGGCCCCCTCTCTGTCCCAGACCCAGGTCCCCCACTCTGTCCCAGACCCAGGGTCCCCACTCTGTCCCAGACCAGGACCCCCCTCTGTCCCAGACCCAGTCCCCCATCCCCAGACCCAGGGCCCCCCTCTGTCCCAGATGCAGCCCCCCCCTCTGTCCAGACCAGGGTCCCCCACTCTGACCCTATACCCCCCTGTCCCAGACCCAGGGCCCACCTCTCTCCCAGACCCAGACCCCTCTCTTCCAGACTCAGGGTCCCCCCCTCTCCCAGACCCAGGACCCCACTCTGTCCCAGACCGTTCCCACCCCCTCTTGTCCCAGACCCCCCTCTGTCAAGATCAGAGTCCCTACTCTGTCCCAGACCCAGGGTCCCCCCTCTGCCCAGACCCAGGGCCCCCATCTGTCCCAGACTCAGGGCCCCTCCTGCCCCAGACCCAGGGCCCCCCACTCTGTACCAGACCCAGGCCCCCCCCTCTGTCACAGATCCAGAGTCCCCTCCCTCTGTCCCAGACCCAGGGTCCCCGTCTGTCCCAGACCCAGGGCCCCTCCTCTGCCCCAGACCCAGGCCCCTCTGTCCAGACTCAGGTTTCCCTCACTCTGTCCAGACCCAGGGCCCCCCCACTCTGTCCCAGACCCAGGTCACACCACCTCTTGTCTCAGACCCAGGTCCCACCCCCTCTGTCCCAGACCCAAACCCCCCCTCTGTCACAGATCAGAGTCCACTACTCTGTCCCAGACCCAGGGCCCCTCCTCTGCCCCAGACCCAGGGCCCCCTCTGTCCCAGACTCAGGTCCCTCACTCTGTCCCAGACCCGGGCCCCCCCACTCTGTCCCAGACCCAGGTCACACCACCTCTGTCTCAGACCCAGGTCCACCCCCCCTCTGTCCCAGACCCAAACCCCCCCTCTGTCACAGATCCAGAGTCACTACTCTGTCCCAGACCCAGGTCCCCCCTCTGTCCCAGACCCAGGGCCCCCCATCTGTCCCAGACCCAGGGCCCCTCCTCTCTGCCCCAGACCCAGGGCCCCCCACTCTGTCCCAGACCCCCCTGTCCCAGACCCAGGCCACTCCTTCTCCCAGACCCAGCCCCCCTTTCTTCCAGACCAGGGTCCCCCTCTCCCAGACCCAGGACCCCCACCTGTCCCAGCCCGGTCCCACCCCCTCTGTCCCAGACCCCCCCCCTCTGTCACAGATCCAGAGTCCTCTACTGTCCCAGACCCAGGGTCCCCCCTCTGTCCAGCCCCAGCCCCCCTTGTCCGGACCCAGGGCCCCCCATCTGTCCCAGACCCAGGCCCCTCTCTGCCCAGACCCAGGGCCCCCCCTCTGTCCCAGACCCAGGGCCCCCACTCTGTCCCAGACCCAGGGCCCCCCCTCTGTCCCAGACCCAGGTCCCCACTCTGTCCCAGACCAGGGCCCCCCACTCTGTCCCAGACCCAGGGCCCCCCATCTGTCCCAGACCCAGGACCTCCTCTGCCCCCAGACCCAGGGCCCCTAACTCTGTCCCAGGACCCAGCCCCCCTGTCCCAGACCAGGGCCACCTCTCTCCCAGACCCCCTCTTTCCAGACCCAGGTCCCCCCCTCTCCCAGACCAGGACCCCCACTCTTGTCCCAGACCCAGGTCCCACCCCATCTGTCCCAGACCCGCCCTCTGTCACAGATCCAGAGTCCCCTACTCTGTCCCAGACCCAGGTCCCCCCTCTGTCCCAGCCCCAGCCCCCCCTGTCCCAGACCCAGGGTCCCCCACTCTGTCCCAGACCCAGGTCACCCCACCTCTAACCCAGACCCAGGAGATAGAGTTACATGACATTACAGTCAGCCTAACAGAACTGTTAAAACTTCAGTTACCTGTATAATTGTTACTCCCCATTGAGCAGGGGGGAGTTGTCAACCTTTGCCAGAAAGAGAGATAACAGGGGCAATAATCATTAAATTCTGCTTGGAAATGAATGTAATGAAAGTGCAACTAAGTGGCAAATGACCAGGTCATAACATAAGAACATTTGATTGTATTTAAACATGATTAAGTGTATAACTGGCTCTAGTTGGCTATTAAAACGAATGTCCCACCCTTAAAACAAAAACTGTCGACTTGTCAGTTATCTGCCCACACCCAAACTGTTATTTTTACAGGGTTTTTACAGTATTTAGTAACATAGTAACATAGTAATTAAAGGGCATGTCCACCCCAAAACTATAATCCCCCCCACTACTTGGCCCCCCATGTAGTAGTAGTTTAATCCTTACCTCACATCCCAACTCCATCTGGTCTCCTGTGTCCCCCCCCAAAGTTCCAAAAAACTGCCCACCAGGAGGCTAGCAGTCCATATAGGACACTGCCTGCTACCTGGCCTCCCGAGATTCCTGCCATTCGTGCTGCCTGCAGCCCTCTCCCCCCTCCCTCCCCCTCCCTCCCTCCCCTCCTCTCCCTCCCTCTCCCTCCCGTTCTACTTCCTCCCCCTAGCATTAAACCCCTTAATATTCTGCTCCCCCATGTCCCCAGCCCAACCGCATGTTTGTTTTTTTTAAAAAGCTCCCCAAACTCTTACTTACCTCTCCGCTTTCCTCCGCTGCACCTGAAATGACCGGCAGCCGCGTCCGTGATTGGCTGCCGCTAGCCCAATCACAGACGCACTGGGTCCCGCCCCTCTGCTTGCTTCTCGACAGCAGAGGGCCGGCATGCGGCGGAAGGATCGGGGGAGGTAGAGGTAAGGTAAGAGTTTGGGGGGCTTTTTAAAAAAACAAAACATGCGGTTGGGGCTGGGGGACATGGGGGAGCATTAATATTAAATTTCTATTTAGGGGTGGACATAGCCTTTAAGGTTGATAAAGACATACGTCCACAATTACACACCTATTTCACCGTTCTCACTGTTTAAACAGAAACCTCTCCTAACCTGAAGATGATGAATGGAAAACTTGTTTTCTTTCCAACCTTAAAGGATGTCCCACATGTTCCTATGATATGACCTATTAGTGAACATGCACCAGAGATTTCATGGTATGGCCATTACATTAATATATTTGTATACAGGTTATCATGCCCAACGCAACCGCCGTTCTCCAATTGTAAACAGCCCAACCTTGTCTGCTAATCTCCTTGGTCTGGGACAGAGTGGGGGACCCTGGGTCTGGGACAGAGTGGGGGACCCTGGGTCTGGGACAGAGAGGGGGGCCCTGGGTCTGGGATAGAGGGGGGGTCCTGGGTCTGGGGCAGAGGGGGGCCCTGGGTATGGGACAGAGGGGGGACCCTGGGTCTGGGACACTAAGAGGGAACTGTGGCCTTGGGACATGGAGGATGGAGGCACTCTGGGCTTCTAGCGCCTGTTATTGTAACAGGCTTAATGTCTAGTAATACATAATACAATAATAATACAATGGCTTTGACATTAGCACATCAAACTCATCATCTTTACAGTGCGGCCCTTTATTAATGGGGGAATGGCCTATAATGGGGACCTAACGACCTTGGTCGTCTCCTATTCTTGCTTATCTGTAGTTAGGAATCCTCCTCCTAAAGCTTGCAGACCATAAAGACATACTGATTAGTTGTATGTGTCAAAAAATAAAAATAAAAGAAAGTGATTGACTCACCAGCTTTCGCCAATGTGACAACCCACTTTGGTTTATTAAGTGATTGACTCACCAGCTTTCGCCAATGTGACAACCCACTTAAGAATGTTTTTACTTGAAGGGAACCGAAGTACACGTAGGAAACGCGGAGACCCACTTCAAGCTTGGGGAGAACATTCAAATTCGGGTGCAGATGTGTCCAAGGGTGGGTATGCACTACAAGGACCCATATGTTTTTGATTGTGGGGGAAACCGGAGTGCCCGGAGGAAACCCATGCAAGCACATGGAGAACGGAATCGAACTCAGGTCCTCAGTGCTGCAGGGCATCAGCATACCTCTGAGCCACCTTGCTGCCCAAGTATTGTTAGTAAAAAAAAAAAATAAGACATTGTAAATGATGACATCATGGCCAGCTATTTGCATAAAGGGGTGGGGCTATGATACATCACTGCACAATCTGTATTGATAGAAGCATATAGCCAAAGGTGCAATGACATAGAAATTATAGTAAGGGGGAGTAGCTTAAAGTTAAAGGTCCCTGTCTGAGAGATGAAGAATGGGGCATCTGTGGGAGGAAACAATAACAAGCACCATTGTGTTTATATAGACTTAACTTAGTTTCAGTTAAGTCTATAACTTAACTGAAAAAGCCCCCCCTCAGTCACAACATGTTCCCTATACTGACAGTTAAAAAAACTGTGGGTGTTTGAGGGACCAGGGCAGAGCTGGACAGCTCCTAGATAGACCCTGCCCACATCTTGGATGTCTGCTTCTCACAGTTACAAGTTCTGCTGCCTAACTCACCGTGACAGGGACACTAGAAACCCATAAAAGTGCAGTGTGTGGGGCACTCCTTCTACATTCAGTAGGGCCAACAGGTATATAATGGGGGATTTATTACCCAGCCACAAATTCATCCTAGCAAACCCATTTAGATTGTTCCAACTAAAAAAAAAACAGAGACAAAGGGGGACCTCGTCAGCAACCCAACCCGGCACACAAACTGAGCAAGCTACAGCAGACCCCTGTGTTTGCTAGTGTGAACATTGCCTAGTTTAATAGTGTAAAAGCAGCCTATAATATATTGCATTCATTGGTTCTGCCCAGCGCTGATTTCAGCCAATGGGTGCACAACAAACTGTGCAATTGACATAATACCTAATGCACATTAACTTCTATTCTGTATCATTTTGTAACAAAAAAACAACACTTTGGGGACAAAACTAAATTTAATCGACAGAAAAAAGTAATATGGCAACAAAATACATTTAGGGACATATTAATAAAAGTCTGTTAACTTTCCTCCACTTTTTTCCCGTCATTTTCACTAAAATTGGAATTACCTCGATTTATAAAATGGAGAAACCCGGCAGCGGAATGTTAACAGTGGCGCAATTGGCTTTTCACCAAATTGTGGGCATCGCATCAGTTACTGCTCACTTCTAATTTTTTTTCTATTTTATTCAACTTTGGGTTGGTGGAAACGGACGAGCTTGCGTCCCCAATTGGTGCTTTATAAATAAACTATGTAACAAATAGCAGCAGCACTGAAATAAAGCAAATGTTTGGGTGCCTCTGGGTCCTCCATTCAAACCCCTAATACACATGGAATCGGATAAACATGGAGCCGCACACCAGTTTCTTGCAATAGAAAAAAGGCTTTATGAGTTAAAAGTAAACGTCTTCCCACATATTATGCAACGTTTCAGGAGACACTGCTCCCTTTCCCCTATATGGCAATCTAAAAAGAGGAGCAGTGTCTCCCGAAACGTTGCATAATAGTGTGGAGAGACGTTTACTTTTAACTCATAAAGCCTTTTTTCTATTTCAAGAAACTGGTGTGCGCTCCATGTTTATCCGATTATAACATAAACTGTACATACATACAAGTTATCCATTCACTGTCCCAATAGTGTCAAATTAATATTTCAGGGCTTCTAATCCACTTACAAGAGAACAATCCCAGATTTTACAAGTGGTTTATGTTGTGTGTTGTATGTTAGGTGTGTTGAATGTGTGTTGTACCATCTTTGCTAGTATTTTGATTATTTTTTTTCTCCGCCGTAACTGGGGAACAGAAAATGATAAAAAATAAATAAAAACCTTATCACAGTGGAAACTCTGACCCCCGTGGATTCAGTAAGTTGTGTCAAAGCAAAAATGTGGGATTTGTTGTTGTAAGTTGCGCAGGACACCCAGGGGCATATTTATAAAAGGGGAAAAAGTTGCGAAAAGTTTTCGCTTTCGCTTACCACATGGCTTTTCGCCAAAAAGCTAATTAACGTGATTTTAAAAGGTGGCGTTAACGAGTGGCAAAAACTTTTCCGTGACCTATCGCTAAAACCCTTTTCGCCATACTTCGCTATACATCGTAACGGTTATTTGAGCGAAAAGGCATAACGCAATTTATAAAAAAGCGAAAAGTGTGTTTTCGCCTTAAATAGAGCGAAATATTATCACCAACTTGAATGTAGCAAAAAGGCATCTTTTTACCATGTTTGGTATACATTTAATTCGCCTTTATCTTAACATTTTAGCTTGGACTTTAAATGAGGTCTGCTATTTTGTCTTTCATGTGAAAGCACCGCACCCCCTGTTTTCTTGGGGCTTTTTAGCGGTCGCAATGTAGGCTCATTTTTGCATTTACAATGCAAGGCCAATTGTTAGCATTCAGGGTGTGTGCTTTATGCTCTGCTTTTTGGTAGTGTTAAAACAACTCATTCTGTCCGTTCGCCTTTCGAATGCGCGTTTACGTTGTTAATAGGCGTGTTGTCAACTTTATCATTTTGCTTTCTCTGTATTCTCCCAATTTTTGCTAAATTGAAATATAGTGTTAAGAATGTTGAACAGCTGGCTAGCCGGTAGCAATGATTGGATGTGGTTTTCACTTCTTTTGCTACAAATTTCACATAATTAAAAAACAGGAACAACTAGAAAGGGAAAGTTTAAGAATAAACTTTGAATTTGGCTTGAAGGGCTGCATTTTGGAAGGGAATATGTGTGTTTGCTGCAGATTTTAAAACTCAATAATGGGAATGATGAGTTTGTAGTGAACGCTTGTTTGGGACAAAAAAAAACTTTTGTGTGTACCCAGCCCAAAGTGGTGCTAATTTTGATCCAATCAATCAGAAAGCTAACATCTGATTGGTTAGGGCAAAATTAGCACCATTTTCAATGATAAAACTTTTATTCAACCTCTCTGTATCTTTTTGATGATTGGTCAAAATAGTTTTTTTGACTTTAGTTTACCCTTTAGGTATGGCTGCCACAGTAATGGATAAGTAAATCAGTAGGTGTGTGTACCTGTGTCCGGTTTGGGGGTTAAAAAAAAAAACTTTTTTTGATGATTGGTCAATTAGTTTTTTGGACTTAAGTTACTCCTTTAGGTTATGCTGCGACAACAGTAATGGAGGGGTAGGTCAGTAGATATTGTTAATGTAACCTGTTGCCACAGGGGGGGTTAAAACAACACTCTTTTATTTTATTCCATTTTCTCTTCTTTTGTGCTTTAGTTTACCCTTTAAAAGTATATGCGTCTTGCCACAGTAATGGATACAGTAACTCAGTAGGTGTGTGTACCTGGGTCTGGTTGAGGGGGAGGTCTTTTTTGTGTTTACAACCAATAACTATAGATTTGTATATGATAATCTAACTGTAGTTTTTTTTTTTTACTGTTTGTTTCTTTGTTCCCCTAAGAACCCTTTAAGTATCTGACCCACCATAATGAATTGTAGATTAGTAGGTGTGTGTACCTGGGTCTGGTGGAGGGGGTATGTCTTTTCCTGTTACAGCCATAAAACTATCTTTTATTGAGGATAAATCTAAATAGTTTTTTTTACTTAGTTACCCTTAAGTAGGGCACAACCATAATGGATAAGTAGATCAGTAGGGGGGACTCGGGTGGTGAGGGGGGAGGCTTTCTATGTTTACTAACCATAAAACTTCATACTATATAAATTTAATTGAGAGAAAGCAAAATAGAACTAGTTACCCAAATAGGCTTCCAGGGGAATGGAAATGTAGGTCAGTAGGTGGGTGTACCTGGGTCTGTGTGGGGGATGGGTGGTATCACCATTGTATTTATGACCATGAAAAAAACTGTTTTGAAATATCCACATTTGAGGATTGTTACCATATAGCTATGGGAAAATGTCCGGAAATTCGCGCGATACGCCGATAACACTCCGTAACACTTCCGCGGATTCCTTAGTGCTAGAATAGCACACTTCTCCTATATGCCCTGCACGTCTGTACCAAAGGTTCATGTCTCTACTCAAAACTGTGGGAGATACTGTCCAAAAAAGCAGAGAGAAAAACCGGAGAGAAGAAAAGAACAGAAGAAGAAAGAACAGTAATTTGGCTTTTTCAAGCCAAATTAATAAACAGCTTAGATTTACTGGATCTGATCCCAGTAAATCTAATTGGTTATTCTGCCATATCTCTATAGGGACTATGTTGGTTTGGTTTTTTTTTTTACATATTTTTCCTATTTACGTTTTTTGGGGCACTGACGGCACTAGGACAAAGATAATGAAGAAAAAGTTCTGTTAGGCATTAAGCTTCTACGACAATTCATGTACTTTCTATCAAATCTTTCTGTGCCAAGAGAGAACCTTTCACTTTCCATCTAGCCAACTCAATCATCAGATCATCAGATTGTTGAAATGAACTGAAGAGCAAATTAAGCTGTGAAAGAGACACTACTAACACATCGTGCAAAACTGTTTTGATTGGCGTGTTTACTCTAACAAGTAGGCATGGACACCATACCGTGTATTTTTAGAATGCAGTACTTGCGCATTGTCACAAAAGATTTTGGTGATTTCATGGACTTTATCACACATTGTTTCATAGTGACAGCTTATCAGCCATTCCTTGAAGCAGTTTTTTTGCATCTTTCATTTTCTCCAGTGAATTCTGAGATAATTTCAACCTGAATTTTCCATGTTTATATTCTTTCAAAGCAGTGTCACTATCCCACCACGTAAAGGATGTCCCAATGTCTGTAGGCTTACAGACAACTAATGTTTGCAAGATGAATTGGTTTGATGAATGCAATCTATGTCTTCTCTATCTAGAACAGGGATGCATGGACCTGCCAGGTTTGTTCTGCTTGTACTTCTGTGAAACGATGGTTCAGTCCAGGTTTGGGTTGAAACTATGGTGCATCCCTATTCTAGAGTAGATGTTCTGCCAAACATATAATTAAAAAAACATATTTGAGCATCTCAGGTGGTTTTAGATATTCCGCATGTTCACTTTTTTATATTAAAGTTTCCCTATGTGCTACAGAGTAGAGATGGACTCAAACTTGAATCCAAACCTGGTTCTGAATCGGATTATGACTCAGACTTTTTGGATTTCAGATTATTCAAACTCAAATATCTTTCTTCCACTTGACAAAGGCCTTTGAGCCGAAACGTTGTGTGTGTTTTTGCTGTGTCTGCACCAATAAATGGGAACACCCCAGATTGCATTCTAAAGGACTGGACAACCCTCATTTCATTGCATTATTGGATGTACAGTGACCTACTAAAGCAGAGCATGATCCCCCTCCCTTCTGAAAATGGGCCACAGGGCAGTATTCTGACATAACAACCCTAAATACACCTCCAAGACAACCACTTCCTTTCTAAAGAAACTAATCGTGCACCTGACCTAAACCCTATTAAGCATGTCTGGGGCATCATCCAATGGAAGGTGTAGGAGCGCTAGGACTTTTACATCCACCAGCTCCGTGATGTCATGGTTGTAATTGGAAGTGTTTTCCAGTGGCAACCGTTGAAGCTCTAGTGAACTCCATGCCCAACATATTTAAGGCAGTGCTGGAAAATAATGGTGGCCACACAAAATTTTGACTGCACTCTTTTTTTTTTTTTTTTTTTTTTTTTTGCTTTGTTTTGTTTTTTTGCAAGCGGTTTAGAAATTTCACCCTCACTTGGCATTCAAGATGTTTGGAAACTACAACTCCCAGCTAATAAAGCATGCTGGGAGTTGTAGTTTCCAAACATCTTGAATGCCAATTTCTACCCTCGGTTTATACTCGAGTCAACAACTTTTATTAGGATTTTTAGCTGAAATTGGGTACCTCGGTTTATACTCGGGTCGGTTTATACTCGAGTATATACGGTATTTACATTGCTGATCCATTGATTACAGTTCTTGGCAAATGTAGATTATCCTGTAATAAGTATTGTGCAGTGTTTCCATGTAAAGTGAAGCCAGGGAATATTTTCTCCTGATTCAAAACGTTAATTTCCAGGTTACAAGACAGACATTGAGATCATAATTGTACAAACAATATAAAGTATTTTTATATTTTGTATTTTTGTTGTAATTATTTTACAGATTCCTTACAGAATTGTTAAGCACAATGCTGGACATTACACAGATACTTAACAATTGCGCAGTGAACTGTAACAGAAAATAGCCCAATAAATTGCTACCAAATGACACATTTCTTATTGCCATTAAGAAAATCTTGGTTAAAGGTGAGGAAAAATGCTTTGATTCCCACATTTACTTGTGCAGAGTCTGAATCTGAGGTAATTGCAGGAAAAAGACAACGTGGCATGTTAGCAAGTGATTCCCATTGGGCCTTATTTACTAGACAGCTCAGGTTCCATTGATACCTTTGATTTGCTGTGAGTATATTTTTTGACACATTAGTTATTAAAGGCAGACCCCATTAGGCTGCTTTGTTACAGGGATGTCCAATACCTTAATAAATCAAGCAGTAAATAAGGCAGTCGCTGTACAGTGTCCCTGGAACTACTTGTCTTGAAGTGGCTGTTAAGTGCCGGACTCTGGTTCCAAGTGAAGCTGATAAACACACATTGCATTTTCTCTGGAACATCAATCAACATTTTTCTTAGATTTCTTTCTTTGAAAATCACAGCTGGGACATTCTGAAACCATTTAATTCTCACAAGGGAAATGGTGGTTTGACCCGAGTATCCACCAAATTTACACCACTAAGTCCCATTCGTAATCCAAAGGCCACAGCAGAGTGTAATAAAACTATATACTATACTATATATATGAAAATAAAGAAATATTAATGATTGCAATAGGAAAACAAATGCAATGTTTACATAAAAGGTTCATAAGGGCTTAGGTACACCGTACATTCAAAGGGGAAGTTTAAAAAACCCTTACCTTACATCCCTGCTACAAATGGTTCTTCTTCGGGTGCTTGTTCAAAGCCTAGGAAACTGAAGAGTAGGAGCTGTCTGTGAGTCATCCAGTCCCTGCTGCTTCCTTAACCTCAGTAAGGTCTGGGACATGCCCTTTAAGGACAGTAAGGACTGAGCCCTTTCCCTCCCTTCCTCTGGATCCCTCTTTGCTGCCTGGTGTCCTACCGCTAAAAACTTTAAATATATTGTAGGGCACCCTAGGCCATCCCCAACCGCCAGGTTAATTTGTTAAAAAAAGCAGCAGAAGTCTACTTACATTACTTCGTTCCCCCGGCACCCTGCATTGCCAGCAGCCACGTTTGTGATTGGCTGAAAGGCAGCCAAACACAGATGCAGCTGCTGTTGCTTACGGCAAGCAGAGGACCCGGAATTGAGTGCTGGGAGAAAAAAGTAACATAAGTAGAGTTCTGCTTCTTTTTTTATCAAACAAACCTGGCGGTTGGGGGTGGGCTAGTATGCCCTACAATATATTAAAAGTTGTTTTTGCAGGTACCCTTTAAAGAAATGAGGAAAAATAAAAATGTATTAAGCTAAATCTTTGGTATTCAGTTAGATCAACTGAACTTGAAGTTTAGCTCTTTCATTCTTAATTCAGAATGACTTGTACAAAAATCTCTTGGCAATACCCTGGAAAGTTCCAATCAGAGCCAGATTAAGACCAAATGGGGCCCAAGGCACAAGTCAGATTTTTGGGGCCCCCTCTAACGTTCCATTAAACGCTAAAAGTATATTTCGCTCGCACCACCAGCATATCCCCTGGCACCACCGGCACATTCCCTCTGGCACCACCAACAAATCCCCAACTGGCACCACCAGCACATCCCCTGGCACCACTAGCACATCCCCCTGGCACCACCAGCACATCCTCAACTGGCACCATCAGCACACCCTCTGGCACCACCAGCACACCCCCTGGCACCACTAGCACATATTCCTGGCACCACCAGCACACCCCATGGCACCACCAGCACATCCACAACTGGCACCACCAACACATCTCCCTGATACCACCCGCATATCCCCCTCCTGGAGTCCCCCTGGACCCTGGCACCACACATTTTGTTATCTCCCCCTACCATACAGCTTTGGATAATGCTTTAAGTATCCCATGATTCCCATCTGATTGTCTGATTGATTGCACCACCAGTGACCACCCCCCAGGCCCCAATCCCTGCAGGGCATACAGCTTAAGTTTCCTGTTTCCATAATATTATATTGATGATACTGGTGTGCACTAGTGGTCCGTCTAGGCTCAAGCAAGTTCAACTTACTTGGGAACTATTGCGCCGCATGCCTCTTCTCACACCCAGCCCAGCAGCAGTAAGTGGCACTTGGACTTGGCAGCGGAAAACAGAACTTTACGTGCGCACTCGCGCAGGCGCACGGCAGTGATGCGCTGCTCGCTGCGCCAATGGCCCAACGTCGAGCCAAGGAATTGAACCACCAATAATGAATGATTGGTTATTTCATTCTGAAGTCCTCATTGGATGTCAGGGCCGGGCCCCCGGTCCAGAATACAGCAGTGGCCGGTGCTACAGAATACAGATATACTGTATACAGACTTACAGAGCAGTTTACGGAAATCATTCATCATTCTTTCTCATGCCCAATATTGCCCAAAATTTGTATTGATACTGGGGCCCTTGGATGGCTGCCAATGGGCCCCCCTGGCATCTGGCCCCTAGGCACTTGCCTCGGGTGCCTTGTGGATAATCTGGCCCTGCCAATCAGTATATAGCAGCAAGGTGTCAGGGACTTCCTAAATTCAAGGTGTTGATTTGAATTGTAGGTGTTAACAAAACTGCACAGGGTAAGGCGTGAAAACAGCATTGTACATGGCAGACAAATGGTGTTAAACCCAGCATGTGATCTGGTAGGAGTCAAGCATCAAATTCTGGTCAGTGTGGGTTGGTTTTCTGTAAATCCTTGACTTCTGCCAAGCATTCCAGGCAGGGGAGGACTGGGACCTCTTGGCCTGGGGGGCAAATACAACCTATAAGCCCTTTCACGGTAGATTGCAAAATGTTTGACCACGCCCACTTTGCTAAGGTCACACACTTTGTTTAATTTACACCTATTTTTAAATACTTTTATCATTTTACATGGTTGCCTGCAACATTTTCAAGTGAAGGATGTGGTTAAGATAACTAACAGCCTAATAACTGGAGGGCTTACTGGATAATGATCTGGGTGAGCTAATAACACTGGCTAAAAATCTGGAGGGCTGACAATACTGGGTAATGAACTGAAGGGCTGATAACACTGGGTAATAATCTGGAGTGCTAAAAACACTGGGTAATAATTTGGAGGGCTGAAACACTGGGTAATGATCTGGGCTAATAACACTGGCTAATGATTTGGAAAACTGATAACATTGGCTAGTGATCTGGAAGTCTGATTCTGTTCCTTGTCCATGTTAGAGCTAGAGGCTCGCATTGTGCCATTTAAGCGTGTAACTTACTAATAGCTTCTATAGCAGCCCAAATTTTTCATTGGAGACTAGCCCAGGGGGCATTTGCCCCTCAGCCTACTGGGCCAGTCGTCCTCTGATTCCAGGAAACTGGGGTGTAGCTTTCCATCTCTTCCCGTGTAAATCTGATGTTTTGGTACACAGCATTGACGGGGTCTTTGAAGACTTTTGTTCCTTCTGGTGGATTTTAACCCAGGTGCCATCCATAAATCTAAACCAGTGGGTTGGTGCAATGCCCTAAATTATATTAAGAGCCTGTGTTTTCACATCCTCCATGCAAAGGTTTGACATGATGTGTGAAACTGGAGATCCCATAGCGCAATGCCCTAAATTATATTAAGAGCCTGTGTTTTCACATCCTCCATGCAAAGGTTTGACATGATGTGTGAAACTGGAGATCCCATAGCACATCTATGCTTTTGTTTGTAGAACTTATCCTTATATTTGAAATAGGTGGTATTCCGGCACAAGTGAACACACCTGTTTTGTGTTAAGTTCTGTTTTGCTGGCAAGGGTGTTTTCTTGGCACAGCCGCCTTCTCCCTATTTCTACAGCCTCCGTGGTGCGTATACAGGTGAAGTGGGATATCATATAATGAGACACCATAGTTTTTTCTTCATCGAGTTGTACATCCAGAATCTTGTGAAATCCTGGGAGTTCTGGATGTGATGGTTAGAACTTCCAAACAAGGGCCACATTTAAAGGCGCAGTATCGCTTTAAGCAATACCTTAAACAAGTGTTAATGCAATCGATAATTTATGATCGCTGTCATAAATCTATGCTAGTGATAGTAAATCTACTATAGTGATTGTAGATCAAGACCGTGGTTGTAGATTAACGATCGGCCATAGAATACCATTGCGGTATTTTACTACTTGGTATTTTAAGAAGAAATAATGACAATTTGCCATAAATGTATGGTCTAGGCCGTAGTACGCCTGCAGTTGTACATTAAAAATAATCCATGGTGTCGCAAACTTCTGCAGGTTTTTAAATATGACCCTAAGGGCCCTGGAAAATTGGCTAGGTATTTTGGAGTCCATATATTCATGGATGTGCCTCACCAGGGTGTTGTCATTATTGGCCAGGAGTGTGGTCAACTTACCATGGTATTCCGTGGTGTTGAGTACCGCTGTGCATCTTCCCTTATCTGCAGGCAGAATGGTGATACTGGAGTCTTTCTTGAGGGATGTTAATGCCTCCTCTGGACCTGTACCTATGTACTCTACCCTACTAAAAGCACTGAAAATAAATGCATAAATAAAGAATAAATGCAGGAGTGGGAGGTGGACTTCAAGGCAGCACGACAAGTGTCTGCAAAAAAGCTATTTATTAGCAAGCACACTACCAGGGAGATTCAATAAAAGTTCTTATTGCTTAAAATGGTGCTAATTTTGCCCCAACCAATCAGATCTTAATTAACATTTGAAAGGTAACATCTGATTGGTTGGGGCAAAATTAGCACCATTTTAAACTATAAGAACTTTTATTGAATCTCCCTGTACATGTTTTTGACCACTGTCTTTTTTTAAGTGTAACACTTAATAGGGATGTACTCTGTGCACTGTGTTACACTTTAAAAAGAACAGTGGTCAGAAACATGTAGTGTGTTTGCTAATAAATAGCTTTTTTAGTTTTTTGCAGACGCTTTGCAGACTTTATTTTCAATGCTTCAGACAAAGTTGTGCCTCACATTGTGGTAATTTATTATTTCGGGTTGAGGCTTCTATGGCTGATTTAATATCCACTACAGTGATGACTTTAGGAGCAATTCCATATCTGTCTGGGTAAGGGTCCTGTTAGACAAGATTCTCACCCATTCGCCCATGTTAGGTTAAGTGACAAATCCTTATTTTTGTCTCCAAGGTAGTGTCTCCTTCTCGGGTGTTCAGAATGACTAGTGTATTTCTGCATGATTTTCTCTGGCTCTTCCTTCTGCTGAATCTGTTCAACCAATGTAGAATTTTTTCTTGCGCAATTTGCCAAAATGTATCTATTTGATTACATTGTCCCTATTTATATAAACATGATGCAAGATCTACAGTGTTATCCCAAAGCTGTTTGAGTGTCTCATAATTAACAGTTTTTTTGCTCAAGGATAATACATGCAACATTAACAAATATTTGCATTCCCAAAGTGGAAAATAATCCAGCAAATATTTGTTATGGGAGACAAAATATTCCAGCCATCAAGGCCATCTACAGGAAGTTTCACAAAGTGTAGAATATTATGACAGCATTAAAACAGAACATGTCTGCAACATAAATACTGATCTTTAAATGACAATTATACTGCCCTCCTCCCACTTTTCTTTCCCTTTATTATTATTTGTCCCAGCCGAGCGTTCACAGTGCGTGCGACCAATTGTGCGGTCTCATAGAGAACCGCACAATCGGCCATGATTTACCAACAAAGCTCGGTCACGGCCATCCGCCACACACCATCAGATATTTCCGCCCGGTGGGGGGAGGTAGGTGAGTAAAGATGTAATTTAAAGGGCATGTCCACTATAATTTAACCCACTTCTGGCCCCACTCTGTAGTGTAATAAAATCCTTACCTTGCATCCCTGCTCAAAATGGCTGCCCTGTAATGTCCCTCCAAAGTCAAAAAAACTGGCCACCAGGAGCCTGGTAGAGTCCATATAGGACTGCCAGTCCGGCCCCCCGTTTGCAGTTTCATACAAGCAGAGGGCTGGGACAGTACGCTGGAGGAAAGAGGTAAGGTAAGTAATGATCAGGGGAGTTTCTGTAAAAACTAATATAGCGGTTGAGGCTGGGGGAGGGAGCCCTACAGTATACCAAAAAAAATAATTAAAAAAAGTGGAGGACATGCCCTTTAAAACATCTGAATCAATGGGAAATCTTCACAAAGATAAAATTAAGGTAATGAAAAGTACCTGGGGCAGGAAGGTAGGATTGATTATTCCTACATCCCAACATAGTTTTCAACATAGTCAAGTGGCAACACATAGTTTTCATCTGCAAGATTAGTGCCCTGGGCCTTCCAGTACAGTGCAGAACCACTGAGGAAGCCTGGCACAAGCAGTTTTCTTTGATGTGACACTCCTCATAGAAATTATATTGGGAGGTAGGAATTACCAATCCTGCCTCCCTACCCCAGGTACTTTTCATTTTAACAGTTTTTTTCTCTCAAAAACTCCATATACACTTTAGTTCTTCTTCAAATATTAGAAATACAACAAGTTAAAAAATGTTTAGCTACTTGTATCTAAGCAGCATTACATTCTGTCATTACACTGGTTAAGATATTACACTACATTACATCACATTATCTGAGGCAGGACTCGTCATGGACTAAATAGTGTATTTTGGAGAAAACAATATATGCAAGCCTGGGACATATTTATAAAATTGCTACATTCCATTAGCACATTTTGGGGAAATGTGATTAGAATATTGTCTTTGGTTCAAATATTTTAAGCACCTGTGCTTACCAAAGCCAGTGTTTCATATGGGATGAATGGATGTATCACTAGTCTATTTTAGTCAGGAGATGTTTGCTATTGAGTAAGCTTTATGGTTGGTGCCAGTGTAGTAGGAGTGTAGCTGCAAAAGTAAATAAACACAGCACTCAGATGCAGCTTCATCTGTGTTTATTAGGTATAATACCTAATACCTCACTGCAACGACCCATTTTGGGGGCTCCTCCCCCATCTTCAGGAAGTTAGAGGAGCACCGCAAATAGACAAAAAAAGAAAGAAGGTAGAAGATGAGAAGAGAATTGTAGAACAAGATAACAGAATAGAAAACAACAGGAGGCAAGAACATAAAATACCAGAAGCAAAGAGAAAACATCAAAAGGGTACAAAGGAGAGAAAGACAAAAAAGAACAGATGAAAACAGAGAGAATAGAATAGATCAGAGGAGACAAGAACAAAAAGGAAAACAGAAGAAAATAAAAGAGCGAAGAGAATAAAACTGATAAAAAAGAACAGAAGAGGGGAAAATAAAAAAAGAGAAGAGTGAGGAAAAGACAAGGCAGGGTGATTAAAGAGCAGAACAGAAGAGTAAAGAACAGAATAAAACAACAGAAAAGAAAAGGAAAACGAAGAGATGAGAACAGAAGAGTGGAGAACACAAAAGAAGAAAAAGTAACGGGAGAATAGAAAAGAGGAAAACAGAAAAGAATGGAACCAAATAAAAAAGAAAAGAATGGAAGAGAAGCAAACAAAAGAACAGAACAGATAGGTACAGGAAAAGGAACAGAGCAGAAGAGAACAGAGAGGGTAGAGAAAAGAAGTGAGAACCAAACAAAAGGCAACAATAAAAAAAAATAGAAGAGAATAGAAGAGAATCCAAAAATAATTGGTAATCAGTGAAAAATAGAAAACATTGGAGCAAAAAGGAAAATAAGAAGAAAACAGAAGAGAACAAACCAGAGGAAGATGGTACAACAGAAGACAAAAGATAACCATAGAAAAAAATAGAACAGAATGGACTTGAACAGAAAAAGTGTGAATTTAAGAGAACAGAGCAGATGAGAACAGAAAATAAAATCAGCAGTAAGTGAGAAGAAGAGAACAGAAGAAAGGAGAACATAAGAGAGTAGAACAGAACAAAGCAACAAATAATAAAAGCAGTAATAAAGCAATAATAAAAGCAGAATACAACAAAAGAGAACAGAAAAAGAACAAGAGAAATGAATAGAAAAAAACAAGAGCTGTGAAGGGGAAAGAAAGAGTTGATAACAAAACAAGAAAACAGAAGAGATAGTAAGAGAAAAAGGGACAAGAGAGAAACATTGTTAGCAGAAAGGGAAACAGAACATTAATAAAACCAATTTGGCATTTTGTTTGGACAGCAGGTCCGTGAAACCTACTGAAGTTCCAAAATACAATTTAAACCCAATTGAATCAGTTTAAAAATTGCGATTATTTTGTAATAACCGTTTTTCTATTTTTCTATCGCAAGTTTTTTGGTTTAGAAAATTCCAGAAGATTTTTCAAACAGAAATTTCCAAATCGAAACCAGGTTTGTTTAAAAATTGAGACTCATCACAAGTCAGCACCCCAGGAAGCCTCTAACCATCAGCCTTCAGTTACAAATATTTACAAAAATAATTGTTTGTTATGTTTGTGACTACACTAGAGATGAAGTTCGGGTCAGAACAGAACCCGGTTCCAAAGTTCTTTTGAAACCATTCGAATCTTTCTGATCTTGGATTTTTAAAAATTATGGAATACGGAGCATCTTTCAAGGGTTACCGTAAGCAGCATCGTATATATGCTGAAACTTCAAAATTAGTTTATTTTCAATAACATTTTGGTGATTTGTTCCCTGAACATTTCCCAGATGCCTGAGCCATCTACCATTCTTTTTGTTATTTTACTGTAATGACTTGTATGGGTTAATTTTTGGATTTTAATTTTTTTTTTTATATTCTGAAAATTCAAAAACGGAACGAAACTCACCAGTTTTAAACATCTCTATATAAGACTCAGATATACTGTATAGAATCTGACAGAAAATGTTTTGAAGCAGTCAATGTAAAGCTGAAATGATTCCAAGGAGGTTTATAAATTGGGTATTATAACTAATAAATTAGTACTCTAATTTATGTTTCAAAACTCACTCTCTGTCCCATTGATTCTATGTTCTCTTGTTTCTCTTCCCTTCTGTTGTATTCTGTCCTCTTCCCTTCAGGCATCTCTTCTGTTCTCTATTCTGTATCTGTTTCTTGTCTGATCTCTTCTGTTATTTTCTATTCTCTTCTGTTTTCTTTTCCTGTTTTTGTTCTGTTCTCCTCAATTTTGTTCTCTTCACTGTCCAATTCTGTTCTCTATGCTTGTGTTCTCTTCTATTATATATGTTCTGTTCTCTGGTCTTCTGTTCAGTTCTCTTTTCTGTCCACTTATCATCTCTACTCTTTTCTGTTCTCTTTATTTTTCTGTTTTTTTCTTTCCCATCTCTTTTTTTGGGGGGGGGGGGGGGGTTCTCACAGAAGAGAACAGAAGAAAACTCAGAAGAAAACAAAAGTGAAAAGAACCAAAGAGAAATGAGCAGACGAGAATAGGAGAAAGCATAATAGGTGAGAATATAACAAAACAAAAAGAGAACATAAGAAAGCAGAAAATAATAGCAAACACAAGAGAACAGAACAGAAGATAACAAAGAGAAGAGAACAGAGGAGTAGAGAACACAAGAGATCATAAGATAAGCAGAATAAAGAACAGTATAGAACAAAAGATGATAGAAGAAAACAACATAAGAGAGCAGAACATTAGTGAACAGAATGAAGAGACAATAACATAAGAGAACAGAAGAAAAGAGTTCTACCAGAGGCTTAACTGTCCCCACCTTAGAGTAGGACAGGTGTGTGTGAGCAGGTATAAATATAAATGTGGGTGGAGGGACTCATAATCCTTCCTGAGGGGGGGGGGGCACTTGTATGTAGTTATGCCCTTGCATATGCCTAAGGATAATGGGGTTTCTGGACACCTGAGTAACTGAGACTGTTCCAACAGCTGTGTCTGACAGGGGTGTTGGGGCCCACAAGGAAATCTGAGACCAGGGGCCGGGGTCCACAGTATTTTAGGATCCCACCTTACATCTCATATCACTATTATAACACATTTACATATCGATCTTACTCCTACTGACTCCTTTTTAATTATAATGCATTTCTTACAGTCCCTTTGGATCTGAATGTAAAATGTGTCAGTTCTCTCTATTTTCTTCAGCCAGTCTGACACTGTCCAACAGGGATTTTTTTTTTTTACTAATAAATTAAAATTTACCCCTGCTCCTTTAATTTCACATCCACTTTGCCTTCTTCAGATAGTGATGGTTCTCCATAAAATTCGGCTTTAAACATTTGTGTGTTTAGTGTTTAAGATGTAAATTAGAACTAATAAAAAGGTCCATGGTGTTTATTTCTCACATTAATGGGGGCATATTTTCTTAGTAACTGATATCAGGCAGTGAAAGTTGTAAATCAGTTAAAGGGCATATTCACCCCCCTAACAAACTTTTAAACTCACAATCAGCACCACTCAATCCCCTATTTTCACAATACTAACCTTTTTCTGCTGCAATAACATTTACCTTGAAGTCCACTGATTACCTTATTTGTAAGCTCGTTGTGAGCTTGCACAGCCATGAAACAGCCTTAAATGTTGGTTAGCACCTGGAAGAGCATTGAGGGACTGGTAGATATCAAGGTAAATATCTTTTTCCAGGAGTGCCGGGGAGAAAAGTTAAGTTTGCTGTGGGGTGAATGTGCTCTATAGGTTAAAGCAGAGAAAAATACAGGCATGGTTTCTGAATGTACAATTGCTTTTACCAGGCTTGGTCTAGTTAGAATGTGAACCGAAGGGACTTTGTACAGACTAAAGGTTCCCAGCTCCAAGTTGCCCATTGAAGCATAATCTATCATTATAGAAAAAGGTTAGTTTTAAGGTTTTTATGCTTTTTTTAAGCCTTAAAGGGCATGTCCACCCTTAAAACAAACAACTGGTCACATGTTACCTTCCTCCAACTGATATATTCAGTACATTATTATGTGTATTATTAACCAGATATTTAAATATAATTATTGCCTCCATTCTGGTTGTGTTAGCTTGCTCCTCCCTCCATGGAGTCACTCAAGGCTGTAACTGCTGACATCACAGCCAATGATTCACTGCGGATTCCCCTGCTGCCTCCTCTGCACATGCTCAAGCTTTAAAAAAGCTAATTTAGAATAGGGAGGCAGATACCTTTTCCAGAATGGAAAAAAACCTTCTGATTATGATTAATATCTGGTTACATGCAACAAATTGGTAGAACTAGCAATTGGGATTACGGGCAGTCACAAGTTTTTTGTTTTAAGGGTGGACATGTCCTTTAACGTTTAGTTTTAAAAAAAAAAATTATCCAGACCTGGAAGCTTTTTTTTCTCATATAAAATAAAATTCAGAACAAGAACACAATGGATCAAATGAAACTGTGAAAAAGAACACAAATACCAGTTCTTCTATCTTTAGTAGATATTAGTTGTCCAGTGTTTATATATCTGTTACACTTGATACGCACGTTGGCTGATTTAACACAAGCCAGATAAACTGAGAAGTACTTTTTTTTTTACTCACGTCTATCCATTGAATACAGATATAAAGCAGGTCTACCTAGCTACAGAGATGACTTTATATGGAGTAGTTTTAGTATTGTGGCAAGTGAGCATTCTCTAATAAAATAAATCATACAAGACAGGGCTGAATGAATAAGCCTTATAGTTGTTAGCTACTTGTGGTGCTGCAGGTTTGCTGTAGAACAAATTCCATACAAGGACAGATTCTGTCCTTCCTCGAGTCTCTATAATGAGATGGTGTTTAACTAGACAATAAACAAAATCTCGCAAACTCACAGAAACGCAGAGTCGGAAAACCTATTAGCCAAGTAATAACTGTGACAAGCGGGTTTCCTACAATAAATAGTTTATCGCTTGTATGCAGAGAAAATGATTTTTTACACAAACAGCTGCATAGACTTTTTATTTAAAGGCTTTTCTATATCCAGAGAATGAAACACAAAAAGAAATGTTAATAAACTATATCTAGCACTGGCAAATTGTGTGAACCATGATGGCCTTAAGCCAACAGCTAAATACTGCAATAGTTTAAGGACAAATATTGTAAATTTTTCTTGTAAGATGTTATCTCTCTACGGCAAGCCAGGCACGTTATATTTCAATGGATTTTTATAGTCTCTGAAAAGTGATTCTGACTTACCTGCTAGTGCTGGTCTCACCTGATTTTGAATTTTTCTTGCCACAACACTTGGAGCAGGAGCCATTCAGACTAAGGCTGGGTACACACCGGGGTATTTTTTGTCCTGACCGAGCGTTCGCTGCAAGTGAGCGCTTGTCCAGGACAAATGACTGTCAGTTGTAGCAACAGTGCAAGTGACCGCTTGCATGGTCCCATAGTGAACCGCACAATCGGCCGTGATTTACCAACTGACCCAATTGCCCATTCGTCCGATTCAGACAAATGGGCGACCAAGCTCAGATGTGGCTGGATGCCCCACACCATCAGATATTTCCGGGCCCACCAACCAATCCAAGGCACTATCAGTAAAACCAGGTTTTAACCTTTACAGATTAGCACATCCCTTTCAATAAGAGGTCTTTTTCACACTCAAAGTGGCAGTTTGAACGTAGTATAGCATGTGAACTGTTGTAGTGTAAATGCCACAAACTTTTCTGCATTAAACCTGTGTGTTCCTTTGTTTTCTCTCCCTGTGCTTGTGTAGACTCATTCCAAATACTCGGTTTCCCCCACATTCTCAAAAACATACTAATAGGCTGTGTGTTTTTTTTTTGTTAGACAAAGTGATTAGATTGCAAGCTCTTTGGGGCAGGGCCTGATATAAATGGATTAAATAATTGTAAAGTGTTACAGAATATGTAACATATATATGCCATGTATAAAATACACACATGAAGTGGTACATGGTTATATGAGACTGCACCATGCGGTGTTTGAGGACTTTCTCACCTTGCAAATTTCCCTTTCAATTTCCTAAAGGACATTATGTCTAGTTCTGCCCCACCAAGTGACTTATATTGACATATGTTGATGGATCTTTGAGGCTATGGGGAATATATCAAAGTATTTCCAATGGTTGTAAAATATTGTAGGTAAATAATGATATTCTGTACACTTTTTATCAGCATTTACCATTGGTATTTTCTACCTCATGATATTTACCAACAGCGTTTATCACGGTCTGTCTTAAATCTGAGAGTACTGAAATTTATACCAAAATACATGCTAATTTGTTTCTTTTAAAAAGTCAGCATTACAATATAATGTAAAATAAGCCTTTCCTTCCTCCTGTTCTTCACGTTGAAATCTCCCTGGCACCCTTCCCATCCTCCCCTAACACATTTGCAGTAGGAGCTGAATTCACAGAGAATCTGTCATTTAAGTGCTTGTTTTACAATAAGTTATATTGTTTATTATATATGGGCATTCAAAGCGTATATATGGTAGGGCGGCAATATTCCTTTAATAAAACGCTTATTTTAAACAAGTTTGGTTTCCCATTAAAGTACAGACATGTTGCAGATCCACTATTATCACAAAACACTATGGATGTTCATGGTTAGCAAACTTTACATTGAACCACATTTTTAAAGGAATAGTTCATTGCAATAGTGAACTATTCCTTTTCTACATAAGGAGCTATGCCTTACCTCCTGTTCTTCAATCAAGGAACGAACTTCTGAAAATCTTACCTTTCACGGGATCCAGCGGGGCATCTCTGACAGTTCCCGACTGCTTCCTGCCTCTGTTATGTTATAATGTGCATTATCGGGCATGCGCGTTATAGCGTAACAGAGGCAGAAAGCAGTCGGGAATTGTCAGAGCGGCCCCCTCACTGGATCGCACGAAAGGAAAGATTTCCTGAGCTTCGTTCCTGTCTATCCAAACATTGATTAAAGAACAGGAGGTAAGGCATAGCTCCTTAACCTCCTAGGCTTCAATCAATGTAGGAAAGGAATAGTTCACTATTGCAGTAAACTATTCCTTTAAACATAGACCAACCTTTTGTTCAATGAATAGTAACTGGGAGAGATACACAGATAGAGAGACGATTCCACACAAACAATTACCTCTATTTAACATGACAACACGTTATTGAACATCAGTGGTACATGGATCCCAGAATATAAAAAGGAGCACACAGTTTACCTCAATGCATACATGTTATGAAAACAAATGGGTAATAATAAAAACACAGGCTCCTTTTGAGCTTGTATAAAAGAGGAAAACACAAACGACGGCAAATGTTCACTACAAATGCATATTGCCAACAGTGACAGCCATTCCTTTGGTTTCTCTTTCCATTGAATAAGCTGCAACCACTTTCAGGAGACTTTTCAAGTAGCATACGGGAATTCTTCCTATGCCAGTGCTCTGCTTTTGGACCGCATGTGCTGAAATACAAAAAAGAAATCACATGACATCCTAATAAATCTAATATTGAAGATTATCAATATAAAATGTCATGTTCATAACTTTAGCATTCCAATTCATAAAAACAGCTCAACTACGAACTGCCTTACTATACACATCCACAGACTGAACAGAGAACATTGTTTAAAGGGAAGTTCAGTTCATATGCTTTTCAGAAAAAAGAGCAGTATTTTTTCATCCCAATGACCTTAATCTGCCCATTCATATAAATGCAACCGAAATACTGACTTCCTGTTTGCAGGTCCCCTAATAGAGATTGTTATGGTCTTGCCCTTGACCCAGCGCCTGGGTTGATTTAGTTGCTCAGTAGAGATCTGAGCATCTTTAACCCATCCAACAGCCAGTCAGTAGAAATTACTTTTAGGAACATTCCAAGTATGTGGTGCATTCTGGGAAGAAGAAGGACCGTTAGAACCTGAAATGTCAACTCACTAATGTCAACAGCAGGGAACAGCAAAGGGTATGAAATCAACTGATTTTTCAAAATGGGAGAGAATATGTAGAATAACTAAAAAGGCATTACACAAACTAACAATTTAACAAATATTGATAATTTCCACTGAACTGTCCCTTTAAATATTAACAAGTAAAAGAATAGTTCTGCAAATTTAAATGCAGAGTTTACATAAAAATAAAAGTACGGTTGGAAACTTTATTACAATTAAGGTATCAAGCTTTCCCCTTCCCACACAGAAGGAAAAGGTTTAATATACAAGATATTGTAGACAAGCAGAATTTTGGCCACAAAAATGCTTTACTGTAACTTTGTCTTAGAAACATTCAGAATGTTTAATTTTTTAATATTAACTTAGCAGCACCATGAGGGTAGGAGAGTTTTGTCTCTTCTCCTATCTGTCCCTGTCTGTTACTGCATGAGCTCCACTCACATTTGAGCACTCATGAGCTGTGTGTGACCACAGAAGGAATGCAAATAACCCTCGGATTGGGCACTTATTGGCATGAGCTTACGCTTCACAGTCTGTGCAGTAATAGCAGTAGAAATAGGATGGAATAAATTTGAGTGGGCTCCCAAATATAATGTTTTTTCTCTTTTCCTATTAATTTCATTATCCCAATCTATTATGTTATTCTTATAATTTAATTTTAACTTTTCCACCATTTGCCTCTGTAATTAAATTGTACATTTAGGGCACGGCCACACTGCAACGCAAACGCAATCGCATGCGATTTCATGTGCGATTTTTTTGCGTTTGCGATTTCTTCAATAAGTATAGGAAAACGCATGCGATTGCGATTAAAAATGCAGAACGCAAAACGCAATCGCACCGAAAAACGTGCGTTTTTTTGCGTTGCCGCGTTTTCAATGATTTTTTAAAAACGCAATCGCAAACGCAAGCCCAAACGCAAAAAAAAACGCAGCAGTGTGGCCTAGCCCTTATTTGCAAAAACTAATGACTGTATTGTGCACCGATGCCACAGCCAACCGCAGGCTTCCCATGTGTCTTCATAGGCAAACCCAACTTTACAAGTATTATATCACAGTTTGTGGTCAGTAGACAATGACAGCAGACTTCTTTGCCGTATCTTTTGTAGCTTATCTGTTCCTAAACTAAACTTACATATTCATTTAAGAATAAAAATAAACAGCAGGCTCTATCCATAGACAGCAGGCACTACCCATAGACAACAGGCAATACCCATAGACAGCAGGCTCTACTCCTAGACAGCAGGCACTACTCCTAGACAGCAGGCAATACCCATAGACAGCAGGCTCTACTCCTAGACAGCGGGCACTACTCACAGACAGCAGGATCTACTCATAGAAAGCAGGCACTACCCATAGACAGCAGGCAATACCCATAAACAGCAGGCACTACTCACAGAGAGCAGGCACTACGCATAGATAGCAGGCTCTACTCATAGACAGCAGGCAATACCCATAGAGAGGAGGCACTACCCATAGACAGCAGGCTCTACTCCTAGACAGCAGGCTCTATTCCTAGACAGCAGGCACTATTCCTAGACAGCAGGCTCTACTCCTAGACAGCAGGCACTACCCATAGACAGCAGGTTCTACTCCTAGACAGCAGTCTCTATTCCTAGACAGCAGGCACTATTCCTAGACAGCAGGCTCTACCCACAGACAGCAGGCTCTACCCACAGACAGCAGGCTCTACCCACAGACAGCAGGCTCTACCCACAGACAGCAGGCACTACCCATAAACAGCAGGCACTACCCATAGACAGCAGGCACTACCCATAGACAGCAGGCATTACCCAAAAACAGCAAGCACTACCCATAAACAGCAGGCACTACCCATAAAATGCAGGCACTACCATAAACGCTCAGGCACTACCCATAAACAGCAGGCACTACCCATAAAATGCAGGCTCTACTCATAGACAGCAGATTCTAAACATAAACAGCAGGCACTACACATAGACTGCAGGCATTACCCATAAACAGCAGGCTCTACTCATAGACAGCAGATTCTACACATAACCAGCAGATCCTACCCATAGACTGCAGGCACTACCCATATATAACAGACACTACTCATCTACAGCTGATACTACACACATGATGTACACAGTTGATACTACACATATACAGCAGACACAACACATATACAGCTAATACTACATATATACAGTTGATACTACACATAAACAGCTAATACTACACATTTACAGCTGATACTACACATACTGTATATAGCAGACACTACACATATACAACAGACACACTGTGCTGCCCCTCTGCTCTGGAACTCTCTTCCTCGCTTTATACGTCACTCGCCATCACTTCATATCTTCAAACGCAACCTCAAAACTCATCTCTTCAGGAAAGGTTACAATCTGGACCTGGACACTTCTACCCCTCTTACTGACCCATCGCAGACCCGCTAGTTATACTCCACTGACAACTTAGTTGCAGCTACTGATCTGCTTCCCCTTATGTTTCATCCCCATCTCTTCTAGACTGTAAGCTCACGGGCAGGGTCCTCCATCCTATTGTACCACAGTAATGCTGTAACATTCCACACTGAATGCTGCTGACCAGCACTTAAATTTTTTGCAATTTGTATTACTTGCACTAGCCTTGTATGTAACATGTATATTTTCCTTATGTATATTAATGCAACTGTAAAGCGCCACAGAATATGTTGGCGCTTTACAAAAGGAAGTTTCCTGTGAGTGAAACGAACTAGAGTGGAACATGTCCCTTTCTCTTAAGGACCTTGATCTCAAGGACATAGAAAAAGAAGGACATTTCATCATTTGATGGTTGTATGGTGTGTGTGAAAGTTTGAAAATAAGTTTGAAAATAAGGATTGTTTGTACTGTGTTAAGGACTGTGTGTGCAGGACTGTGTGTGTAGTAAGCAGATTAATCTTTCTTTCTTTCAGTTAAAGGGGTGAGCTAGGCTTCTATATTCTAGTATTGCACCTGTTGTAATCACAAACAGTTTGTGAAAGGGTTAATAAGTGTTTTGTTTTTTCCCTCTCTTCCTGGCTCTTGCACAATTGGTGTGGGGGCCTATTATTTAAATAGGATTTACATTGGTTGGACCTGTGGTTTGGACCTAACAAAAGGATGTTTCTTGTGAGAGAAATAAACTAGAGTGGAACGTGTCTCTTTCTCTTAAGGACCTTGATCTCAAGGACATAGAAAAAGAAGGACATTTAATCAAGAAGGGCAATTAAATAAGGTTTGTGCGTCACTTTGCTGGTGTTGTGTATTAGAAGGGACAGTTTTGTCGGTATCATGCAATGTGCATCCTGCCACATGTATGGGAACCTGGAGCAGACGTTCCAGGGAACCTATGTCTGTGTCAGGTGTGAGTGGGTTGCCCGTTTGGAAGCTGAGGTGGAGAGTCTAAGGAGGCAGCTTGCAGCATTGCAGGGATTGGCAAAACTAGGGGGTCAGCAGGCACTGGCTGGGGCCAGTATAGAGGTGGGTGGTAGTGGGACAGGGAAGGTTGAGGTGGGAGGTAATTTTGTTAGGGTTACTAGGGGAAGTGGGGGACGGAAGGGTAGGGTGGGCCCAGATTGCCCATCCCAACAGATTTGCCGCCTTAGGTAATGAAGTGGAGGAGGACACCTCGGAATTAGAATGTATGGAGGGGGCTAGTCCCTTGAGCACCCAGGGGACTGCCATCTCTGATACAAGGGAGGAGGAACGAAGGATCAGGAAGGCAAGGCAGGTGGTAGTGGTAGGTGACTCCATTATAAGGAAGGTTGATAGGGTAATCTGCCGCCAAGACCCTACATGCCGAACTGTGTGTTGCCTGCCTCGTGCTAGGGTTCGGCATGTGGTGGATTTACAGGCATGTAATTACCCGGCTGTGAACGACTACCCTTTTTAAATATTGGAATAACATCAGCCTTTTTCCAATCCTGTAAGTTTAACTTTAGTGGTGGGGAAGATCCTGGAAAGTTTAATAAGGGAAAATGTTCTAGAGTATGTTTCAAGGACTGACATTATAGTAGTAACCAGCATGGATTTAGGAGGAATAGATCTTGTCCAACTAACTTGCTTGGCTTTTATGAGGAAGTAAGTAGAAATTTAGACTTGGCATAGCAGTAGATGTAGTTTACTTGGATTTTGCAAAGGCTTTTGATACAGTCCCCCATAGGCGACTAATGATAAGCTAAGGTCTGTTGGTCTGGGGAGTCACATTTGTACATGGATAGAAAATTGGTAATGAATAGGATGCAGAGAGTAGTTCAAATGGGGCTTCATCATTATGAAATAAAGTGCTAAAATCTATATTAATGATTTGGAAGTGGGTATTGTCAGCAAGGTTTCTTTGTTTGCTGACGACACAAAACTTTGTCGACCATTAAAAACTTCAGAGGATGTGCAATCGTTGCAGGGGGATCTAGATAGATTGTCACATTGGGCTGCTAAGTGGCAGATGAGATAGGTGATGTATTTTGGACTTAAAAATCCTTGTCCTGCTTATATTATAAATGGTTCTGTGTTAAGTGAATCCTGTTGGAAAGGGATCTTGGAGTTTTGGTAGATAATAAACTTAAAGGTAGCAAGCAGTGCCAGGCGGCAACAGCCAGAGCCAGCATGGTATTGTTTGTATAAAGAGAGGTATGGATTCAAGGGAGGAAAATGTTATTCTCCCTCTTTACAAAGCATTGGTAAGGCCTATTTGGAATATGCAGTGCAATTTGGAATCCTGTGTACAAAAAGGCATCTTTGAAATGGAAAGGGTTCAGAGAAGGGCAACTAAAATAATAAGGGGATTGGGGGAGCTTGAATATGAAGAGAGACTGGAAAAGTTACAATATGTACGCTGGAGAAAAGGTGCTTGCGTGGGGATATGATTACTGTGTATAAATACATTAACGGGCCATACAATAAACTATCTGGGGCATTGTTCACCAGTAGAACATGTCAGAGGACACGAGGACATCCCTTAAGACTTGAAGAAAAAAGGTTAGGCTTCAAGTTCGGAAAGGATTTTTCTCTGTGAGAACGGTAAAGCTATGGAACTGTCTTCCAGTGGACGTTGTTTGGCAGGTTCATTGGTCAGTTTAAAAAAAAAGCTGGACTGATAATATTACAAAGAAAAGATATTTGCAATCTGTGTGACAAAAGATTGAATGTAATGTAGCAGGAAACTGAAGATAAAACTATGAGTACTAATATAGAGGTTGGGTTGCATATAACAGTTTAAATAATACAAAGTGGCATATTTAGAGTTAAAGAACTAAATTGAAATCTCAGTGCAACTTAATCCCCAATTTTCATTCTGCTGGGTTTTGGTGGCCCCGGCGCGAGCTATGGGGCGGGGCTACTGACCTCGGCGGGGGGTAGTCCCTCCAGGCATGCTGGGAATTGTAGGCGACCGGAGGTCCGGTTATCCCTCTCGGGGTCCGGTCGCGAAAGGCGGGATTTCGGAAGTCATGGATGACATCATCGCCTCTATAAGAGGCGGCCATGCGGCTGGAGTCTGCGCCATTTTGAGAAATTGCTGGGAAGATCAGAGAGGTCCCTACCCTCCCTCCCTAAAGTTAGGTCATTGTTATGTGTTTATTGGAGTTAAAAGAAAATTGGTTGGGTCACAGCGGGGCGGTGTCATCCTTGCAATGGTTATGGTGTTGAGCCGTTACCTGCCTCTGGGGATCCGGAGGCGTGGCATTTAGCTGGCTACGGCTGGGGGTGGTCATTGGATCGAGGCAAGGATGTACACTTTAAGATCTGGCAATGTGTGAACATGTTATAAAAGTGTGTAATAAAACTGTGGACAATTTTTTATCACCCAACACTTGTGTCCGCCTGGTTAATTCCATTGGTTCCAATGGTTTCATCATACTAAGCAGGCATTGTAATCCCAAGTGAGGTCTGCATGTACTATAGTCACATTTACAATGTTTTTTTAAAATTAGAAAAGCATATACCAATCGGTTTCCTTCCTACAGCCTTCAGACTATGTTAGTGGGAACATAAGCTACTGTAAATATAATGCATAATCCAATGTCTATACCGAATAATCATGCGTCATTATAAATTATTATGGAAGGAGTTTATTTACTGTGCAACTTGGGCCCTTAATAATCGAGTCAGATGTAAATATGCAAAAATGTCTAATCAGCAGGAAAGCTCAGGAACGAGGCAAAAGTGACCAGATACTCATATCTATATGACCCTCATGTTAATAGAGTATCAATACCAACTGCTGTGCCACACTCAATTACCATGTTGGTGAAGGAAGCAGAATATATTTGCCTTAGAAATGAAGTGTTAGGCTTCTAGCACACAGAGTGTTCACCCAGCTGTGCCTGCATACCCAGCAGGCAGTCGGTGCCGTCCAGAGCATAAGAAAGAAAACTCCACATGAACAAAAATATAAATGCCAGTACCAGCACATATAACTGCATTGTTCCATAGACCAGAGCAAAAAGGGGAGATACAATATAGGAAAAACATGCTAACCTGGTTTCATCACTCTATTATTGGGAAGCATGAGTTTTTCACTTGTTCAGGTGCGTGTTCCAAAACTGCACAGCGCACCTGATTCCATATACGTACCTTGTCCTGTGCTCAAATCCTGGCTTCTAAGGCTACATTTCCCAGGCAGAAATATAATGACATACTTGGTCAAAGAACAGGACTGGTTTAAAAGAGGTAAACCTCAAGTCAACTGAATACCACAGATATTAATAATTACACCTTTAACACACACAAAAAGATAAATTCTAAAAAAAAAAAACAACAACAAAAATGTATAAACACATATAGCTTCACATAATAGAACCTTTTATACTCATCAACTTATAATAAAGTATATCAGTGTACAAAACCATTTAAAATGCTGTAACCTTTGCAAAAATCTTTTTTTTTTTTTCTCCAATGCTCTAGTTTATCTATTAAACATAAAATCTATTACAAAGTAAATTTGGTGGGTTTTTTTGCCTTCCTCTGGATCAACAGTTAGGCAGGAAATGAGGATATTGCTAGATGGGTTGAACTGGATGGACGTAAGTCTTTATTCAACCTCAAATACTATACTATACTATACTAAAGTACTGTATATTTATTTTTGTATTTACAGTAAAGAACTACTCTAAAGAACTTTTCTTTTTAGCTTTAAGGTAAAACCTTTGCAAAGCTAAACATATTCACTATTAAACAAAATAGGGCTATTAAAATGAGTCCATAAACAAGGTGTGCGAGGAGAACCCTACCTTTAAAGGGACTGCCCCCCCCTCTACAAAAATCTATATATTGTAGAATACCCCCCAAATGCTGGACATCGTTTTATAGAAAAGCTTTAACTCGGCTCACAGACTGAGTTATTATACTTACATGCTCCTCTATCCACCGCCACTTCCGGATTCCTCACTCTGTCTCCACTGTGGATTGCTGTGTTCTTTTTCTGTTCTTGAGCAGCCACAGTGGAGGCTGCTCCAGGAATGGCAGTCAGTGATTGGCTCTGACGTCACTGTCATGGCCGACACTAACTGCCTTACTCGGAAGTGCAGAGCCGTGGAGGATGATCGAGGATTAGCATGTAAGCATAATATCTCAGTCTGTGAGCCGATGTAAAGCTTTTCTATAAAACTATGTCCAGCTTTTGGGGGTATTCTACAATATATAGATTATTGCAGAGAGGGGTGGACATTCCCTTTAACTTCAAATATTCCCCATAGCTGTCTCCTCTGAGCATGTGAAAGCTTGTAAAACAGCTTGGAGAGGAGTCGAAAACCACACCTTGGATGTTTGATTTACCTATAGATCATTCTTCACTTGAGGGGTAAATATGACCTTTAAACAATTTCTATGAGCTTCTAATAGTAAGGGTTCTTTCACACTAGGGGTACCAATGGTAGTGCAGAGGTAGTAAGCCCGTAGAGTGAACAAGCCTGAAGCCAATAGCAATCAATGGAAATTTCTGGTCAAAACCTACCAATCCTGAGACTGTCAGGAATAGTTAATAAGACGATTTTTCTCTGCACACACAGCTGATAATCACCAAACCCTGGTGTATCCAATGGTAATAGTCTTTTATCAGCTATTTTGGCATTAGCCTTTTTGGAGTGAAAAATATCCCTTAAAATAAATATTTGCATTTTGCTGAATTGGATTTTGTTGTACTTGAAAGATATTGATGCTCCACAGTGAATGTAATGACTTTAATGCAGAATGGTGACTTCTTTGGAAACTACATATCTATAAATAGCTTCAGAATATAGAGCACTGTTAGGGAGTTCACCCTTTGAAATTGCTTGTCTAATGCAATGAATGCATATGTGAAGAGTTCCTAAAACATTCTGTGCCTTGAATACCCTTGATGTCCTAAGATAAGCCTAGGCCACATTAATTGAAAGCGGTTTGTCTTTGACTATCAATGTACACCAGAAGGAAAAAGGAAGCAAGAGCTTTGGAGAAATAAAAACATGACTTGCTTGAAACCATGAAATACTGAGAGTGATTTACACATTCTATTCATTAATAACATGTTGGGAGCATTTTCTCTTGGCTGTGATACTTTTTCTCCATAATAGTGTTTTATTTTAAACATTTCAATGAACTACACCCCCATGCCAGCAAGCTGCCCTACTGTATATTATATTTGTAATCCCTTTTAATCACACACATACCGGGAGATTTTCCCAGAGCTGCAGCCACTCTGAGTAGACTTTCCTTACAAGATTCACCAGTGGATATGTGGCTTTGGGTAAATTTAACCCTATGTAAGTTAGGGTTCTAGAGCAGCCTGGCTGCTGGTGAACAGCTTATGGCAGCTGCACAGGTGTTTTTTGTGATACCCGCATATATGCAACAAGCAAGGGGTTAACATCATGCTAACCGATATTGAATCAGTTACTGTGATTTTAACAACAGTTTCCTGGGTAGCGGCTCTCCATGGACAGGGCTGATGGTTTCTTAATGGGAAATTCTTTTCTTTTTTACATTGTTAGTTTTCCTAAAAAAAAATATACATATAAATGATCCAGGATGGATTCTAGAATTCTAAATTAGCAGATACAGGGGCAAAATTTGAAATCATGGGGCCCCAGCAAAACTGTGATAGGGCCCCATCACAGCATCCTTTTCTACCAGGGTATCTTACCTCAAACAGCAGCAGCCAGTGAGGAGAAATCATATGTAAGTTTGCATAACACTAAATAGTTTTCTGGCTTTTTATTCTCCCAATGAGTACAGGGCCATCCAGTAGTGACAATATAGCTCTGTCAAGGGTACATTTCTGTACACACATTAACAATTTTGGCTAACAATGTAACCCACGCAGCTGCATCTGCGACCCATTAAGCAAACCCAGAGGTACAGTTAAGGAATGGGGATTTTAATTTTGCCACAAGCTAAGCCCATTGGATTTGTTCAATGGAAATTGTGCAAAGCATATCTTCTCATTAGTGGTGCAGACCACCGTACCCATCTGGTAAATCCTGGGTTTACATCTTATTGCTGTAAAACTGTAATAGATAGTTCCGATCGCTGATCTGCTCCCACCCTAATCCAGGATCGGTTCAGAGGGAAGACACAGGTCCTAAAGAACACATCTTCTTATTGGTTAGGCATGGGCCGTTAGGGAGTTGGGGCAAACCAGTCCAGGGAACTAAACTTTCAATTAAAGTTTCACTTAATAGGAGTGGGTTGGAAAACTATTGTTGTCCAGTAGCTGCATGGTGAGTGATTGCAAATCTTGGTGAATCTCCCTATGTATGTATGCATTTTGTCTGTGGATGTCTTAAAAGCTATACTAAACTACAACAACCTTACTGATACCATTAAACTACTAAAAATAATAGGAATGTTCCATCGAACTACATCATGTTGATTAAAACTGTCAACCTGCAACTGATTTTATTTAATTTGTGGTTATTGAATAATTTAGTCATCTTCATTTTAGAATTAAATGGGAGAATGGATCTAAAGCTGAAATTTAAATATTTGGCAATCGAAAAATGATCTGAACAAAGGAAAAAATATAATGATAAAACCTATGTGCACAATTATTCTGCATTTAATTTGCCATGAAAATGCACTACGTTAGTGAAAAATCCAACATAAAGTTTGCTCATAGAACATACCTGATGCTCTGCTCTGTATTTCTTATGGTTCTCTTTCAGAAGACACATCTCCTTCTGCACCACTGCTCGCACTGGGATCATCCTTACTACGTGGAATGCTCTTTTCACGACTTGATTCTGATGGTCCTTTGGCTCTCGTCTTTTCTTTCCTCAGCTGTTGTTTTTCAAGCTTAGCAAGCTTTTTAATAAAATACAAAAGATGAGAAGCAAAGCAGTGCATACTTACAGGGCAATTATACCATAAATGAAGTCCACCCTACCAATCTCCCAATTAATAGTACCCAGGGGAGAACCTAAACCACTAGATTTTCACCTCTGGCTTTGCTGTGCTTACATTATACAAAGCAGCCAAAGTTGAATGCCAATGCTGGCCCTGCCTCCTCTTATAGGCAGCAATTTATTATCAATAAATAAATATCAATGCAGTAAGTTATGGGACCATAGTTTACTAGACAGTTATATAGTGGATAATGCACCCCAACTGTAAATTATAAGGATATTAGAAGTCACAGAGGAGTTCCGTGACCATATAAAAGAACATGGCCGCAGGCCGAGTACCTTTTATACAGAGCACGGAACTCCAAGGTGACTTCTAATATCCCTTTAATTTACAGTTGGGGCTGCATTATTTATTATAACCTACCCCTTTATGGCTTCTGGTTTCCTTTCCTCCTGGAACTGTAAGATTATAAGGCTATAGTAGGCATTTATTTGCTACTGAACTTCAGCACTGGGGCAAGTACTGGAAATCCTTATTATAACAAATGACTCTACCAATTAGTGGTACAATATATAAAGCAGAAGGTCTGTGATAATTAAGGCCACATGAATATACATCTGAGGAAGGGCCCAACCTTGAAATGTTGTTTGTTTGTTTGTTTGTAGCAGCACATAATAATTCAATTCAACAAGTTTTTAAAAACAAGCATTTGCCTAACCTTTCTTTATGTGTCACATGATAGCACACAGCACCAAAAAACTACCTACCCAAAGTCAGTTCCTTATTGTTGTTTGTACTGTGAAAATAATGTCCTGACTAGTATCTGCATACTAATATTTACTTTATTATTATATATACTTTATTATTTGTGGTGGAAAGAAATTTGTGGTTATGATTTAGTAGCCCTACCTCCCAATCTAATTATTTGTATAGTGACAGTCTGTCAAATATTCACCCACCCCCAACTGCCATATTACTTTGTAAAATAACTCTCCCGATCACTACTTACATTGCTTCTTTCCCACAACATTCTGTCACGGCCCTCTGCTTGCATGAAAATGCAAGCAGGGGGCCGGACCGGCAGCCGCGTCTACGATTGGCTGCGATGCAGCCAATCATGGATGCGGCTTCCGGCTGTGTAGAACATCGGGGGAAAGAGGCAAAGTAAGTAGTGATCCGGAGAGTTATTTTACAAAGTAATATGGTGGTTGGGGATGGATGGGGGAGCACTACACTACAGCAAAGGGGTTTGGAGCTAGGGGGAGAGGAAAACGGGATATAGAGGGAGGGGGGCTGCACTGTGCATGTCCATATTCTCCCGGAGGAGAGACAGGTGCGAGATACAGAAGGGAACACAGGCAGGCTCTTTGTCTTTACTTTTGGGACTTTGGCGGGACATTGCAGGGCAGCCATTTGGAGCAGGGATGTAAGGTAACACAATGGGGTCAGTAATGGGTTAAAATATAGATTTGGGGAAGCACATTCCCTGCAAAGTAAGATGTGTCTGCAATATCAATCGTAAAGTGATCAGGCCAGTTGGTTTGCAGGAAACATCAGCAGATAATCACCTTAAATCTACATGCAATATGATTTGGGTACTAGTGGGATGAACGACACAAATGGTAAGAAGTTAGAGCCTTGTTCTTTCTCATACAAACACAGTTTATAGAACACTGACATCCATTTGAACTCAAGATAGATTTATAGTTTTTCTTAATCCTTCCAAAGCCAAATTACATAAATTATGGGCTGATCCTGTTAAAATGACTGCAGTATAAGGAAAGTAATTACAATATTTAGCAACACCGTTCAGCCAACTGGAAACGGTGTCACTGAAGCAGCTACTTAAATAACTTTCTAAAGAGAATTGCCCATTGCATTAGTTTATTTTCCAGTCTGTACCAAGATATCATGTCTTAATAAAATTCTTATAGTAAGATGTCTGCTACACAAGTGTCAGAGATTTATTGAAAAATGTTGGAAAGGATTTATTTTGCATAGAATACAACACATACAAAACAGATAGTCTAAAAATGATGTGACATTTTTTTCTGCATATAACTTTTAATATTTTTGGAAGATTGTTTGACCTTTATGTGATACTGAGGCTCTATCTAACCATAACACTTTATTCCAATATTCATTCAGATATTTCATAATACTTTTATACTTTCACAAGAAAAGCTACAAATCACATTCCTGTGTGTCTTCTCCGATGAGCCAAAACCAAAGGCCTATATTTATTATTTGAGTAAAAGCCTGGGGTACAGATTTTTAAAAGTATTTAACCTGTATACCAATTCAAAAGATCTGAAAGGTAATAAGGGCAAGAAGAATTTTGTTTCTATACAAATAACCTTGCAACACAACAAAGACAACACTTGTCTCTAAAAATATTTACTGGTAATTCTGCTTTTGGCCAAGTAAAATTGCATTAATGGGGCCAGGAAGTGCACCAGGAATTTTATAGGGCATCCATACTAAAAAAATTATTTCAAATTGCCCATTACTGGAAACTATCATTCTTGCCAACTATCACTATATAATTTTTTGTTGATCTGTCACCTATCAAGTGCCATATTATCATAAACACTTATGCTGCTGTAACCAAAATAATGACAGTCGGAATGTGTGAATTGCATGATGGGAAATCCCCCCCCCCTGTACTGACTTTACTGTGAGCATGTGTGACTTCATAGAAATTCATGTCTGATAGAAGGGGTCGTCGGTTGAGAGGGAATTCTTAGGCAAAGCACTAGATTGAAGGCTTGAAGGCATGCAGCAACACACACCAGAGCAATAACATGCATTTATTTATAGATTTAGATGAGGCAAATTCATTTTTACAGTATAGTTGCCCTTTGATTTGTTGCCAGATTTACAAACATAGTTGTGTGTACAAAATTATAGAATATAATAAAATTTGTACCTCACAAAAACAAACCATGTTACTTATGATCCTTGTGGATGTGCCCAAGGCAAAGAAATTCACCACATCCTTTAACACAATTTTTAAACTTTTTTTTTTTGGTGCTATAGTTATAAAGTGGAGAATTTTCAACAAAGGGGAAATTAAGTGGTGAAAAGTTATTATTATTATGGATTTATATAGCGCCAACATTTTTCGTGGCGCTTTACAATTACATAGTCATACATTACATACAGGGTAAAACATGTTATACAAAGTCATACATATTACATACACAGGTAATACATAATATAAGCACACAGAGTGATGAGTTTCTTACAGCAATACTGTTATACAATAGGAGAGGACCCTGCTCAAAAGTTGTGCCAATAATGCTATTAATGAATTTGGTGAAGTCAGGCAACAATAGTTTACAAACATGCATTAAAGGGTATGTCCACCCTTAAAATGTATGTACTGTACACTGTAAATCCAACTGACATCAGGCGCACGCTCTGTGAACGGGACAGTATTTGGTTGGCCAAGGGATTTGGCCAATTTCATGGGGATGGAGCTGAAAACGGGAGGAGACAGTATAGGAGACATAACCAACATGGTGATTTTGAAGCAATAGTTATGCTGTAGTTATTACACTACAGAAAAAACATATAATGCAAGGTGGAAGGGCATGCAGGGAGGGATCCAGAGGGTGGGGCTCCCCTGCACATGTCACACTACCTCCCGGAGGCAAGAGAGGAGGCAAAAACCTAACCATGGGAATACAGCTCCTACTCCTGGACTCCCTACTTTGGACAAGCACTGCAGGAGAACAATAAGGAAAAGAGATGCAAGGTAAGTGGGGCCAGTAGTAGGTTAAATTTTAGTTTTTGTAGGTGGGCATGCCCTTTAAAAGGAGATTGAAACCGAAAAAAGTAGTTGCCTCAAGAACCTTCTCAGCATGAAAGATTCCACTCAGTTCCCTTACTTTTTCTCTATAAGCTCATTTTAGGTTCTGTTTGTTCCCCAAAGCTGAAGCTGACATTTTTCCTTGCCTACGAGTACTTTTGTCTTCATTACATTTTCTGCACGTGTGATTTCCACTCCCACAAACAATTGATAATTTTCAGAAATCCCATCTTGTAGCTCAGGAGTACCTTGGTGTTCTGTTCCAACAACACGCAATATTGATAGACATATTTAGAGTGTGAGGTACCTGCTGTGCAAAGGCAACCACAGCGGAATTGCAAAATGCAAAACAATTTATTGGTCAATGCCACACAACGTTTTAGACTCTGCATGGTCCTTTGATAAAGGACCATGTAGAGTCTGAAACATGTCTTTTCATTCATGTGATCACAGTAATGTATACCAAAACCCCTTTGTTTATAATGTATGCCAGTTTGCAGATAATATGATATTGTATGGGGCCTAGGAATGTGAATAGATTATCTTTTCTATGTTTGTTTAAATGTGTCTGGGTGCATTTTTTATGATGTCACTATGACATCAGTATGTCATTATATTGCACAGATTTGAATTTTGACCCAAAAGAGTACTTAGCACTAAGTGTGTCTTCGTATTCTATAGATTACACTTGTGATAACACTATGACATCAGCATGACATCATAATTCTGCACAAATTTTAATTTTGACCCTAAAAAGCATTGCACTCAGTGTGATTTCAATAAAAGTTCTTATCATTTAAAATGGTGCTAATTTTGCCCCAACCAATCAGATGTTAGCTTTCAAATGTTAAATAATATCTGATTGGTTGGGGCAAAATTAGCACCATTTTAAACGATAAAAACTTTTATTGAATCTCCCTGTATATCTTTTAATAGTCTTCAAATGTGTCTGGGTGCAGTTTTAGTGATGTCACTATGACTTCAGCATGACATCATCATTTTGCACAGATCTGAATTTTGATTCAAAAAAGCATTGCACTTAGTGCAACTTCTTATTCTATATCCTTTAATAGTGTTCAAATATGTCTGGTGCCTTTTTTAGTGATGACACCAGCATAACATTATAATATTGCTTCATAAATATATATAAAAAGGGTAAACACCTTCCCCACTCTGTTTGATCAGTAAAGCAGCTAATCATATTCAGTGCTATCTATGATGATTGGCTGGGAGACACTAGCAGGTGGGGACTGTTACAAGCAGCTTAGCACAAGGGGTGTGGGAAACAAACACAAGGTACCTAGTTAGCATGTGCAGAAAGAGTTTTGGGTCCAAGACCACCAAGAAGAGGCAACACTAGAAACTAGCAGTGACATCATAGATTGCCAGTACCCTGAAATATACTAAAAAATGATTTCTACACTAAAAGTCTGAATTCAGAGGTGAGACAAATGGTTTTACTAAGTGACAGTTATAGAGAGTCTGTTGAGCTGCCTTTGTATTTTGGGTTTCCTTCTCCTTTAAGTATAAATATTTTCTCCATTCTAACAGAGTAAACTGTCTCCTCCCTCCATGCAGCCAATCAAGGCTGAGTTTTCCAATCAATGCAAAAACTAATCCAAGAGGTGGTTAGGGTAATTTCTAAGGGAGACTTGCCCTGGTTGGAATTGCTGGCAGATAACTGACAAGTCACCATTTTTTTTTTGTTTTAAGGATAGACATGCCCTTTAATTCCACCATACTTCACATTTTATGTATGCTCCAGATGGATCTATTATTCACAGGTAGTTAGGATTGCCTATTGTAAACAGCAGATGGCGTGCTGCCGCAACCTGCTCTTCTGCACGTATACGTATATAATACAGATAGGAGGCAAGTCAGGACAGCACTATGAGACACTGGAATGTTTTAGAAGCAGACCCCAAGTTAAGAAATATTTTGGGTGATGGTCCGAAGTTTTGTTATAGAAGAGGGTGTAATATTGGTACTGAGTTGTCTCCTTCTTTATATAAAAAACCTTCAACAAGTATGACATCGACGTGGTTAAAATACAACGGATCCCACAGATGTGGAGGTCCCAGATGTGGTTCATGCCAGTAAATACAGGTATCCTCCAAATTTATGACCAATCAAACACGTCGCACATACAACATTAAGAATTACTATAATTGTCGCTCCTGTAATGTAGTATACTTGGCCATACTCTTAGATAATAAATTATCATAAGTCTCACTTATATTCGGTCTCTATATATGCATACTCTATATCTTTTATCAATATGACCACCACAGACATATTAGAGTGGTCATCCCTATTATTCCTACTTTTAGACCATCTTTATTCATAGGTATTAACCTTATGCATCTATTATACTTCGATATATATACTTTTATTCATTCTTTTGGGGTGATATATACTTGCCTTTGTATTTATTATCTGTTGTATTCAATTAGATCAACTGGACTTGAAGTTTAGTTGTTGAAGACGTTTCGCTAGTCATCTGACTGGCTTTCTCAATTCAGAATGACTTGTACAAGAATCTGTGGCAATTATGTACCCTGGAAAATCCCAATTAGCATATCACAGCCAGATGTTAAGGGCGTGATTGCATACTGGCTAAGAGGTGTTATAGGAACGCCCAGAGTAAGGTGTTAAAACAGCATTGTACATGGCAGACAGTTGGTGTCGAACCCCCCCACCTCTATATAGGCTTGGTTTCTTTATTTTCACATAAATGGCCTCCTTAACACCTCTCTTGAACCAGTCACGTTCCTTCGCCAATATGTTAACATTACAATCTTCAAAGGTATGTCCTTTATCCTTAAGATGCAGGTACACGGCTGAGTCCTGACCCGAGGAATTGGCTCTTCTGTGCTGGGCCATACGTTGATGCAGTTGCTGTTTGGTCTCCCCCACATACAAATCAGAGCATTCTTCACTGCACTGCACTGCGTATATGATGTCACTTTTCCTATGTTTCAGTATTGGGTCTTTCTGATGTACCAATTGCTGCCTCAGTGTGTTGTTCGGTTTAAAGCAGACAGGGATACGGTGTTTTTTTAAATTTCTCGGAGACCCCTGCTACATATGGGATGACCATGTTTTTCCTCCTGTCTTGCTTTCCCCCTTCACTGTTGGTATACGTGTTCTTTTGTTTGACTTGAAGTTTAGTTCTTGAAGACTTTTCGCTAGTCATCCGACTGGCTTTCTCAATTCTGAATGACTTGTACAAGAATCTGTGGCAATTATGTACCCTGGAAAATCCCAATTAGCATATCACATCCAGGTGTTAAGGGCGTGATTGAATAGTGGCTAAGAGGTGTTATAGGAACGCCCAGAGTAAGGTGTCAAAACAGCATTGAACATTCCAACTGTCTGCCATGTACAATGCTGTTTTGACACCTTACTCTGGGTGTTCCTATAACACCTCTTAGCCACTATGCCAGTCGGATGACTAGTGAAATGTCTTCAAGAACTACATTTCAAGTCCAGTTGATCTAATTGAATACAACAGATATACCATGACCTGGATGAATGAGAACCTTCACAAGCATATTACAATCATTGTTTTTAGAGTGTTGCACTACTTGTCTTATGTCCTTCATTCATCTATTGTACTATTGTATGATTAGATACTGTATTTATGCATTTATATGTACCTTCTTTTTGTTTCTTTTTGTACAGAAGAACCATTTAGAGTAGGGAGGTAAGGTAAGGATTTTTAAACACTACACATGGGGGCCAGTAGTGGATAAACTTAAATGAATCTAAAACACATTTCAACTAGATGGATAAATAAAATGAAAAATCTCATGATTATACGATTGAGAAGACTAACAACCCAAACAGTAAGCAAGGTATCCTCGAGAAAAACTTCCCACAGAGGAGAGTCACAATCCAACTGAAATGAAATACATTATATTGTGAACCAGATATCAAGTACAGAAAGCCTCATATTTAGCCAACTGTGCGGTGGTGTGACAGGAAACCATTACCAAAACTAAAGCCTCGTACACACGTACGATATTTGTACGATATTTGTACAAGCCTTAACTTAAACCACAATACAATGGCATACTAAGCTTGTATTCACTTTGATGTCTCACTGCCCCTCTTACTGCTTTCTTAAAGGGTCGCCACCTCCTGCTTAAAGTGTATGTATATTCAAAAGATGACTTTGTGTCATCTTAATCTATAAATAAATATGTGTAAGTAGCACACACGCAGTAGGTGTGTGTGTTGCTATATTCCTGCAATAAAGTACTTTTTTTGTTCAGGCTCTGACCACTGACCTGACTATTTTCCCACATACCAACTGTCAATACTGCATAAAGTATACAGCACACCAACTGTCAAATCATTCTAGTTACAGCAAAACTGCTTACAGAAATGCTAACGTGTAAGATGTTTCAGATTGGATATATAAAGAAATAGGGGGCAGGTCAACAAAACAATTATACAGTGATATAGTTGGGATGAATTATACTTTCCACTAATGGGCAATTAAAAAAAATTGGCAGTGTACATACCCTTTAAGCTGTACAAGCTCTTTGTGAGTTTGACATGCCCAAAGGGGGTGGCTCCAGGAACAGCAGTCAATATTTATCGATGATGTCATCTGTCAAGACTTTGACTGACTGCTCCTATGTAGAAAATCTGGAAGGCAGTGAGAAGGGGGAGAAGAACATGGCAGCGAATTCTGTCATATTTCAGAAATAAAGTATTGTGGTTTGTGTGGATGATTTAGCAATCAACATTTTTTTATTAGGGTTGTGGACTATACCTGTTAAACAATGGTGGTATAGTGCTCCTCCCTAATCAGTTCTGCTTCTAGTGTATCCTTGAATACAAGGGTGTCTACCGGGCAAGTACAACATATAATCTATATTGTCTCCCATCAACCCCCAAAAGACCAGAGGAATATCCGGAAGACTACAGGCCCTGTAATATAGGCACTATCACTATTATCATAATAAACATCTGACAAGGTTCAAAGATAAATACAATGTACCTTTATTTGCTCTGAAAAATGTCACATATAAATAACCTTAAACCATTCCCCGGACTAGGGAACCACCCCTTGCAATACAATATACCATATAAACAAACAAACAAAGCTGGGCGGAAGGGCACAAAGGATGATGGGATTAGTAGGCTCCTCACTCACAACCACGTGTATCGTAGTATCCAGTGCAGTTCACCGATAATCAAACCAAGATTGAGTGTCTAATACAGATACTGAGACTGCAAATGAGAATGTTCCAATTTGTGCGGGTGTTAGGTACGGAAGGGTATCGGGACTTATGCCTCGTCACGAGAGTCTATACAGCCATCTAGCAAATACGGCAGACATGTCACCTTTAGCACTAGGTATATGACAAACTTCGCCTGTCCCAGACACTCCTATTGGGTATTTAAGCTGGTATCAGGTCTTATACTGCTCCCATACAATCTCTCATGGTGTTCCGTGGTGTACACAATCACGTAATCTTCACCCGTCCCACCTCTGTTTTCACATTACCCTACACACATCATGAACTCAATCGAAATAGTATAATAGGTATGGTCCTCTCATACTCACGACCTTCATACAAGTTCTTATCTAACAGTGGTCTCCGGCATTCGGAGTAGCGAGCTCCTCTACTCAATAGGCCCTTCCACCCAGCAAGAAACACCAACACGCGTTTCGTGCCCTTTCCGGACGCTTAGTCAGGGTGTTGCGTCACTCTTCCAGTACCTCCTTTTATTTCAGTTTCTTAAAGCGGTACCATCCTCATAATATATCATCAGTACATATTTGTTCCCATGATACAGTCCGTTTCTATATCAGTGTACACCATGGCTTACTCTCCAAATACACAACCCTATTTACAAATGATCACAAAAAACATGAAAACTCAATTCTGCCGTATTTGCTAGATGGCTGTATAGACTCTTGTGATGAAGCGTAAGTCTCGATACCCTTCCGTACCTAACACCCGCACCAATTGGAACATTCTCATTTGCAGTCTCAGTATCTGTATTAGACACTCAATCTTGGTTTGATTATCGGTGAACTGCACTGGATACTACGATACACGTGGTTGTGAGTGAGGAGCCTACTAATACCATCATCCTTTGTGTCCTTCCGCCCAGCTTTGTTTGTTTGTTTATATGGTATATTGTATTGCAAGGGGTGGTTCCCTAGTTCGGGGGGAATGGTTTAAGGTTATTTATATGTAACATTTTTCAGAGCAAATAAAGGTACATTGTATTTATCTTTGAACCTTGTCAGGCGTTTATTATGATAATAGTGATAGTGCCTATATTACAGGGCCTGTGTTTAGTCTTCCGGATATTCCTCTGGTCTTTTGGGGGTTGATGGGAGACAATATAGATTATATTGTGGACTATACCTTTAACAGAGATCACTGTAAATTGTTATATGTAATCCAGCATGAAATTAAAAAAAAAGGTCTGGCTTCTTTATTTAAACTATGGTCCAACACTGTGATCCAGAAGATCTAAAGAATAAATATGAAACTTAATTCTGAAATGTTGACATTTATTAAGATATGTTACTCCAAAAATGTTAAGGAGTAAAATCAGACACCACTCAAGCTGACTGGAAAAAATCAGGTAAAAAATGGATCCGACATGTTGGCAATATTTGCCCGTATAAGTGGTCGTTAATAGTGACAGGATGATTTGAAAAATTGGCAGTGCTACTCTAATTCCCACCAGGCAGAATTCCAAATCAGCTTTTCAATCAGTAGTTGGTCTGTCTGACAGGAATATCGGGCCAGTTGTGGCACATGTACACAACCACAGATTTGCTGCAGATTAGTATCACAGGCAAACTACTACACAACATGTCATTAAACAAAGCTACCCAATGGCACATTGTGATTCTACATTAAATATTTTTGCACAGAAATTCCTCATTTACTCTTAATCAGTTTTTAACAAGCATTTCCTCTTCTCTTACTCCCACGTAATCAAAACAGGGAATTAAATGTACAGATGCAAATGACTAAGCATACAAAAGGGAATTTATGCCAGTAACTGTGTTTCCATAAAATAAAAGGGAGACTTCTAAAAATAAATGCTGGAAAAAAATTCTTTATAAAATGTTTTGCATTAAAAAGCCAACAGGCCTTTTATTAAACCTATATAGAGGCATTTTAGTGGCTATATAAAGACCTCCATTGTGGCTATTTATAGCATTCTGATCCTTACATTTATAATTCAATCCTATCAAATTTACAAGATATTATAGTATTAGCATAAAGAAGATTTGGTAACAATTGTCAGGAAAGTGTGTAGTGACTTGGCAAGAATGGGTTAACTATTGGTATTAGTTCTTGCAAAGGACAAATAAAAATTCCATTCCACCCTGGAACAGTCCTATTGTTTATATTACAATTAGTGAAGCATGGAACCAGATCTTCTTTTCCAGACAACCGTGTATCTGGAATTCTCTTCAGCTAGGGGTCTGGTGGGTACCCTAGGAGGTCATTTTAAGGACAACCATACATGGAAAATAAATGTATTTCAGTATTGGAATATGTAAAACAGAAACCAATATTATACTTGTGAATGGGAAAGTAGGCCCATTAAAATGATACCCAACATGGAGTCATTATTCCCCTGCCAAGTCGAGTTATTAATATCTTGGGAAATATGGATTACACACAGGTCATGTTTGGTATTGGAGGAATTGATAATTAATACTGGAGAGGAATATGTGGTCAATATCCCAGTACAATGTACATATCTACATTTATATGGAATCTGCATAACTGAGGGGGAATGCTTTTGGCTAGTCGTAAATCTGGACATTCCTAGACACTCCCACCTCCTGCATAGCCAGAGAAGGGGGGTGGTTCATGAAACGGTTTAAAAATCCTTGTAGCCCCTATAACTTTGTTCATACTGGGGGGAAATGCTTAAACCGTGTGTATGGACCCGATGTTTCTTCCTGCCCCGGGATACAGGACTTCTTCTAGTGAGTAGGGTCTGTGAATATTTTTATCCTTTTTATTTTATATAACTGTTGTACCTATTGTATGTCATTTTATTATAACACCATTTTCTTTTATTTTTGTATTATATGCACTGTCCACCTTTTGGAATATTAAATCTAAAATTTAATAAGTTTTGTCTTTGATGCTCTAAAAGAACTCAGTTAGCCTCTGATAAGTTTATATGTGGTTGGATGGAGTGTTTTGCAGTGTAAATGCTAATTAACTCTGTGACTGCTTGTGAAGGACTGATGCTAATTAACCATTTAGTTGCTTTAGTTGCTGAGTGAATGGTGTAGTGTTAACCATTTAGCTGCCAGGACAGGGGTGTGCATAGTCAGTGAGAGTCAAGAGTGTTTTTGGGGCATCTTTAAGGCCATAACTTTAAGTGGTGGCAGCGAGTACCGATTGATTGGTCAGATCACGTGCCCAACGAACTGGCGTTCGTGACAACAATATTTTAAAGAACATCTACACAGCAAAAATTTTGTTTTTAAAAATGAAAATTAAGTAGGGCAGGGAGGTTGGAATAATTTCTACCTCCCGATATTGTTTTATTGAGGAGCTACAGCAAGTACAGCTTTCATCTGCCAGGTTAGTGCCTTGGGCTTTCCTGTATTAAAGATAGTGCTGAAGCACTAAAGGTTCAAACACATGTGTGATTGCAAGTGCAATGGGCCCTTTGTCAGCCGAAACAGACACGTGGTCTGGGCTTGTTGATGATCCTCTCCGACCGAATGTCTGTTTTGGCCCGACAAAGTGCCCATACACAGCACAATTGTTGGCAAAACGGGTGTTCATACACATCGTGCATCACGGGTCGGCCCCTGCAATCGCACGTGTGTACAAGCCTTAAGGAACCATGGTAGAAGCAATTTTCTTTGTGCTGGCACAAAAAAAAAAGATGTTTGGAGGTAGGAATCAAAACTCCTACCTCTGTGTCCCAGATACTTTTCATTTTAAATGTTTTTTTCTAACTTTATATGCACTATAGTTCTCCTTTAAGAAGCAATAATCCACAAACAGGAAATTATATATATAAGAAAGCTTTATATGGAAAGCAGAAAAAAGCTTTCAATGGATAGTAAAATAATTTTATTAGAGAGAATCAATAGAAATTTATAAAGAACTGTTACTATCATTGATTTATATAGTGCCAACATCTTCCTTGGTGCTTTACAAATACATAGTCATACATTACATACAGGGTAATACATATTATACAAAGTCTTACATGTTACATACACAGGTAATACATAATATAAGCACTCAGTGATAAGTTACTTACAGCAATACCGTGATACAATAGGAAAGCCCTGCCCAAAGAGCTTACAGTCTAAAGGAAATGGGGGTGAGACATAAGGTGACCAGAATCGGTAGGCTGTAAATAGATTGGCAGTGGAGTGTGAATAGCGGGTTGGATCATATTGGGTAGTAAGAGGGGTAATGTTTAGGCCAGGTTATATACTTGCCTGAAGTAGGTATTGAAGTAGGTTTTTAGGTCACATTTGAAAGTATTGAGGGATGGTGAATGACGGAGAGACGGAGGAAGGGAGTTCCGGAGCAGAAGGGCAGCGCCAGCAAAGTCCTGAATGCGGGCATGGGAAGAGGTGACAAGGGTGGATGAGAGGAGGATGTCATTTGCAGAGCAGAGGTTGCATCTGAGACGGTGCCGGTGGATCAGCTCTGAGATATATGGAAGGGCTGTGTTGGATAGTGCTTTATAGTATAGGGTAAGCAGCTTGAAGTGGATCCTTTGCATTATGGGAAGCCAGTGGAGTGACTGACAGAGAGGAGAGGCATTAGAGAAGCGAGAAATGAATGAGCCGGGCAGCAGAGTTGAGGATGGATTGAAGTGGTGCCAGGTGTTTATTTGGTAGACCACACAGTAGTATGTTGCAGTAGTCTAGCTGGGATATGATTAGGGCGTGGATTAGCATTTTTGTAGCTTCTTTCGAAATAATATCTAATAACCCTGAGCTCATTATGTAGAGTAAGGTAATGAAAATTTCATATTTGTATACCTTTTAGAAACAAGTGTAAAAAAATTAGGTCCACTTCTGTGTGGCTTAATGCTCAGGTAAAAATAGTTCAATCCAATTAGAAGCCACTCTAGCACACTGTGGTTAGCTTTTGGCCTAGAAGTTGGTAGGTCGAATCCTCCAATCCCCCTACCCAGAGGGTTAAGGCAATCCAAAGCGTATATAAGCAAGAGAAGCACACTACTTCTTAGTGGATTTTCACAATTTATTATTGCATAAACAACAGATACAGCATTTCGTGGAGCTGCCTGCCCCCTTCCTCAGGTAATACCTGAGGAAGGGGGCAGGCAGCTCCCCGAAACGTTGTATTCATTGATTATGCACTGATATAGAAATTATTATATATTATATTGTATTCGTTGATTATAAAAATGATTAGTTTATATTATACATAGTTAGTTATTCTAGATATTCTCTCCCATTTTGAAAAATCAGTTGAATTTATTCCCCTTGCTATTCCCTGCTGTTGACATTAGTGAGCTGACATTTCAGGTTCTGTAACGGTCCTTCTTCTTCCCAGAATGCACCACTACCTTGGAATGTTCCTAACAGTTATTTCTACTGATTGGCTGTTGTATGGGTCAAACATGCTCATATCTCTACTGAGCAAGTAAATCAACCCAGGCACTGGGTCAAGGGCAAAACCATAAAGGTCTCTACTAGGAGTCCTGCAAAAAGGAAGTTAGTATTTCGGAAGTATTTATTTATACAAAGACAAAATGCTGAATGGACAGGTTAAGGTCATTGGGATGGAAAAATACTGCTCTTATTTCTTAAAAGCATATGTATTTCCACTGAACTTCCCCTTTAATGAGGGGAATGGAGGGAATTGACTATGTAGGCAGATTAGACAAGTTATGGCTGTTTAGATTGGAGAAGCGGTGATTGGGTGAAGATATGATCACTTTATAGCAATATATTAATGGGTCATATAATAAACTCTCTGGTGCATTGTTCCCCAATAGGTCATATCAGAGGACTCGTAGATTACAAGAAAAAAAGTTTTATCTTCAGGTTAGGAAAGGTTTCTTTACAGTGAGAACGGTGAAACGGTCTTCCAGCAGATGTGGTAATGGCAAGTTCATTGAATAGTTTTTAAGTGGGTTGGAAAAGGTTCTAAAACTAAAAAAATATTGAGAATTACTGGTATTAATACATATAGATCTGGTTGATTCAGGGAACCTTTCTGATTGCCATTTGAAGTCAGGAAGGATTTTTTTTCATTTTTCGGATGTTTTTCCCCTGTCTTCCTCTGGATCAACTATTAGTTAGGGTTAAAGAATTGGGTATAAAGGTTGCATTAGATATACGTATATGTCTTTATTCAACCTCTATTGATATATTTAATCAGACAATGTTTAACATAATAGAGGTCCACCTCTTTGGCCAAAGGGTTGGACAATTGTATTTGCTAAGAATGATTAAATGGAAAATTTATAAAGAGGCATCTTCTTTGTGCATCTCTGTTTTACTCAAACCATTGGTTTACAGTACACAGTGCCACTGATATTATAAGATTATTGTTAGAATTGTATCTAATGTCTTTTCACCAAAAAGCTGTACTTGTTTAAAATGATACATCTGAATACATCCAGTCAGGGGTGTTGCTAGGGTTTTTGGTACCTGAAACAAATTTTGAGTGCCGCCTATAGACAGCCACTGTAAAGTTGGCGTAGCTTCGTTGGGGAAAGTGGGTGCTGTTTGTGGAGGTAGGTGTGGCTTGTGGAAGTGGGTGTGGCATGCTGGCTGGTTAACTGGATGGCTGTAATTTAGTGAGCAGGGGTCAAGAAATGCGGGTGCACAAGCTGCAATTCTTATTTCCTGATCTGAACTAACTGCTGCCTTTGTAGTGGACAACAGGGGTGCACCTTGAGCAATTGTTTCGCATTGCTTCATAGTAGGAGCACCCCTGCATCCAGTATATTAAACAAAAGAAAGAGAGCAGGGGAGACCTAGATTGTATATGGCATCCTACTCCATGTTTATCTGTACCACGCATCATTCTAGAAACAAGATATATTGACAAATTCCTACATGCCCACTTATGGGGACTTACTATTTAAAGTGTTGATTAGTTCAATACAAAAAACATTTCACATTTCACAAAAGAAACTATGCTAAAAATGTGACACTATAAAACAGAAGAACAGAGAAGTAAATTAAAAGCAAAATACATCTGTAACAAAAAAAATTTATACAAAACAACAAACTGGCTTTCTTGGACTGCTTGGTAGAAGTTAAGGAAAATGGTAAACTGGAAGTAGAGGTTTACAGAAAACCAACACACACAGATCAGTATTTGATGTTTGACTCCCACCACCCCTTAGATCACAAGCTGGGGGTCATCAGAACCCTACAACACAGAGCTGAGAACATCCCCACTAGCACAGAGGCGAAGGCTAAAGAAATGAAACATCTCAGAGGAGCCCTTAAAACTTGTGGATATCCAGACTGGGCCTTTGTCAAAAGAAGTAGAAGCAAAGAAAAGAACACGAATACCAACAGTGAAGGGGAAAAGCAAGACAGGAGGAAGAACATGGTCATCCCATATGTACCTGGGGTCTCCGAGAAATTAAGAAGGATTTTCAAAAAACACAGTATCCCTGTCTGCTTTAAACCGAACAACACACTAAGGCAGCAATTGGAACATCCGAAAGACCCAATACCAAAACACAAGAAAAGTGACATCATATACGCAGTGCAGTGCAGTGAAGAATGCTCTGATTTGTATGTGGGAGAGACCAAACAGCAACTGCATCAACGTATGGCCCAGCACAGAAGAGACAATTCCTCGGGTCAGGATTCAGCCGTGTACCTGCATCTTAAGGATAAAGGACATACCTTTGAAGATTGTAATGTTAACATATTGGCAAAGGAACGTGACTGGTTCAAGGAGGCCATTTATGTGAAAATAAAGAAACCAAGCCTAAATAGAGGTGGGGGGGTTCGACACCAACTGTCTGCCATGTACACTGCTGTTTTGACACCTTACTCTGGGTGTTCCTATAACACCTCTTAGCCACTATCCAATCACACCCTTAACACTTGGCTGTGATATGCTAACTGGGATTTTCCAGGGTACATAATTGCCACAGATTCTTGTACAAGTCATTCTGAATTCAGAAAGCCAGTCGGATGACTAGTGAAACGTCTTCAAGAACTAAACTTCAAGTCCAGTTGATATAATTCAATACAACAGATTCCCCAAAGAGTATTCTGACATAAAATAGCAAATATAAAATAGCAGATGTAACAGATATAAAAACTATAGCGTTTTATTAAATGATCACAAATAAAAAACACACATGTATAACAGATCTATATACAATCCCTCCACAAAACCTAAAATCACAGCTTGCCAGCTGAGAAAAAAGAAAAAACACAAAAATATAAATATAGAATGTATATAGATATGTCCCAAAAATCCTCTCAAGGGGGGGGAAGAAAGACTTCTGGGAATTTACGATGTTTACACATGGAAGCTCTTAGGAACACTATCAGGATTATTCAATAAACGTTCTTATCGTTTAAAATGGTGCTAACTTTGCCCCAACCAATCAGATGTAAGCTTACAAATGTTAAATAAGATCTGATTGGTTGGGGCAAAATTAGCACCATTTTAAACGATAAAAACTTTTATTGAACTCCCTGTATTTTCTTTTTTGCATATTGCTGAAAAGGGAGTATCAAAGCCTGAATTCTCTCCCTACCTTATTTAATGTGTTAAAGGGGGGAAGACTGATAATTCACGTCAGTCCATTAGGATGCCCCTCCTAAAAATGTATATAGCATATCCTGAGGAAATAAGGGGCCAATATGTCCAATCTTAAAACATGTAAAACTTGAATACTGATAAAAGCCAGAAGCTACAATGCGGAGGCAGTATAGCATCAACTGAGCATATATCATAATAATAAGAGCGGACTGTCATAGATTACGGCGTTCATACATCACCACTTCTAGTCACATGGAGCAGATATTCTAAATTGTATCCCTAATTCGTCCCCCTAATCCGTCCGTGGTCGCAGCACAGAAGTATGAAAAATGGTAATAACTTTTTTGTATACGTTTTTTTTCAGGGGGGGGGGAACCTCCTTGCATCCTTTTTTAAATTATTATATGTTTTTTGTATTTTTAATAAAAGCTAAATTATCACAAATATTACTAATTAATATTATACATTAAAGAGAGAGATAAACAACATATGTAAAGGAATTAACTATATATTTCACCGACTCTGAACTTCAACTCTTTTGATGTAAGAAAGCATTCTTAAAGGGTATGTCCATCAAAAAATTAACTAACTGTTTTACTGAAGAACAGGAGGTAAATGCACTATTTCTTACCTCCCGTCCTTCAGTGAATCTTGCAGGAGAACTTACCGGGATCGTTCCAGCGTTGACAGTGCCGCGGCCGAAATCCCCATTTGGTCATTTAGTCCCATCGGTTTCATACTCTGGTAAGTGAAAATATATCTTTGTTCCGATTTAATCAATTCTTCTCTATATCCCCACCCCTAATGAAGAAATTTTTGTGCACACCACTTAGTCCTATAAATATACTCCCTTCAAAAGAGGAGTCGTGCATCTTTATAGTGCTTGTATATAAATGGACAGAATTCTTTCCCCCTGTGGAATTTTATTCTTTTTTTTAATTGCCCTCCTGTGCTCACCAATTTGTGTACTTATTCTTCTCTTAAGGTTCGTACACACATGCGATCATGGGTTCCGACCCGCGACGCAAGATGTGTACGAACGATCGTAACCTGACCGACCGGGCGGATCTCCGAATGACCGGCCGTATCGGCCTATAAAGGGCCCATACACGGGCCGATTATCGGCAGAAACGAACATTCGTACACATCGTGCGTTTCGTACACATCGTGCATCGCGGGTCGGAACCAGCGATTGCACGTGTGTACGAACCTTTAGTTTTTCCTACATACCACTTATCACAACCACATTTGATACCATATACCACGTTGGTTGATTTACAATGGAAGAATCCTTTCCAGTTGTGTTTACAATTCCCCACCGTAGTGAATGGGAATTAAACCAATGAGACTTAATGACCAAATGGAACTGGTCCCTTTCCTATAGATTAATTGGGAGAGTGAAATGTCTAGGCACCGAAGGGGTGTTAACTGGGATATCTAGATAATGAAATCTGTATAATATAAGAATGCTTTCTTACATCAAAAGAGTTGGGTAGATATGATTAAGTTCAGAGTTGGTGAAATATAGTTAATTCCTTTACATATGTTGTTTATCTTTATCTTGTATATATATATATATATATATATTTAATGTATATATATTTGTGATAAATTAGTTTTTATTAAAAATACAAAAAACATAATAATTTAGTTTTTTTAAAAATGGATGTAAGGAGGTCCCCCCCCCCCCCCCCCCCCGCAGAACAACCAATACAAAAAAGTTATTATTACCATTTTTTATACACCTGTTAATAAGGGGCAGAAAAACTCTCAAATCCTGTGACATAACCAGTACAATGGATTGATACAATTAGTACAATGGTTGGATGTGCCGGGTGGAACTGTAGAGTTAAGTATGATTAGCAATATGATCGCTAAGATGCACAAATGTTGATAAAGTTGGAATTCTATACGATCGCTAAAATGTAAAAAAGATTTATTAAGTTGGAATTCTTTGAAGCCAGCCTACAAAAAAGAACGGACACGTCACTACGTGTCCGTCGTTGGAGTGAAACGCGTAGCAGTGGTGACATCATTATCTGGGACGCTAGTACCCGGAACCGGCCGGTTCACGTGATTCATGTGCGAAAGATGGAGCGATCGGAATTCACCTTGTTGGGATAGCGGTGTATACCCTTGAAAAGATCCCAAGTGCTGCGGCCATGAACGGAAGTGTCTGGGGGATGAATTAGGGGTACAATTTAGAATATCTGCTCCATGTGACTAGAAGTGGTGATCTATGAACGCTGTAATCTATGACAGTCCGCTCTTATTATGATATACACGCAGTTGATGCTATACTGCCTCCGGTTTGTAGCTTCTGGCTTCACTCAAATTTTCATCTGATTTTATCAGTATTCAAGTTTTACATGTTTTAAGATTGGACATATTGGCCCCTTATTACCACAAGATATGCTATATACATTTTTAGGAGGGGCATCCTAATGGACTGACATGAATTATCAGTCTTCCCCCCCTTTCAGAGGATTTTTGGGACATATCTATATACATTCTATATTTATATTTTTTGTGTTTTTTCTTTTTTCTCAGCTGGCCAGCAGTGGTTGTAGTTTTTGTGGAGGGATTGAATATAGATATCTATATCAACCATGTGTTTTTTATTTGTGATCATTTAATAAAATGCTATTGGTTACCAGACATCCCACCCTGCCTCATCGTTCTTCTGGGCAGGGTGGGCGAGGGGCGTGATGAGGGGGCGTGGCTATGCGGTGTGATGTCATGCAGTGGGTGGAGCATCCACACGGGGGGGGTAAGGGATGTGGTGTGGGTGGTCTGGGGGCATGGCAGAAAGAAAGGGGGCATAACAGGGAGGAGATGCAGGACTCCTCTCCGTTTCCGGAAGATCCAGGAGTAGTGGGATACCTGGGTTATATTTGCTATTTTATGTCAAAATACCCTTTGGGGAAGGGTGCTATCCTTTAATATATTTGTGTGGTTAGACAGGGTTTTTGGACCTTATCTGTCCTTTTTTCCTGGGAGGGACACCCAGGAGCACCTGTTCCTTAATCCACAGACTGTATCTCTCCTATATATTCAACCCCCAATCCTGTAGTTAGCTGCTGTCTGTGTTACTGAAACCTCAATGTAGCACTGTACCTAAAGAAATCAATTACAAAGTTGTCGCCCCCCCACACACACACACACACCTTTAAACTCCTACAGCTAAAAGAAAATCTTACTTGATTCAAGCAGTGATTACAGCTCCCAGTGCTGCTTACCTTCCCATAGCAAAGACGTTTTAATTTTACTATAATACAAAATCACTGGGTGAATGCTATTGGCTCTAGTGGGGCACAGATCATCTCCACTGCACATGCTCCACACTCTAGCTGTGCCTCAGTTTTGGGAGGGGATGGATACATAGAGGAGACATGCATACTAACTAGGGGTGAGCTGAACAGGACACGAGGAGATCTAGTGACAGGGAGCATCAGTGGCATAACTTCCGATGTTTAAAATTAGCTAATCGTGGACCTTTGGGGACGGGGGTGGGTCAGGGGCCCGACCTCTAATCTTGCACAAGGGGTGGAGGGGGTTTGGGGGGCTGCAGTTACACCCCTGGTGAGCACTGAATGCAAAAAAGGATCAAGTTCCTGGCATAAGGATAAAGGCAAGTCATTTTTTCACTTTAGTGTCCCTTTAAGCATTACAGTATAATTAAATGTTAGATTTTTACTAGGCTTCTGCAGTTAGATAAAATTTGATTGGTAACTTAAAATGAATAGCATCGGAAAACATATGCACCTTTTATTGCATCAGACACTTCGCATATTAGGGCTAGGTCCCACTGCTACACTGAGGTTTTAAATGCCTCTTTCTTCCTTTCCATTTGCCTCTTTACATCAGAATTCAGCCACATGGGCGTGGATGTATTTTTTTTACATTTATTTCCAAAGGGTATAAATTTAGATGTGAACTGGCTTAAAATCCCCTTGAACACAGTCCACTTCTGTTCAGTACCTTTACCTGATAATACATTATCCCAGTTGACATTCTGAAGAGCTGCTTTTAACCTGGGAAAATTTGCCTTCCCGAAATTAAAAGTCTTTGTTAACCCAGCGCACTTTTCCTTTCGATAACAAAGTCCAAACGCCACTATTTCATGGTTACTATTGCCTAAGTCTCTAGTTACCTTTATATCTATAATGTGCTCCACAATGTTAGATATTACCAGATCCAACAGAGCTCCTTTTCTAGTACATTTTAATAAACATGCCTCCCTATTCTCTATGCTAGCCCCATCCCCCTTTCCGACCACAACTGGCCTATCTACACCCTGCTTTCCTCCTGGGCTATCTATCCCAGTGAAGAAATAGAAACAACGATTAGGGCACTGAAAGTGTATATACCTATGTAGGGAGGTGCTAGACACAGAAAAACACTAGGCAAAAAGAAATAAGAGAAAAAGACCTGGTCTGCAACACTCTAACTAGAAAAAGGCAAATATCATATGTAAAGCTAAAAATCCTTTATTGTAATAAACAGGGATAAATTCATTAAAAACTATTTAAAAAAATTCCCAGTATCCTCTTTGAGTATAATGAATGTGAACACCCAACAACTGTGCAACTGAGCGTAGCTGAGAAAGCTCCCGTGAGACAGAGGTGGAGCGAAACGCGTCCTATCATGTGAAGTTAGGATCCGATTTTATCCCACTTTCTCTTCCTTGCACTGTGTTTCCATTTTGGTCGTAAGTAGGGTAACCCCCATGATGTAGACTGACTTGTATTACAGCTATTATCTGACTGATTTGGGTTAACTAATCTTGATACTCATGTTGCACAGTTGTTGGGTGTTCACATTCATTATACTCAAAGAGGATACTGGGAATTTTTTTAAATTGTTTTTAATGAATTTATCCCTGTTTATTACAATAAAGGATTTTTAGCTTTACATATGATCTTTGCCTTTTTCTAGTTAGAGTGTTGCAGACCAGGTCTTTTTCTCTTATCTATCCCAGTGAGACTGCTAATACCCTCCCCCCCAAACCTAGTTTAAAATCTCCTCCAACCCTCTAGCCATCTTCTCCCCTAAAACAGCTGCACCGCCATCAGTGGCCAAGGAGTGCTGGGAGTTATAGTTTTAAAAAAATCTGGAGATCTACTGGTTACCTATCCATTTACAACTATGGCCTGCAGAATAAACATGTTAATCTCCACCCAGTGTTTAAACTTGCATTATGGGAGACCATAAAAGTTACAATGAGCAGGTACCATAACAGAGGATTATGGGTAGGGAGCAGGTGGAAGTACAGTGAAATATCTAAACCTTTATATGGGTGTAGATATTTATGCTATGTTTTGAAAACTACAACTCCCAGCATTCCCTGTCTGCACTCTGCTGTTGCAAAATGCTTGGGAGTTTTAAATGTCATTTGGAGGTCCACACCTGCTGTAGTTCTAGCGGAACCTCAAGTGGATTTTTGTTATCATCACTAGAATCATTCACATCCCATAGACCATTATGGCAGGAACAATTTTTATTTTATTTTTTTTTTGGCTTACAAAGACCAATGAAATCCCACGGCATCTGTTACCATGCAGACATTTGCTCTGGTCTCATGCATAGGTGCAGGTAGAAGTTTGTTACTTGGTTTTATGGGAGATTGTTACTTTGCTGGCTCTGACCTCTGAGGTCAGAGGAATTTAACCACTGCCTTTCCAGTCACCCCAGCATTAACCGTTTTTTTGTTACCAAGTGATCTCGGCAAAACCTTTCCAGGCACTACAAGAGAATGTTCAACATATCTGTTTGTATTCCTATACACAATGGCATGCTGTAAAAGTACATTAGAGCTGTTGCTTTTTCATCTAGATATATTTGCCCTTTATCTGCCATAGTGTGATTTAGTGTAAGGTGCTATGCAGACTGCACATTGTCTTGGATTGTTAATTTATTCTCAGTTTCAGTTATTACAGACAGATCTATCTTCATAGACAGGAATTTTTTTTTTTTTATAGACTAGAATTCTTTTACCCGCAAATTTGGTAACCCGCGGGTACCCGACCCAATGCAGGACCCTAGATTAATTGCTTTTCTGTGATAATCTAATGTTCTGATAGCAGCTGCAGGATAATTTTAGAATCTCAGGGAACCTCACAGTGATGTCTGTGATGAAAATGAATAATTAAAAAAAAGTTACGAAAAGCATAATCTACAAATAGACTGCAGCTACCAGTTTTATAATAAAAGGAAGATAACACAGGGATGTAACACATTGGGCATTCCAGCATTATAATTCTAAGAATAATCACATATTATATGAATTATAATATATACACTCTATCGATTCATCTAAATTAATGGATAATAATCTGATATAACCCACCACATCTATGGATTCTAATGGGACCCAACTGCGGGCATCTTTGGGACCGTAACCTCCTGTCCTCAAGATACCCACTATTGTACATTACTAACCTTCCCCTGGTCCTCTCTCCTTCCGGATGCATCATGTGACTGGGTGAGGAAGTAAGATTGCAACTTGAAGAATGGTCACAAGTGTTTTACACCAAAAACGGCACTTTGAATAAATATACTGTATGTACAGGAGGGAGTCTCTCTCCTTGGGGGGAGGTGGTCTCTCTACTTGGGGGGTTGTCTCTCTCCTTTGGGGTCTCTAGGATTTGGGGGTAGGTGGGTCTCTATTTTGGGGGAGGTGGCCTCTACTTGGGGGGCTCTCTAATTTGGGGAGGTGGGTCTCAATTCTTTGGGGGGTGGTCTCTCTAATTGGGTTGTCTCTTTTGGGGGGAGGTGTGTATTTCTCTTTGAGGGGGGGTTGTGTGTGCGTGTGTAAGAGAGGGAGAGGATGGCTGACAAACCTTAGCATTTAAAGAAGTCAGGAAAGGGGTGGGCTATAGCATGTAATGTACCCCCTTTCTGTAAATAAACCTCGGAGCGGCCTGGTGCTTCTATATGGTCACTCCTTGGTGACTTATAATATCCTTATAATTTACATAATTTACAGAAGGGGGTACATTATACACTATATAATTAAATTTAATAGTCACCTAGTGTGATTTTTATAACTGAAAAATTATGAACATTCATAGTAAAATGAAACTGTAACTAGAAAACAATTCAATTATGTTTATTAAACATGCTGAAGAAAACAGCGTGCAAAAAGGCTTCCAAAAGAGTGTGAGCCTTTAACAAGATCATTATGATAATTAAGACACAATTAAAAGGTTAGTTTCGGGTCAATAATCATGGACTCTATTAATTGTCAAGTTTGTATACAACACTGCCATTTGCTGCCATTCTAGAATTTGCCCATTAACAAAGCTGTGAATTCCCTATCATTCTGTGCCATTTTCTTTGGTTCATGTTGTGTTGGAATTGGCATCTATATAGAAATGTTAATATGATTAAGATTTGTAAATTATTTTTAATCAATTCTATATCAGATTTGACCATTCTGGCTGCACATTGCCTAATGTTTGCCAAACAGCCACATCATTTTAATACTTAATAAATATCTTAAACAGTCTGAAAACAGTTACATTTCTTTTTAAACATTTTCCATTTAAACATTTTTTATGCAATAATGTCATGATTTTAGCTTTTTTTAAACTATTTAACAATTTTGAAATATGGGACTGAAAAAGAGAAATATTGATTTGTGTAAATGTAATGTGAAACCAACTTTTTAAAAAATATTAAACACGGTTTAATATATATATTTTTTTTTTAGGAAAAAGTACAAAGGAAAACCTCACTGATGACTATTCATTTATACTTGAAATGTGTTGAAATCTGTATTGTTCAAACACAATATTAAATTAAAGAAATAAAGTATAACCGTAAGTGTCAGCTGAACACATTCAAAGGAGGCTTGGATTTCTTCTTGGACAAGCAGAATATCCAGGGTAAAAGCCGGTGCCTGCATCTTGTGTGGGCATGTGTGTTCGGTTCTATCCTTGTCTATTTTGATGTACTGAGCATGTACAGTATCATATGATTGGAGGAAACTTATTTTTTTGTGGGTGGAGTAATAAGTAATTATGGGTAAATAAAAAAAATTCAACTAAAATACAGCATTAGCTTCTGGATCTGCTGTTGTATACTTTGACCTTATCCAAAAAGACCTAACCCTCTAAACATATACAAAATAATATTATCAAAATAATATTTGCACAAAAATAGATCATTGGTATATATTAATTGTTCATTTCTACATATCTTTCCTTATCCAACACAAAATACTTGTGTCTTGTCTTGTTAAAATGTTAATGTATTGACAAGGGCTGAGGATCTGCTATAAAAAGAAAAATATGCAAAACTTCAACATCAAAGAAAATGAGACTGCAGATCTGTAAGTCAAATTTCACTTCTTAAAAAAAAGTAAAATCTCTACAGGCAAATATTCAGACAGAGCATGACAACACAAATGTATCTGATCGTGCTGCAATGTTATGAAAAGCAACGGAAAAAAACCCCAAACCTGTCAAATCAACTACATCCTCAAAAAACATATCCTGATATGGACCAGCAAAACGGCTTACAATATTTACTGGAAGGTCCTGGAGTTCAATTTCTAATATAAATGTAAAACTCTTTTGATCCAACTTTCTGGCTCCTCTCTGCAAACATACTGTATAGTTTATCTTTGTCAGAGATAGGAGCCACATCTGACCATTGTTGTCAAGAAAATATTTTTTAAAGGAATAGTTCAATCGAAAAGTCAACTACTCCTTTAAAGGAACACTAAATCAATTTTTTAAAGTATATTCCATCTGTTTCTACTATTCACAGGGAGGTGAGAACGCCTATTCTCCCCTCCCTGTGAATAATAGTATCCTCGAGGGATACTGGAACTTACCTTACCACCACTCCACTCTCAAGCTGCTTCTGCACTGACAGCTGCTCTGATCGCACGCCTATCTTTTGTTTTGGCGCACATGGTCGGGACAGCGCGGCTGTCAGTGGAGAAGCAGCTGCGAGTGGAGCGCTGGAAAGGTAAGTTCCAGTGTACCCTGAGCATACTATTATTCACAGGGAGGAGAGAACACTTATTCTCACCTCCCTGTGAATAATAGAAACAGATGGAATATACTTTAAAAAATGGTCAATATTATGTTACCTGCCCCAAAAACCAACTGATATATTTTGCACTTCATTAAGGGTATCTCCACACTAAATAAAAAATTGTTAAAATTGTATAATGTAGGCTACCCCTGCCCATCCCCAACCACTATATTAGCTTACTAAAAAAAGATTCAGAACTCTACTTACTTACAGCTCCTCCCTCCTGTCTCCATTAAGGCAGAGTAAAGAAAAAGCAATTTGGTCTGTGGTCAGTTTTTCGTTTAAAGGGGTGGACATGCCTGTCACAAACGCCAGTTCGCTGGGCACGTAATCTGACTAATTAATCGGTATTCGCTGCCATCACTTTAAGTTACGGCCTTAAAGACGCCTCAAAAACCCACTCTTGACTCTCACTGACTATGCACACCCCTGTCCTGGCAGCTAAATGGTTAACACTACACCATTCACTCCAGCAACTAACTGGTTAATTAGCATCAGTCCTTCACAAGCAGTCACAGAGTTAATTAGCATTTACACTGCACACTCCATTCAAACACATATAAACTTATCAGAGGCCAACTGAGTTCTTTTAGAGCATCAAAGACAAAACTTATTAAATTTTAGATTTAATATTCCAAAAGGTGGACAGTGCATATAATACAAAAACAAAATAAAATGGTGTTATAATAAAATGACATACAATAAGTACAACAGTTATATAAAATAAAAAGGATAAAAATATTCACAGACCCTACTCACTAGAAGAAGTCCTGTGTCCTGGGGGCAGATGAAACATTGGGTCCATACACACGTTTTTAGCATGTCCCCAAGTATGAACAAAGTTTTTTGGACTACAAGGACTTTTAAACTATTTGTTGAACTACGCCCTCCTCATGAGGTTATTGCATGAGGTGGGAGTGTCTAGCAATGTCTAGATTTACGACTAGCCAAAAGCATTCATTTCCCCTCAGTTAGTCAGATTCCATTTAAATGTAGATATGTACATTGTACTGGGATATTGACCACATATTCCTTTCCTGTATTAATTATCAATTCCTCCAATACCAAACATAACCTGTGTGTAATCCATATTTCCCAAGATATTAATAACTCGCCTTGGCAAGGGAATCAGGGCTCCATGTTAGGTATCCTATTGAGGGCCTTCCTTTCCATTCCTAAATATAATATTGGTTTCTATCTTACACATTCCAATACTGAAATACATTTATTTTACATGTATGGCTGTCCTTAAGATGACCTCTTAGTACCCACCAGACCCCTAGCTGAAGAGAATTCCAGATGCACGGTTCGGCACCACATTGTCTACAAAAGGAGACCTGGTTCCATGCTTCACTAATCGTAGTATAAACAATAGGACTGTTCCAGGGTGGAATGGTATTTTTATTGGTCCTAAGAACTAATACCAATGGTTAACCCATTCTTACCAAGTCACTACACCTCCCTCCTGTCTCCATTAAGGCAGAGTAAAGAAAAAGCAATTTGGTCTGTGGTCAGTTTTTCGTTTAAAGGGGTGGACATGCCCTTTAAGAACAATTTTGGAGGCTGAACAGTCTGCAGTGCAACTGAGGCCCATTATGGACCATCCCCATTTACTTATATAGTAACATAGTAATTTAGGTTGAATAATGGCATACATCCATCTAGTCCAACCTGGATCATCCCATTTGCCACTATGAAATTCTGGTTTCCTGTAGCAGTGCTGAACATGTTGTAGTAATGCCACTACAACAACAAAGATGCAAAATTAATGGTGGTCCAGAAAATCCTACATTTTTGCAATTTAAAATACAGCCATGGCATGAGGGATCACATACTTTAAACAGCCCAAGGAGAGAAAAATATTTGATTCCAGGTAAAGAGGGCCACATATCTATGTACAAAGCATCAGGCAAATGATTAATGGAAATATAATTTAAGAAACAAACTTACATAAAAGGCAAACAAAAGAAGAAAACACTCCCCCCCTTTATTCTTTCCATCTAAAATACAGTCATTATTTAAAAACTTCTGTTTCAGTGTAGTCTAGATGCCATACCCCACCAGTCTAACAAATTAGAATGTGCCCTTCCTGCACAGTGCGACCAAGCAAAAGTTTATAATGAAAATATATCCTTTTAAGAATAAATCATATTAGGTTGTCATCCTTCAGTTACAAACACCTCTAAAGACCTTTTGTAGTTACAAGTGCCTTTCAGAAATTGTCTCTAATTGTTCTATTGGTGAATAATTCACCAGATCATTGTAAGGCCAATTCATGTATTTATATACAGTGATCAACTGTAAGAACTAACAGGGCAATGCAATAGCGTATGTATCCTTACCATACCATGCTCCTGCCATAATCAGTGTGCTACAGCTTCTGGATCACATAGTGCCGGATTTACATTTCAGGAGCCTATAGGCATGAAAAGCCTGGCAGCCTTCAACCCTCAACAGAGGTCACACCCCCAAAACATTACCATTTTAGGGGGGAGACAATATTATGGAGAAATCGGTGAACTGCAAAACCCACAAACTGTTTCAAATATTAACCATAAACCAGGGGGATGTCAGACGCTTTTAAAATTTTATGTACTGGGAATAAAAGTGCCAACAGTGGAGTATCAAAAGGGTGGACAGATTGAAAGCTGTCCCTGTAACTTCAGGCACCCCTAGGCATGTGTCTAATAGTAAACCAGGTCAAACGTTGTGAGACCGGCACCAACCCAAATGTTCATCCGTTGTAGGAAAGCCGTGCGCGTCCTGAGGTCTCCACTTTTCCTCTTCAACCAAAACAAAAATAGCGGACAGCACTTGTGTAATATAAAAGCAATTCCTTTATTTATCTCAAAGCATAATTAAAATTTGAACACTTATAAGCTACATAGCTCTCCAAGGCTACACTTACATACAGCAGGGCATGACGTTTCGGGTCACATGACCCTTTCTCAAAAGCCTTTTGAGAAAGGGTCATGTGACCCGAAACGTCATGCCCTGCTGTATGTAAGTGTAGCCTTGGAGAGCTATGTAGCTTATAAGTGTTCAAATTTTAATTATGCTTTGAGATAAATAAAGGAATTGCTTTTATATTACAAGCAAGTGCTGTCCGCTATTTTTGTTTTAATAGTAAACCAGGCCCTGGCATCACAGGAGTAGAGTATAGGAGTAGGAAAATATGACCATTACTTTGAATATGGCCTTTGAATAGCAACACAACATAAAATTATTCAGCTGTTGTCTTAATCTCCATATTTTCAGTATTGACTATAAAAGGAAAACGCTAAGTGGATTAACTAGACAAGTTTCATAGAACGATCTGAACCCCTTTATGTCTGATCCACAAAGCCTTTGGCCAATGCTTTCTGCCAATTGTTGTGCGCTGCTTAATGTTTCCTTTCTATAAATGTTTAGACCATCATAATCTAGCATCCAGCAAACATTTTACCAATATAAACTTCCTTTATGATGTATGAATATGAATGGTATGGTGTATTTGTGTTTTCAGTATCCATGATTTAAAAACAGGAGCTCCACATAACCTCAAAGCTAGAGACAGTTATTTTCATTCTAATCCCTTTATTGTAGCCTGGGGTTCATTAAGCTGCATTTACAGAAGACTATTTTTAACCAGTTTCATTGATTTTGTCAGCATGTTTATTCTGCAGAATATTAATTATCAGAATATTTTTTTCTGCCACCACTACAGAGCATTATAACACTGTAATAAAATAAATCAGTTATACAAAGCTTTCCCTTAACAATACCATCTCTAGCGCTGTGTAATAAGGTGGTAGTGGAGGTAGACTAACTCTCTGTCAATTAATTCCATCATAAATGGACATCCTGCTTCTACTGTTATATACCAGTGAACAAGGTGTTATTTCCCATCTGTTATACATTCTTTACTCCCCACGCTTTAAAGGCATTGTTTTGTGAAGCCGCTTATCACTTTATAGCTTGCTTCTGATATAAAAGGAGAGTCAGATCTGAGCAGGAACACATTTTTTTAAAAATGATTTTGCTGAAATATTGATCTTCGGAACGATCTTTTTGGAAATCAAACCTGATGCCCTGGCTGGTCTGTCAAAAATGATGGGGATTGAAAGTGCAAAATGTGCAGCAGGCCAAACAAGGTGCAATATTATAAGCCAATCAATATATTTTCACCATTTGTCAAAATCGGATCATTTCTGTCGTCAGACACCATACTTGAAGCAACTATCAGCTAATATGTATCGCTACGTGTATGGCCACCATTAGACTGAATTTAAAAAGTTGGTAACACATGGTGCAATCATTCCTCCTGACCGACCGTTCTGCAATTCCGACCGGTCGGGCAGAAAGATGGACTGTCGGTCGTGGCACGGTTGACCGTGGATTTCTGATGTGTCCATTTAGACGAACTGCTGGTTGGTCGCGGCATGGACAGTCTTATTGGGAAGCTGGCAAGGACCCTGACTGACTATCTCTTAATTAAATAAAACAATTATTAATAAAATCAGATCAACAAGTTTACATATTCCTACTTTAATTTCACTTACCCTAAAAATAGTACTGTAAAAAAATAAAAAGAAAGGTAATTCATTTTATTTACAGAAATAATTTTTGACTTCTCTGCATTGTACTATCAAGGGCAGTGTATAGTCTACTCGCTTCTGATATCTTTGGCTGTCAGATCTAAGCAGGAGCAAATTTTTCAAAAAAATTAATTGTACAAATTAGAGGAATTTTTATGGCAGGATTAACATGTAGATAAGCAGTTAAAATACCAAGGTTAATGACACAAAACAAGTCCAAACATTTGAAGCACAGAAACCCAAATGTTAAAATGAACCAAATACTTTTAAACTAGGAATCTTAAAGAGGAATCCCCGCTCTACCTGCCATACCTACCCCTCCGCATGAGCACAGCATCCCGGTTGTTTGAAACAGCTTATTACATTGAAGTCTGGCCAATCCCCAGGCCTAATGTGGTGCCAGGGTCCCAGGGACAGTAGTTATGACACTGGCCTTTAATATAAAGTAATGAGTATCATTCACAGTTTGCTTGTCTGACATAAATAAAGATAGTTGCCAGTAACAATATTCTTTTATTGATGTCAGGCTGGCAGACCAGAGCTGTGAGAGAATGAGGTAAAAACAAAAGCTAATAATTCTTTCTTAAAAGAAAATGTGAGGTAGGAACTGCCATACAGTTATGTATGAATAATGTTTAATTTATAAAGCGCAACTTGGAAAATACAGAGTATACAAACAAGGGGATAAGTGCAAGCAGTTATACAGATAAATAAATATTAACTACAATTTCATACATCGCAGCATGCCATAACACATGGCATATAGATAATAGTTTCATTTTAATAGCAGTGCAGATACAATATATTCCTTCCAGCATTAGAATTTTTTAGCACAAAAAAGGGAGAAATTAAAAACTCTTGTACGTAGAGAGGAGATCAGAGGGTACTTTTAACTGTGGGTAACATGCTTTCTGGCAGCATGCGTTCCATATTAGTGGCCACACTGCATTCAGAAAGCAGCTCTAGCAGCCTCAGCAACTAAGGAAATATTACAGATTGAGTTATTATAAGTTAGCTGTTTAAAATGTTAGCCGAGTGGTTCTCTGACTTTGGCACACTTAGAAAAAAAAATGTTGTTACGGCACACCTGTGTTCTTTATTCTAGACTATTTGTAATTGCCTATAAATAAAAAAGAATTTAATTTAATTGTGTAGAGTTTGGAAAATAGAAATAACCGCAGCTAATCAACCATAATCGACTATGGCATGCACGGCCCAAAATCATTGAGAAGGAGAAGCTTGGAAAGACCCGGGCTAATAATGGGTAGGGAAGTACCGTATTATTGGGCAGAGTTGGGTTGATAGCATTTGGGATGATGGGTGAATAGGTCTAAAAAATGTGCAGTTTACAGCAGGTACCAAAAGTAAGGGGGAAAAAGTTAAATATGCTTTTTTTTTAAAAAGTTAAATATGCTTTAACCTGGGTTCTTCTTACACACTGATATTGTATAAACAGATTAGCAAGAAACCACAGAAACAAAATCTCAAAACAATTACATTTAATTTATTTAAATGAATGTCAAATGCATACAAGTTTTAAAATTACTAACCAGTGTTGATGATGTTAGCCTTAACCATTATATGCCGAAAATCATTTAATATCCAAGTTGCCTTGCCATATTGATATTCTTTGTTATATTTCATGTTGGCATTGGTAGGTTAGAGTAATATATTTATTTATATTTCAAATAAACATATTTTCAACATAAGATTTTTCTGTGAATTGTGACCTTGGACAATGCAATGATGAAATGCATTCCACACACCTTTTTATTTATGTGTTATTGTGACACATGCGATTTTACATCCATCATCAAGCAGACAGGAGACACTGCATTGATGTGACACATGTGTGCAGCACTTTCACCAGACGCCTAGACAGGAAACACCACACTTGCAGTGTCTGACTCACTAATAATGACATATTTATTCAACAGATTAAAACAGTTAATCACTAATCAGAGACAAATAGATATATAGGCATTATATGACCGTTTATCTCCATGCACAGTTGTAAAGGGTTCTTTCATTGTATCAGAAGCTCCACTACAGCCTCAATTCTGCTAAAGGATATTTCACGAAGTCAAAAATCACACTGAAATTATTCTGAATTTTCATTTTTTTCCACTGTTATGTAGACAGCTTTTGTAACAGGAAGGCTATGCCCCATTATCAGCCTCATTTACCCAAAGGGGCTGGGCTAAAATCATATCTTAAAGGCACACTAACCTAATTAATATAGTCTTAAATGCAAGAAACACATTGGATTTTTTGTGTACCCATGAATGTTCTGCATTTTGTTTCTGTCCCTATCTATATTATTGGAACCCATGGGATACACACCAAAACATTATGAATGCATAATTTAATTACAGGGTAACAAGCAGCTTATCAGGGACTTCCATATTGGTGTGGAGAAATTTGTTAAGAAAAACTGGTGGTAGGGGGTGTGGCAGTAGTTGCAAATGCTCACAAGACTTATGAGCTACATGTTGTACTGGCAACAACATGGAAGCCTTCTTAGTTACAGAATCTATTACTTACATGTACTAAATGCAACTTACTAGAGAAGAATTTTACAACAATATAAAGGTATTCTGGGGAGAAAAGCTTTCACATTTAAAAAAACATACAGTATATAAGTTTAGTTTATCTATAATAACTACAATACAAGCCTCCATGTGGTAATAGCACCCCCAACACGCCCCTTTAATGGGAGGTCCTCTGCCTTTAATATAAAGCACTGGATGGCCTCTTCCCTCATTTTAAAAAGCCTAAGGGCTGAGGGGGAAGGGAGAGAGCCTGTTATATGGATCCAGTATGAGAAATGCAAAAGTTTGCTAATCGTAATTGAAGTAAAAGAAATTGAAAAGGTTAGACGTTAGGACCTTCCTGAGTGGGGTTACCTTGACGTGGTTGGAAGGCTTTTCATTCATGTGATCACAGTAATGTATACTAAAACCCCTTTGTTTATAAAGTATTCCAGTGTGCAGATATTATGGGGCCTAGGAATGTGCATTGATTATCTTTTCTATGTTTGTATATCTATAATAACTGTCGCACTGCAACACAAATTAAATAGCTCCAAGGTTTAGAAGAGCAGCAGGAACTTTTAGAAAATAACCATAACCATCACCAGACACATTGTATTATGCCCATTGCTTCAATACATATGAGGGACTGAGGGCCCTGCAGGTCTGGGGCCCACTTGGCATTTGTCCAGTGACCAAGGATGAAAATCTGACCCTGTGTTCAGTTATAAAGTTGTCACTACAAATTGTCCCTTTACTAAAAAAAAATTTTTATAATTGTGAACTGCTACTCCTACCTTTATTTTTTTGCTATATTAAAAGAGAACTAGAAAGAGAAAGTTTAAGTATAAACTTTGAATTTGGCTTGAAAGACTGCATTTTGGAAGGGAATTTGTGTGTTTGTGCTGCAGATTTTAAAACTCAATAATGTCAATGATGAGGACATTGTTGTTTTTTACTTACCCTTTAAATATGTCACATGCATTAAAGGTAGGTCAGTTGGTGTGTGTGTGTATTCAAATCACGTTGGGGGTTAAAAAAACAAAGTTTTTTGATTATTGATAAACATTTGCTTTTTTGACTTTAGTTACCCTTTAAAGTATGGCTGCCATAGTAATGGATAAGTAGATCAGTAGGTGTGTGTACCCGTGTCGGGTTGAAAGTTTAAAAAAAAACTTTTTTGATGATTGGTCAAAATTGTTTTTTTTGACTTTAGTTACCCTTTAAGTATGGCTGCAACAGTAATGGAGGGGTAGGTCAGTAGCTGTGTATACCTGTATCACGTTGGGGGTTAAAAAAAAAACTTTTTTGATTATTGATCAAAATTTGCTTTTATGACTTTAGTTACCCTTTAAGTATGGCTGCCACAGTAATGGATAAGTAGATCAGTAGGTGTGTGTACCCCTGTCGGGTTGAGAGTTAAATAAAAAACTTTTTTGATGATTGGTCAAAATTCATTTTTTTGACTTTAGTTACCCTTTAAGCATGGCTGCAACAGTAATGGAGGGGTAGGTCAGTAGCTGTGTATACCTGTATCACGTTGGGGGTTAAAAAAACTAAATTTTTTGATTATTGATCAAAATTTGCTTTTTTGACTTTAGTTACCCTTTAAAGTATGGCTTCCACAGTAATGGATAACTAGATCAATAGGTGTGTGTGCCTGGGTCTGGTTGAGGGGTATGTCTTTTTTGTGTTTACAACCATAAAACTATTTTTTATTGAGGATAAATCTAAATTCGTTTTTTTACTTTAGTTACCCTTTAAGTATGGCTGCCACTGTAATGGATAAGTAGATCAGTAGGTGTGTGTACCTGGGTCTGGTTGAGGGGGTATGTATTTTTTGTGTTTACAACCATAAAACTATCTTTTATTGAGGATAAATCTAAATTTGTTTTTTTGACTTTAATTACCCTTTAAATATGGCTGCCACCGTAAAGGATAAGTAGATCAGTAGGCATGTGTACCTGGGTCTGGTTGAGGGGGGTATGTATTTTTTGTGTTTACAACCATAAAACTATCTTTTATTGAGAATAAATCTAAATTAGTTTTTTTTTTTACTTTAGTTACCCTTTAAGTATGGCTGCCACAGTAATGCATAAGTAGATTAGTAAGTGTTGTACCTGGGTCTGGTTGAGGGGGTATGCCTTTTTTGTGTTTATAACCATAAAACTATCTTTTTTTGAGGATAAATCTAAATTAGTTTTTTTGACTTTAGTTACCCTTTAAATATGGCTTCCATGGGAATGGAAAGCTAGGTCAGTAGGTGGGTGTACCTGGGTCTGTGTGGGGGGTTGGGGGTATCACCATTTGTATTTATGACCATGAAAAAAACTGTTTTAAAATATCCACATTTGAGGATTGTTACCATTATAGTCTATGGGAAAAAATGTCTGAAAATTCACCGATAACGCCGTAACACTTCCACGGATTCCTAAGCTAGAAGATAGCACACTTCTCCTATATGCCCCGCACATCTGTACCGAATTTCATGGCTCTAGCTCAAAAACTGTGGGAGGAGATACGTTCCAAAAAAGCGGAAGAATAAAACAGAAGAAGAAGAAGAAGAAGAAAGAACAGTAATTTGGCTTTTTATGTGCACAAAATGACTAAAAGAATGAAGTTAGGTCAGCCTATGGCTGTCACAGGGTGAGGGAATGTATCCACATACTCCCGATCAAAATACTTAGCGTAAAGATCTTAAATTCCAGGTGCAAATCCCATGGCTTACCTTAGATCACCTGCAATCTAATGCTAAATTTTTGACTGCTGGTCCATATAGCCTCAACCCCGTTTGGGTCCAGGGCCTGACCAATTAGTTAACGTTTCCCATTAGCCAGGGCAGAGTTAAGGTGCGTTTGTGGCCGACCTGCCCCGAACGATGTGTATGCACAGCCATTTCAACAATAATGGGCACTTTTTCGAACAGTGTTTTAGCCGACATAGTGCCCATACACAACACAATAATTGTCCGAAACTCCCGTGCATACACATTGTTGGTCACGGGTCGGCCCCTGCGAACACATGTGTATGAGGCTTTAGACCAGACTGGTGATTGTAAATTCATCCATAGATTGCCAGTTATCTAAGTTAAGCAAAGGACCTGGCATTATATGTCCTCACCCAAGGCACTTTTATAGGGTTTATTAAAAAGGGAATGGGAACAGTAGAGTTAACCAGTAATCCTTTATTGTTACTCCTGCCCTTATATTGTCTTCTGTCATGCAAAGCCCTGTACTAGTGACTTTGTTCAAACTGTTACTTCTACAAAAATTCAGGTGTGTCGCAACTAAGCTATGTATTGCCAAGTATGCCTTAATCTGAAATGTTCTAGAACCACCAATATAGTAGATATGATACATAGTGACTTGTATATATAGATGTAGACAGAGTGTTATGCTCCTAGCCCTGGAGCAGAATCTTTTTACAGTTATGTGTTTTGCTATGGGAACATTTCAAGAGTTTATAATGATATAGAGAAATGTCAGTGCATTCTTTAAAGCCAACATAAAATGGACATAGTAAGAGAATGTCTCATTATTAAGAAACAAGTTAGTTTGCTAGTTAAGTTCTGATCAAGAACAAAGTGTTCCAGACGAAAAGGAGAATAATTTCTGCAATGAACCATCACAATTCTAACTTGTTTTTTTAGCAATACATCAGAACTCCAGTGAAATAATGGGGTTGATCATTCCATGTAAGATATAAAAGCACCTACTTTGTCCTAAATACTGTCTTAATTTAAAAGGAAAATCAACATGTAATTGTCAGGAAAATCCAAAGTAGGTCATACAAGCACATGTTCTACAATTCAAGCCCAAAAGGTGCCTTGGAGCAAGAAAATGATTGGACAATGCAAATATTTTCACTGGATCACATGGAACATGTTTATGTACATGAATCTACCACAACAACATGAGGTGCCAGCATATGGAAGGACAGATAACCCAACTGCTATGCCTGAGAACAAAAACATTAAAATAAGTTGATTACCTATGTAGAGAAATCTGGATTTATATGATTTTTAAGTTTAAAAAAAGCGAAACCTTAAATGCTTCCTTCCTATTTTCCTTGTTTCCCTGTGGCTGGTGATGTCCCCATTCAAGTCTAACAGGCAAATATTAAACAAATATTTAGTCATAAACAATACAGATGCCCCAAACCATCTAGTTTCATTCCACCAACGGTTCCGTGGAACTTACTGAAATTCCAAACCAGGTTTCTTTTGAAACCGACACTCATCTCTAATACCGGTACATTTTTTATCCAAAAGCTTTTTAACCAACCATGATTTTCCTTTAATATTGGAATAAACTATACCAGGGCAGTAAACCAGTAAACTATTGCTACCAATTAGTCTGAGTAGTCTTACAGAAACAGAACATTAGAAAATATGAATAAGGCAATACTTTTACTGTTTTAATAGTAAACATAGCCTTGTTACAATTACTATAGCAGCCATGGTTGTGTTTATAAACAAATCAGGTTACATTTATTATTTCATGATTACTACAATCTGACCCTGGTCACTCTTGTTGGGGCATTATATAGGGGCATATTTATAAAAAATCGAAAATAACGCAAAAAAATTACCGCCGCACATCGCAGCCGCGAAAATAGCGCTATCGCCGTATTTATAACGGCGAGCGCCATTGCCGCGATATGAATCACGGCCGCAATGTCCTGCGGTAATTTTAAGTCCCTTCCCGTCGATACTGCACTTAACACAATGCGCTAAGTACAGTATCGCCGCGAAGGGACTTAAAATCCCTTCCTGGCGCCTCTGCTAAGGGGGCAGGGCATATGCCCACCCCGCCCCCGACCCCCCCACGGCGGCGGAGACCACCCGCCGCCACTTCCCAGCAGCCCCTCCCAACCCCTTCCCCACTCGCGGCAATCTCGGAACAGGAGGCTAGGAGGGGCTGCTGTGAAGGGGCCGCAGCGGGTGGCCGCGACCACCCGCCACGCACCCCCTCCCCAGCAGCCCCTTCAAGCCCCCTGCCCCGCTGCTGGCAGGAGGGGAAGGGCCCTGAGAAGGGCTTTTGGGGCTTAGGGGTCCCGCAGCCGAACCGGACCCCCCCCTCCCCTTGTAAGGGCCCTTGCGGCACTGACAAGTGCCTTTGGCAGGGGTCCCGCAGCTCGAACCGGGAACCCCAGTGAGCGGCTCTTAAAAGAGCCTTTGGGCGGCGTCTTCTTTCTTCCAGGCCCGGCGACACACGCTCCGCTGAGGCCACCGACCTCCGAGAGGACACCAGGGGTACCCAACCGGTGCCGGTGACCTCAACGAGGCCGATGTTGCCAGCGTCTTGATCCGACGCAACGTCTTCGGGCTGGCGACACCAACCCCACTCAGGTCGCCGATGCCAGCAGGCTCACTGCGGCCACCAGTGAGCTCGCTGGCATCGCACCATCGCAGTAGATGGCTGAAGATAGAAGAAAGAAGCGGCTGGCAACATCGGCCGCAGTGAGCCTGCCTGGCATCGGCAACTGAGTGGGGTTGGTGTCGCCAGCCCGAAGACGCCGCCCATGGGCTCTTTGAAGAGCTGCACACTGGGGGTCCTTGTTCGAGCTGGCGGACCCCTAAGCCCCAAAGGGCTCTTGTCAAGCCACAAGGCACTTGTAAGTGCCGCAAAGGCCCAGATAGGGCCGGGGGGGGGGTCCCGGTTCGAGCTGCGGGGCCCCTAAGCCCCAAAGGGCACTTGTAAGTGCCGCAAAGGCCCTGATATGGCTGGGAGGGGGTCCCGGTTCGAGCTGCAGGACCCCTTAAGCCCCAAAAGGCCCTTCTCAGGGCCCCACTGGAGGGGTTGCCCTCCCAGCAGCCCCTCCTAGCCTCCTGTTCCGAGATTGCCGCGAGCCGTGTAGGGGTTGGGAGGGGCTGCTGGGAAGTGGCGGCGGGTGGTCTCCGCCACCGCGGGGGGTCGGGGCGTGCCTCCCGGGGCGGGTGCGACCACCCGCCGTGGGTTGTCTGCCCATCTCCGCCGCATGGCGGCTAGTATCCTTGAAGGTGCTGAAGCAAAACGGCCGATACTAGCAATGCGAAACAGTTACCGCCGCTTTATAAATAGAAGCGGCGGTAACAGGTAAGTATCGGTACGAAGAGTTAACACCTTGTTAACTTTTCGTGGCCGTTTCCCGACATTAATAAATCGCGTTAAATGCGATTTATGTGGAAAAGGTCGGGGAAAACGGCTGCAAAAACTTTATAAATATGCCCCATACTGTTTGTCAAGAACAACTGTAAACAGCTATAATTTCCTGGATCCAAATTAATAACTAGTGTACTACATGTTTCTATAAGAGAAGTACAGGTCAGCTGGTGTTGGGTTTCCATTTCTTTCTTTGTAAACTCACAGAAAGAAATGGCTAAACCTTTATATAGCTTCAGAGCGTTTTCCACTTTATGTGACAGGTCATATTTTACAGACATTACAACAGTTCTGGCTTATAGCCAAGAAACACTTTTAACACTTCCTCCACCTAGATGTACATGTGTTCATTTTTTGTGTGTGTAGACAACTTTTTAGGGTTGAGGGATTTTCTATGTGCAGAATTACAACTTCCCTAAAACATGGGAGGGGGAAGCATTAAGGGCTAGGCCACACTAGCGCATTTCGTTTGCGATTGCACCCATGGAGATCATGGGAATGTGAACATTCCTGCGATTTCCTATGCGCATGCGATTGCGCGTCCGTTCGCGTTTTGCGTTTTCGCCCAATCGCATGCGTTTTCTCTTTGTAAATAGTGAAACCGCATGCATAAACATGAAACAACGTGCGCTAATGCACAGAAATCACTCTCAAAACAGGGATGAAAGAGAGCCTGCAGCATTTCCTTTAGAATGAGCTGACAATCACATCTCTGTCTGGAGCCTGTGAGAAATTACATTTGGGTGAATGTTCTTCCTGCTTCCAGTAGGTTGAGTGACATCACCTGACCTTTGCTCCGCCTGTCCGCCCTGGGGAAAAACATGCTCAGTTAAAACTGGGGAAATCAGAAAGTACCTGGGGAAAAATTGACAGTTAAGAAGGGGAGCCTATTAATGCAGGCAGAGGCTGGTCACATGGCTGAAAACAAGTGTTCAAGTAGGAAGTAATATTGCAGAACCTTTCCAGCAGTAACTTCTCACACATTTTATCTAGAGATGTGATTAAGGTTTTATTTTGAAGGTATGATGGAAGGCTTTTTATACAATCCTTACTAGTTTGGAAGAATTTGAGACCACAGTTACCCTTTAATTAATAGACTTAAAGCCTCTGTGGAGCCTGCCTGCTTTCTGACTGGTGATATAATCAGTTGCTTGTAATTAAATGTTCTTGACTGGTGCAGTGGGGAATGTAAAAACATAAAAACACATATTTTTGTAAATAAATTGAATGAGAAGCTTTTTTCCTTATTGGTGCATAAACCAACATAAAAAAGATGCACTAGTATATCTTGTAATTGCTAATAATCCTGGATTAATTGCAAATATTGATGTGAGTGCTAATTTGGGTAATAGCGATCAATTAATTACTACATTTTAGACAATCAAAAAAGCAAAATCAGAATATGCTGTGTAGAATTAATCAAATTAGAGTTCATCTTAAATTATGTTTTTAATAAATTAAAAAACAGACTGACAAGCTGGTAGATCGTAACAAAGAGAATGCAGAAATCGTAAACTCCATTTTTTTTAACTATTCCCAACGTCCCCCAGATACCCACATTTGTAATGACGTACATCTATATTTGCATTTCTACAATATACATATAATACAATTATACAATTTAGAGATTGATCGGTGGAGACAGTTTTGAAAACTTGATTTTATTTCAATCTATAAATGAATACACGTAAGCAGCACTTACTCTGGTGAGTTTGTGTTGCTTCATGACTTCAATCCAGTACTTGTTTTAGTATAGTATTTGAGGTTGAAGACATACGTCCATCCAGTCCAACCCATCTAGCAATATCCTCATTTCCTGCCTAACTGTTGATCCAGAGGAAGGCAAAAAAACCCCACCAAATTTATGAAGGGGGAAAAAATTCCTTCCTGACTCCAAGTGGCAATCGGAAATTTCAAGCTCAGTCCCCCAGCCCCCTGCCAGATTATCTGACTTCTCTGTGAGGGCAAGCATGGAAGAGTGAATTTCCCACAATGAAGTTCATGTACCAACTATCACCATTCCAGCAACAGGAAAACTATACATAACAGAAAAAGATTGATACTTGGGCACTTGATTGACAGCTGAAATTTAAGTGTGTTTCAGACTGGATATCTAAAGAAATAGAGGACAGATCAACCAGAAAGTATACATTGATTGCTGGGAAGAATTATAATTTCCAGTAATGGGCAATTTTAAAAAAAAAAAATATTCCAGTGTACATATCCTTTTAAGCCTTATAGTTGTACATGGATTTGCTAATAGTGGTGATTTCTTTGAGATGGTTGCATCCATGCTACTGTGTCTATGTGGGTTGCGTTTATTAAGTCAGATTACATTACTATCCATCTTGTTATATCAGGGTGGCGATGCCATATAACTAGATGGGTGATCTGGGCTGCCATATAGTATTTATATAGATTCGGAACATTCATACCTCCTTGAGATTTTTTAAGATACATCAAATTTATTGAAATTAGTGGGGGTTTTTCCTGCCCATATAAAACGCATTATCAGGGTCCAACCATGTTTTTGATTTTTAAATTTGTAGGCAGCAAAACAGATAGAGGATTCGAGGCAGAACATTCATTTTAAATGTCTTCTCAACCAGGAGATTTGTAGTTTGTTTCATTTTGTTAAATAATTTCTTATTGTTTTGTATAATGGGGGGTAGTTATCATTATAGAGCAGTGATGGCTAACCTTTTAGAGACAGATTGCCCAAACTCCCACCCAAAACCCACTTTTTTATTGTATGGTGCCAACATGACAATTTAAAGGGCATGTCCACCCCCAAAACTATAATCCCCCCAACTACTGGCCCCATCATGTAGTGTAGTGTAATCCTTACCTCACATCCCAGCTCCATATGGTTCTCCTGTAGCCCCCCCCAAAGTCCCAAAAACTGCCCACCAGGAGGATAGCAGAGTCCATATATGACTCGGCCTCCTACCTGGCCTCCGGGAGAAGTTTGGCATGCGTACTGCAGCCCTTCTCCCCATCTCCCTCCCTCTCAGGATTCCCTCCCCCTAGTGTAAAACCCTTAATATATAGTATTGCACCTGTCCCCCCAGCCCCAACTGCTTTATTTATATGTTTAGAAAGCTCCCCAAACTTTACTTACCTCTCCTCTTTCCTCCGCCGAAATGAGCTCCCGGCAGCCGCGTCAGTGATTGGCTGCCGCTCAGCCAATCACAGACGCGACTGCCGGTCCCGCCCCTCTGCTTGCATTTTCTCGCAAGCAGAGGGCCGGCAGTGCGGCGGAGGAAAGAGGGGAGGTAAGTAGAGTTTGGGGAGCTTTCTAAACATATAAATATAGCGGTTGGGGCTGGGCTGGCAGGGGGAATCGTATATTAAAAAATTATTTTTAGGGTGGACATACCCTTTAACCTGAATACTGAGGTTTTTACTTTAGAAAAAACAACTCAAACTATTAAACGGCACAAACTGATGCAGTACATAGAATCAATTATAGATTATCTATTTACCTCTACACAGGAGATTGAGATTCACAACAGTGTCCTTTAACCTCTACATTACCAGACTAAAACAGTGATTCAAGCAGAGCTTAACATAAACATAAAATCAATTTACGTTCATTTTTGATAAGAAATACCCTTTTCCCTAGCTTGTCTAGTGCTTGTTCTGGTAACAAACTCTGATGAACAGTAAGAGTTTACCAGATTTTGTGCATGATTGCCCACAGAAAAAGCTCTGAGTGCCACAGGTTCGCCATCACTGTTATAGAGGGATTCATATTTTGGTGATTGATGGATTTCTATTGGAAGCCTGATTCCTTCCATTTAAGATCAAAGTTGATAGTTAGTAATTTTTTTTGTGCCTTCTCAATGTCAAGAGACCTAATACAACCTTGTGTTTTTTGGTTTTCCATGTATGCTAAAATATTACTCATGCATCTGATATTATCTGTGGCTTTTCTATCAGGAGTAAATCCCCCTTGATCAGGGTGAATCAGATATGGGAAGAATTTATTGATTCTGGTTGCTAAAATTTTCGGTAGTATCTTGATATTCTGATTGATCAATGATATGGGTCGGTATTTTGGGGTTCTAATGATTTTTCCTGGTTTGGGATGTAATGTAATTTGAGCCAGGTTCATTTCTTTTGGCATTGGTTGGCCTGGTAGAACTGTTAAATAATTCTGTTAAACATGGTGTAAGTTCAGTTACGTATTTTTTGTAATATAGCCCAGAAAAAATGTCCGGGCCTGGTGCTTTATGGGCCTTTAATTGTTTTATGGCTTTGGTTGTTTCTAGCTAGGGTGTTTGCCATTTCCTGTGTGAGGGTGTGTTGTTTTAGAAAGTCTGCCATTTTTTCTTTTGTATTTATTTTAGTTTGTTTACATCATTTAGTTTAATATGTATGCAAGATTTTATATATATGGTCTGGGTTTGTTGTGAGAGCACCAAATTGTGTAAAATTTATCTGGCTAATCTTAATTCTTCCAGGGTTTTAGGGTTGCCTGTGTGTATGTGTTGTCTCTCTAGGTTGTGAATTTATTTCTCGATTTGGGTAAAAGTGTCAGTATATGTTTTTTTTTTGTCTAGATGCTATTTGTATGATTATACCCCCAATACAATGGTGACACTCTGAGCCCTCTCTGTGGGCACTTAGAGAGTTCACTTGCTAAAACATTCAGCTCTGCCTGAGTTCCTGTTTCAGATATCAAACTCACTGCCCTAATATATGCCTTGTGGGCTGTCCATAAGGTTGATGTTGAAATTAGATCACTGGTGTTCAAGGAGAAATAATCTGTAATATGATTGGCTATTTCTTCTTTGAACAAGTGATTGGTTAGTAGTGATTTGTTTAAACACCAATGAAATGGTTTTTGGTGTTTATTTTGGGCATTTAGTTTCATTGTAATAATTTTATGGTCTGACCAGACTTTTTCAGTAATATTGTGGAACAGAAGATATAGTCCAAACTTGTATATCAATTATGAGCGATAGAGTAATTTGAATAAACTTGTAGGTTCAGATTCTTTTCCATCCAGCAGTCTGATAGTCTCAATCCTGTATAGTTGTTTGTACCTTTTTGAAATTTTTGTTTACTATATCTCAGTTTCTTTTTTTGGGATCTGTCCCATAGATGTTATAAAATGGGAGTATTATTTATGTATGTATTTTGGAGCTGATTTGCAAGAAAAATTAGTCTCCTGTAAGAATATCAGTTTTGGGGTATGTTTTCCATATTGTTTGAATGCTATAAGACATTTGCTGGGAGAATTGAATCCTCTAAAGTTTATGAGAGATACAGTTGAAAGTACCATTTTCTTTATTTTTACTTAGCATCCCTTATTATAAAAGATTATACAGTTAATTATTTTCAGTTCTTACAGTTCTTTTTACATTCTCACCTCCCTGTGAATAATATTTTGCTCGGGACCGGGAACTTACCTTCGCTCCGCTCCACTCGCAGCTGCTTCTGCACAGAACAGCTGTTCTGTCCCGATCGCGCCCTATCTTTTGTATTATCAAAGGTAAAACATGCTAGGCACACCAGTCTTAGTAGTGAAAAGTATCCTTTACTGGTGACGTTTCGGAACCTGTGCGGTTCCTTCTTCAGACCAAACAAAACATACGTTTAGGTGTGCAGGATCCTACCCTTCTCCTATCTTTTGTATTGGCGCACATGCGCCTAAGATTGCGAGTGGAGTGGAGCGAAGGTAAGTTCCCGGTCCCCTGAGCAAAATATTATTCACAGGAAGGTGAGAATAAGCATTATCACCTCCCTGTGAATAATACAAACGGAGGGCAAAGACTGCAAATATTTAATTATATGGGTTTACAGTTCCTTTAACAGATATGGTTAAAAAAAAAACAAAAAAAAAACTTATTTATTAAAACCATTTCAATAATGTGAAATTGTAGGGAAATCTAAGTCATGTAGTAGCATGAATTATAGATATAATAACACATTCTAGTCTGGTTTTTTTTTTCTTGGTTCTTAAAGGGGAAGTTCAGTGCAAATACATATCCTTTTCAGAAAAAAAAGCAGTCGTTTTTTATCCCAATGACCTTAATCTGCCAATTCAGCATTGTGTCTTTGTATAAATAAATGCAACCAAAATACTGACTTCCTGTTTGTAGGACCCCTAATCGAGACTGTGATGGTTTTGCCCTTGACCCAGCGCCTGGGTTGATTCAGTTGCTCAGTAGAGATCTGAGCATCTTTAACCCATCACCAACAGCCAATCAGTAGAAATAACTGTTAGGAACATTCCAAGGAAGTGGTGCATCCTGGGAAGAAGGACTGTTAGAATCTGAAATGTCAGCTCACTAATGTCAACAGCAGGGAACAGTAAAGGGTATGAAATCAACTGATTTTTCAAAATGGGAGAGAATATGTAGAATAACTAAAAAGGCATTACACAAACTAACAATTTAACAAATATTGATAATTTCCACTGAACTGTCCCTTTAAATAACATTTAAAGCAGTTATATTAAACAGTTTAACCTTAATAAATGTATTTATGTAGAGTTATTAATTCCAACTTTAAATATTCTTATTAGATTGAGTATTTTCCCTTTCTCTTAGGGAAATTAGAGTGAGTTCCCAATGTGTTTGTCATATTTCAATACCTCTTTGCTTTTTGCAAGTATTCAGTAAGCAATGTCTTATAGATCCATCTCTATTGGTATTACTCCACATTGAATGTTTCCATTTAATTGAATAGGGAGTGTAAGGTTATAGTTATAAATTGTACCCAGTTTTTAACATTTAAATTCTCAAACGTGTAAAAGAAAAATATCTTCAACATATTAATACTCTAAATAGAGGTATCATTCAATTTAAGTTATGTTGATTCCACAACATTTTCTATGAGGGCTGTCAAGGTTTTATAATCTTTTTCTCCCTGGGGTCTTGGCCAGTGTGCTGGTTTTCCATGTGCGTTGAATTTTTCGCCCCATTATTCGGTCTTTGTGCCCAGGTGGGGGTTCCACCCTGATTTTCAGTTGGTGCATCAGCTGAATAGCTTTGGTAGATTGTTTATCGTATAGTTTCTAGCTTCATATGTGAACTGTAGGTAGAAGTGATACCCCATCTATATCTTATTTTATTGTCCATTAGGGCCTTTGTAATCAGACGCATAAGTCTGTGTTTGCCTAAGGTTTGTGGAAAATATCTGCAAATATTTGGTATTTATGGCCTTTGCAATACAGAAGTGGTTCTCGTCTTGCCACCTGTAATATCTGTTCTTTGATATAGAAGTGTAGTTTAATTATTATATAGTTCTTAGATTGGGGGTTCTCGCACTTCACTTATTTTATGTTGGTGCTGTACCCTCAGTGCTGTCAACCAGCTCTAGCTGTTATATCCAGAAAAGTTTGTGGTTATTATTTCCCTATGTAGGTTGTCTAATGGTTGTTTAGCTAGAGCCCTGTGTGTTCTGACATGTTCCAGTCGGTTTGTTTGTTCGTTTTGTAAAAGTAGCTGAAATATTTTGAGTATTACCTGGGCTGTATCTGTATACTTTTCCAGTATTCCTCGAATACATGCTAGATTTTTTTCCTTTTTTTAACCTTGTATTATATGGAATAATACGCTACCTACAGAATAATATACGGATATTACTTCACCTCTATATGGTCAGGGAACTCCTCGTGGCGTAATTTCCTTATATTACACTGTAGGTAGTGTATTATCTCATATATTTGTTATAGTGTATACAGAACCTACAATGGCTTTTCTGTAGCAATGCTGTAAATGGTGTTTCTCCATTTCTTCCTTTGAAAGATGCAGCCTGACTAGTTGAACAATAATAATTGTATTCTGCAGATTTACTTTGGCTTTAAAGGGAATGGCATAACAACTTGATGTATGCAAGTAATTAGACTTGTAGACTGTATGGTATACAAGTATAAATTCCATTTATACTGTATATACTGTAATAAATCGATAACATTTATAAAGCTCTTTTATCCAATGGGATTTAAGGAGCATGATATGTCTTGGTTTGCAACAGTGGAAGGGAGCTACATTTCTTCGAATGCAAACCTAAACAGGGGATTTTTCACTCTGAATGTAAACACCTCCCAGGGATGGAACACTCCTTATTGAATTCATTTAGGCTTTAAAGCAGAAGGGTTTCTTCCAAAGGTTTTGAGTTTTATTCTGGGGATGGAGTATTAACTCTTAAAGAGCTAAGGCCTTTAAGTGTAGCAAGTTTTTCAAGTACCCAGGGTCTAGAGTTTTTTTAGTGATTTCTATGTCTCCATTTTAGTGGTAGCCAGTGAAGAGAGAAGAACTGGAGTGACAAATGTGAGGGTTGTTTGTTAATAGACTGGCAATGGTTTTCTGTACTTATAGGTGGTGGAAGTCCTGTGTAGAGGGCATTGTAATAATCTAGACTTAAAGTAATAAACGCATGGACTATGGTTGGCAGGGATGAGGTAAAATTAGATCCATTAATATTTGGACAGAGATGACCTTTTTATAATTTTGGTTTTACATTACCACAATTAATTTGAAATTAAAACTACATACTTTCAGCTTTAATTCAGTGGGGTGAGCAAAAAGATTGCATAAAAATGTGAAGCAGCTAAAGCATTTTTTAACATACTCCCTTCATTTCAAATTAAATAACTGGAAATAAAATGTTTCATAAATGATCTAATAAACAGGTTGAAAACTGTTTCCTGGCAATGACAGCATGAAGTCTTGAACTCATGAACATCACGAGATGCTGGGTTTCCTCCTTTATAATGTTCTGACAGGCTGTTACTGCAGCAGCTTTCAATTGCTGTTTGTGGGCCTTTCTGTCTGAGGTTTAACTGCCCATTTGTGCGGCGATCCACGCGATAGTCTGAAATCGTCGTGCATGTTATCCAATTGAAAAATGGTGATCAAATGCACTCCAAAAATTGATCGCCTTGCATTGGTGGCCACCCACATTGACATGCAAGGCTCTGGGATTCTCATACGCCTAACATCACAAGCACAATCATGCATGAGAAAACGAAATATAGTTTTCTTTTAAAAGAAGCAACACCATTTCCTGAACGGGAGCACCATGTTATCTCTTAATTAATATTTAGATTTTGGCCATACCAGTGCGTTTTAACACGCAATCCAATAGCGTGTTAAAAAGCGCACACTGGTGTTGGACTTGCCACACTAGGTGCACTGCTGTGAGCTGCAATACATTTTTGGGAGCAACGTGTACCTTAACGCGTGCATTTTACGGTGTGTTGTAGTGTGGCCTTACCCTTAGAGTTTTGTTTTCTACCTTAGATTACCACGAGAAGTGCCCCCAGACTACCAATACATTCTTTGCTTTTTTCTAGGCCCTAGTGAGATATTTCTGCACTCTTATGTGCATTCGCCAGTAATCTCACACTCTTAACTGAAAGAAAACTAAACTGTAGATAAACAGTATTGCTATAAAAAAAAAATCCTCTCAGGTCCTTATTAAATGGAAATTGATAAGAATTTAACTTGATTTTTGGTTTACTACACTAAACCAGTAGTATGCTTGTTGGTGAATGTTTTTGCATGTTTTACCACCGCAAATATTTTTATTTTTAATAATTTAATCAATTTTGTTATCTTTAATAGATTAAAGGGTCCTGGTCAAATAAGAGAAGCAAAGAGAATTATAATCCATATAGCTATGGCAATGTATTTACTAACTGCAGTGCTGCTCTTTGTGGACCAATGAGTCCAAGGTGAGTCATGTTATATGTATTTTTTAAGCTAGTTTCCCTTTATTATTTATGCTATTAGGTTACCTGAAGGTGTAATAGTAGAGATTCAAAAATTACTTTTGGCTTCTTGGTGGACACTGCGGTCTTATAGCATGAGCATAAAAAAGTACCAACGCTTTTAAGAAGATTCTGCTTTAATTTTTTTTTTATCTTTTAAGGCTTTTATAATCTGCAGTTTCTGGGATATCATTTTTTTGTGATTTGATTTGTGTTTAAAAGTGTATTGGTTTAGCATAATTATGTTATAAACTAAAACCATTTTTTTAAGTTCTTTGGTTTTCTTTTTATGCAGCTTAATTGATCGAAGAGGGTTTGTTCAAGCTGATATGGCACAGGCAGTCTCAACATCCAATGGACTGACCATGTACGGATCTACCCAGTCTCAAAGCAATATGGTAAGAGTGACTTTCTGTTTTGTCCCTGCTTTACTTGCTCTGTTTCTTTAAAGGAGAACTAAAGCTTAACATAAAAATGAGTCTGAATAGTTTCAATGATTCTTAAATAACAGTGATCTATGTCTTCTTAAGCCTTGCACTCTCCCATTCGCAGTGAATAGTTATTATTTTTATCTATTTTTAGCTGTGCTATCGCTGGTCAGAAGTAGGTTTGCTAGCACTTTCTTTACAGCTTGAATTATTTACATAGTTATTTTAAGTAAGGAAAATCCCATCAAGTTTTAGTATTTCTTGCAAAACCCAACCCTGTCTAAAACACTCCTATAAAGATCATAACCCATCTTCCATATACTACATTCAAGACAAGGACATAACAAATCACTTATATATGCCTGTGGATACACCGATTAACTTTCGTTTCTCCAAAAAAAATCTAAGCCTCCTTTAAATGTGTTTAGAGGTTATGCATTCCACATCCTTATTACCCTCACAATGAATAGGAAAATTAGCTTTGCTTTACCTGAAAAGGCCTTTCCTCAAGTCTAAAAGTTACTCCATGCGAAAAAGTTCATATGAATGATAATGTGTATAACTGTATAACCAGTCCCAATTGTCGCAACTCTGCTAGGTTTTTGTCTTCTATAAGCTATGTAAATTGATTGAAAATAGTAGTAAGAAGATAGGAGACACAAATGGGGAGATATTCCCATAACAATAGTTGATCTGTGTAGAATGCCCTTCCAGAAACCCTATAATGCTTTTGCAGCTCTGGGTAGCAGTACTTTATAGGGTATCTCCATTGATGAAAAAAACCCTTCCCCAACCCTCCCACTACTTTTTTTCCTTGCAGCAGCCTCGTTGTGCTGGTTCCTGGGGAGGTGGGGGGGTGTCTCTTCCTGAGCTGGGAGTGCTGTCGCTCAATGTGCATTATGCTAGCAGGCACACCCACTTGACCCCAGTGAAGCCTGCAGTAAACAAAGCCTTTCGTCCCTGTCTCTGCAAGATCGTTTTTACAGCTGATAATGTAGGGAGAGGCAGTGGGGGAAAGTGTTTTTTTTAATACTTTTGTGTGCCTAACTGAGGGGGAGGTTGTAAAAGTGACACAAGATGAATTTCAGAGGAGATGCTGGGAATCTAGCTCAAGCTCATGGAGGGGGGGCACAAGCAGATTTTGGAGGGTGTATGCAACATATACGACACATTTCAAACTCATTAAAATACACATACTCCATCACTAATACGGATACACATACTAATAAAAAATTAACCTAACTCCTACACAAAAAATAAAAACAAAATAATAATCAAATCCACCAAAACAACTTCCTGAACACGTCCTGCTTTCACCAGCTTGAAGCCTTGTGACCATTCTCTGTTTGCTTTAGTAGTCCCCTCCTCAATTGGGAGCAGGATCCTATATTGCAGACAGAGGCTGGTCATATGGCATAAAACAGAAAGTTTTCACGCATATTGAAAATATTATTGTCAAATAAAAAGACATAAACGCCTAATTCTAATTAAATGAAAGGATCAGATTATGATACTGCAAACACAATTTGTCACAACTCTTGTACAAACCTTGGATGCTTATAAAACATGATTTTGCTACTACGTTGAAAATGAAGAATTAGACACATCTCTCAAAATCTGTATTACTTCCGTCAAAGCATATGAATGTTTTCCAAACCTTAAACCACATACTTGATCATTTTTATTCCCAGAATGAAATAAAGCATACACACCATTAATAGATTAATAGGTAAAAATGATAGGTAAAATTCAACAATCTATCCAATACATTAAAATACATTACAAGTATTTACAAAGCAAAAGTTTTTCATCTTCTTCTATGAAGACAATATATAACAAGATTAATATTTGCTTACGGTCAGGTAAATACAATATCACTTTTCTGTAAATCAGAAAAGCAATCTGCATTTTTTTTACTAGTATAAAAAAATGGCTAATAGATATTGCTGTAATATGGCGTTTACCGGTACTTGTTTTAGACCACATGAAATATACTATTTCTTTTATATTTAGGATGTGAAAATGCACAACACATTGGAAAAAGACAGGGAAATTAATATAAATAATATAAACAATATACCTTACATCAGCACTTCTAAAATGCATCTGTTGTGATATAGACATATCTATACTGTACTATATGCTATGGAATTGTTTATTAAGTAAAATTCTGGAAACTTTTATATCATATTAGTTTTCGAATTATAGCAAATCTATAACTATTCTTAAAGACCAAGTCCACGGTGAAAACTAAAATTTGCCCCATTACTGGCCCCACTGTGTAGTGTGTAAGTGCACTATAAAAACAAGTATAGTTTAATTGTATGAGACAGGTTTTAAAAATCTTTCCCCACCTTTTTTTCCCCCCTAGGTCCCTCCTGAGCCTACCTGTGTGTGTGTAAAGTTGCTGACATCTTGGATGACGAAGGTAAGACAGTAGAGCTTCTCCCTCTGAGAGTTGGCTCATTGCACTCTCTCTTGAGCCCCAAAATCAGTGCTTGTGAAGTTACGGCGCACGCGATGTCCCATGTGTGCACGGACGGCACAAGCACTGATTTTGGGGCTCAAGAGAGAGTGCAATGAGCAGGCTCTCAGAGGGAGGAGCTCTACAGCCTTACCTTCGTCATCCAAGATGTCAGCAACTTTACACACACACAGGTAGGCTCAGAAGGGACCTAGGGGGAAAAAAAAGGTTGGGAAAGATTTTTAAAACCTGTCTGTTACAATTAAACTATACTTTTTTTTTTTTTTTAGTGCACTTATCCTTTAAAAAAATCCTTTCTTTACCCCCCATCACCTTATGATTCTCCTTCAGTGCCTTTTCAAATTTCCAGAAAGTGAAGAGTAGGAGCTGTCAGGGAGCCATCCAGTCCCTGCTTCTTCCTTGTCCTCCAAGTGGTTTCTGTCATATGCAGGAGAACACTGTGCCAATCACAGACGCGGCTGCTAGTCTGGCCCCTGCTTGCAATTTCCGGCAAGCAGAGGGTCTGGATCAGACTGCCGGGGAGTGATAGACTGTAAGTACATTTCTGCAGCTTTTTTGGGGTGGGCTACACTACAGCAAAAAAAATTCTAGGTGGATATACCCTGTAAAGAGGAACTAAAGTCACCAGACAACATTGTCCTAATAGAGAATATTTACAAAGATTCAAAAAGATGTCTCACCTTTCCCTTTGTGTGCTGTGGGTCTTGATTTATAAAATTAAAGGACATGTCCACCCCCAACTAAAAATGCCCCACTGTTGAGCCCATTGTACAGTATTAAATCACCCCTAACTTTCGCTTCTGCTCCGTATGGTTGTCCTGCAAGACCTAATAAAAGTCCATAAAAATTAATAGTATGAGTCTGTGTGTAATCCGTATTTCTCCCCACCAAAATTTGCAGTTTATTTCCTATCAAGCTTTGAGGAAAAATTAAAATAAACATTTACTATGTTAGTTTGAGGATTTGAACCTGTAATATAGTCTTTCTAAAAGCAGAACATTTGTCCACTGGCCCACCAGAGCTACTACAAAGAATACAGGTACATTTAGAAACTTTATCCTTTGCAAGGAATAAAATAAAAGCAAAAAAAAGAATCTGTTAAACTATATTTTATTGTTCTTGGTAGTCTAATCCCTGGTTTACCAGCAATCCAGAGAACTCACATATTGAAAGTCTGGCCATTTTGCTCTTCCACTTATTTGTCCCATGACCTGATAACAGAAAGATGCACTCTGCAAGAAGCTCGTCTTGCTATTACCTGGGTACAACACTGAATGGGGGGCAGAACAATGCTCGCAGGCAAAGGTAACTGTCAACGTGTGAGTTCTATGGTATGACCTGGGTACTTTAAAAGTAGGGGATTTAGGTGAGTATAATTGTCCTTTAAATCTCATGATAATTTTGCAATAATAAGTGCTAAAGTTGTCTTATGCTATTACTCTTTGTCAAGAATCTACTGCATTAACTTATTGGTTGCTTGATTAAGATATAAAGGACAGCGACCTACATTTCCCAGGAAGGTATTATCTGTCAGTATTAAAGGGTATGTACACTGGAAAATTAGTTTTTTTTTTAAATTGCCCATTAGTGGAAACTATAATTCATCCCAACTATCACTGTACCGTTTTTTTTGTTGATTTGCCCCCTAATTCATTAGATGCCCAATCTGAAACACCTTACATTTTAGCATTTCTATAAGTAGTTTTGCTGTAGCTGAAATGGTTTGACAGTTGGTGTGTTCTATACTGTATGCAGTTTTGACAGTTGGTATGTGGGAAAATAGTCAGGTCAGTGCCTGAGCAAGAAAAGTACTTTATTGAAGGCATGCAGCAACACACACACCTCAGAGTAAGTACTTACATGTATTTATTTATAGATTAAGATGACACAGTCATTTTTCAGTATACATATACGGTACTTTAAGCACACTACTTATAAACCTAACCTAATGTATGTGTTCAAGTTAATCCAATGTTAACTCAACTATATCCGAGACAAAAAAACTAATTATCAGTAATACAAAAATATGAAAAAACATAAAGCTATTTCAGTGGATCTCATATAAGATTAAAAAAATGTCAATCCTAACCATTAATACAGGAGCCAGGTCCATTTTAGTTAGGCATCTAAAAAAGAAACATCGGTTCCCGGGGATAGGATTTTCTGTTTATGTTAATTTTCATTTACTGACTACTTGCTTTGTGCCCCTATGTTGTCACCTTTCGTGAAAATGTGTTGAAACAAATACAAACATAGGGGGTAATTGTTGCTAGAACAGATATTTTTTTTAATAGCCATTTTGATTTTCACCTTATATAGTAGGCTTCTGATAGTTTCACCTTTCCCAAGTTCACTTGGGAGATCTCTATTTTCCCAGCTTTGCTTCTGTTATATTTTCCTAATTTGCAAAATTATAGTGTGAAATCTAAATAGCAGTGCTTCATGGTTTTTATTAGGTTCCAAGTTAAAGCCAATGTACCCTCCAACAAAGGTGGCAAATGCTGCAAACATAAACAACTGTACTTTTTATTCTTCCATCTGCCTGTTTCCCATGCCCTTTAAATCAACCACGATCTGTTTCCTTACCTTATCAATCAAATTCTCCAATTTTCGTAGCCATGTCCCCTACACTTCAATTTGTGATATTACAAATGTTAAAACGGATGCCTATCTACCTAGCTCCATTTCAGCAGAAATTTTAAATGCTGTAAAAAATGCAGTGTAAACAGTACATAGGTGTGGGTTGGCTATAGATTATGAGAGGCACACACAGTTATTGGCTTATCCAGCACCCCTGTGTTAAATGTACTGTTTTTTCAGTAGATAGGGGTTTTATTTTCCTTTTAAGGTCCATGCTAGTGAACTTTCATAATATTATCACGGTATTCACATTAAAGTATCCTAAATAAATTCACCAAGAATCATAAGCCAGAACTACAGCTCAATATAAGGGTGTAATATCAGGATACTATGTCACCAAAAAGTTTGGCTACATGCCATATATTATGGCTTAGAGCTAAAATGTGATGTAAAATAATTTTATGATTCTGTAGCTTGAAAAAGAAGACAGAGGTCTCCAAAAACGACACATCTTGAAGGCGTTTGATATTTATTAATAGAATAAAATCATGAAGATAATGTGTGCCAGAGTCTCTGCATAGGTTTTTTTTATATTTGAGTAATACAGTACAGCTCCATATTCTGCTGCACCAGGTATTCCAATTAGCTGGGTATGCTGCTGATTGCGATATTTATATTGTTAGTAGTGCATTATGTCTTATAATACGTATGTATACATCTTATATATTATAAGTATTGATTTATGTGTAGGAGGTTAGGTAAGGGGGAGAGAGAAGGGAGCTGCGTAGCTGAATATGTTCCACTGCAGTTCCCACCATAAAAACCGGCACTTATTTATTGTAGCAACATATGTTATAGGGATTCCCCATGTAATGGACATCAGAATCATTTTTTATTACTGAAAATACTCCGGGAGATTCAATAAAAGTTCTTATCGTTTAAAATGGTGCTAATTTTGCCCCAACCAATCAGAACTTATGTAACATTTGAAAGCTAACATCAGATTGGTTGGGGCAAAATTAGCACCATTTTAAACGATAAGAACTTTTATTGAATAACCCCCACTGTTTTGTAAGCTAATACCTCGGTGCATCTTGCACAGTCATAGTTTGAACTTAAACTATCAAAACTCTAAACACACAGTTTAGTTATTAAAGTATTTGAAGTTGCATAAAGACATATGTGCATCTAGTCCAACCTATTCAGCAACCCACACTTTCTGCCTAACAGTTGATACAGAGGATGGCAAAAAAACATTCCTTCTTGATTCCAAGTACCAATCGGAAATATCCCTGGATCAACTCCCAACTTTATGTATCAATACTTATATCATTTAACATTTATTTTTAGAAACTCATCCATCTTGAAACAATTCCAAGTTAGGTCTTACCAGAGCTTTGTATAGAAGGAGAATAAAATGCTTCTCCCTTGAATCCACATCTTTCTTTATACAAGACAATATCTTGCTTGCTCTAGCTGTTAGCACTGCACTTTGTACTTAGCAATTTATATATCCACCAAAAATTCACCCGTCCCTGTGATTGGCTAAGTCATCACACATTAGCCAATCTCAGGGGTGGATTCTGGTCGAGCCCCTCCTGCTTGACTTCCGTGCACAGAAAAGGCAGGGAGTTAAGAAGAAGGCAGCAGGGGAACGAAGGCTGGTAAGTACATTTGGGGACGGCAGGGAGTGCTATAAACCTTGCGAGGTCAAGGTTTATAGCAATTCCCTGCAGGATAGTAAAATTTAGTTTGGACCCAATGATGAATTTTATTATAAGTTAAGTGTATACGTTTTACTGATATTAACTTTATTTTTTGAAACATATCCTCTGTTAACCAAAGTGCAGTTGCATCCTTTAAACCATTATTGCTAGTATACTCTGGCATCTGTACCTATAGTGTATACAGAGGAAAAAAACTCTATAAGACATTAGCTTTATCAGCATGCTCTCTAACTATCCTTTGCCCATTATTTAATGGCCCCTCATTTTTAGTCCTTATCTTCTTACCATTAATATACTTTTGGACCTAACAAAAGGAAGTTTCCTGTGAGGGAAACGAACTATAGTGGAACGTATACAAGGTCCCTTGCTCTAAAGGACCTTGATCTCAAGGACATAGAAAAAGGACATTTAATCATTTGATAGTTGTATGGTGTGTGTGAAAGTTTGAAAATAACTTTGAAAGTAAGGATTGTTTGTGGTGTGTTAAGGACTGTGTATGCAGTAAGCAGATTAATCTTTCTTTCTTTCAGTTAAAGGGGTGCACTGGGCTTCTATATTCTAGTATTGCACCTGTTGTAATCACAAACAGGTTGTGAAAGGATTAATAAGTGTTTTGTTTTTTTCCTCTCTTCCTGGCTCTTGCACTAATTGGTGTGGGGGCTGGGGCCTATTAGTTAAATAGGTTTCACATTGGTTGGACCTGTGGTTTGGACCTAACAAAAGGAAGTTTCCGTGAGTGAAATGAACTAGAGTGGAATGTATTCATGGTCCCTTGTTGTAAAGGACCCTGATCTCAAGGGCATAGAAAAAGAAACAAGAAGGGCAATTAAACAAGGTTTGTGCGTCACTGTGCTGGTGTTGTGTATTAGAACGGACAGTTTTGTCGGTACCATGCAATGTGCATCCTGCCACATGTATAGGAACCTGGAGCAGACGTTCTAGGGTACCTATGTCTGTGTCAGGTGTGAGTGGGTTGCCCGTTCGGAAGCTGAGGTGGAGAGTCTAAGGGGGCAGCTTGCAGCATTGCGGGGATGGGCAAATCTGGGGGGTCAGCAGGCACTGGCTGGGGCCAGTATAGAGGTGGGTGGAAGAGGGACAGGGAAGGTTGAGGGGGAGGTAGTTTTGTTAGGGTTACTAGGGGAATTGGGGGACGGAAGGGTAGGGTGGCTTCTTCCCAGATTGCCCATCGCAACAGTTTTGCTGCCTTAGGTAACGAAGTGGAGGAGGCCCCCCTTGGAATTAGTGTGTATGGAGGGTACTTGTCCCTTGAGCACCCAGGGGATTGCCATCTATGATACAAGGGAGGAGGAACTAATGATCAGGAATGCTAGGCAGGTGGTAGTGGACTCCATTATAAGGAAGGTAGATAGGCTAATCTGCCGCCAAGACCCTACATGCCGAACTGTGTGTTGTCTGCCTGGTGCTAGGGTTCGTCATGTAGTGGATCATGTAGACAGATTATAGGGTGGGGCCAGGTGTGACCCAGCAGGCTTGGTTCGCATTGGTGCTGGAGAAAAGGCGCTTGCGTGGGGATATGATTGCTGTGTGTAAATACATTAACGGGCCATACAAAAATCTGGGGCATTGTTCACCAATAGAGCATGTCAAAGGACACACAGACATCCCTTAAGACTTGAAGAAAAAAGGTTTAGGCTTCAAGTTCGGAAAGGGTTTTTCACTGTGAGAACGGTAAAGCTATGGAACTGTCTTCAGTGCACGTTGTTATGGCAGGTTCATTGGTCAGTTTAAAAAAAAAAAGCTGGATGAGTTTCTGCAAACAAGGAATGTTGCAAGTTACTGGTATTGATTCATAAAGTAGAGTTGATCCAGGGAAATTTCCGATTGCCACTTGGAGTCAGAAAGGAATTTTTTCCCCTTTATAAATTTGGTGGGTTTTTTTTTGCCTTCCTCTGGATCAACAGTTTGACAGGAAATGAGGATATTGCTAGATGGGTTGGACTGGATGGACATATGTCTTTATTCAACCTCAAATACTATACTATACTATACGCACGATGTGTATGAACAGCCGACAATCGGCTCGTGTATGGGCACTTCATCACCCAAATCGGCCGCTCGTTCGGAGATCCGCCCGACGGATCGGGCAACAATCCCCCAATGAACGGCTGTTTAGCCCGATAAAGTGCCCATACATGGCCAGAAGCGGACACTCATCCAGAGATCCGCCCGGTGGATCGGGTTACAATCCCCGAATGAACGGCCATTTCGGCCAATAAAGTGTCCATATACGGGCCGATTAAAGGCTACAAACAGGTGTTTGTTCACATCGTGCGTCGCAGGTCGGCACCCGCGATCGCACATGTATACGAACCTTTAGTCTTGCTTTTTTCAGCTATTCTTACTTCTCTTATTAATCCGTTTACCGTTTCCTCTGACTTTATTTGATTTTACTACTGATTTTAAATGCCATTCTCTTCCTTTCTATTTCCATTTTTCCATCAGAATTAAGTTACATTGGTGTGGACTTTTTTTTTTTTTTTTACTGCAGCCCTTCTCCCCCTCCCTCCCCCTACCTCTAAGGATTCCCTCCCCCTCCCTCCCTCTAAGGATTCCCTCCCCCTAGCGTAAATCCCTTTAGCTATATGCTTGCCCCTGTCCCCCCAGCCCCAACCGCTATATTTATATGTTTAGAAAGCTCCCCAAACTTAACTTACCGCTCCTCTTTCCTCCGCCGAAATGAGCTGCCGGCAGCCGTGTTCCGTGATTGGCTGCCGTTCAGCCAATCACAGACCTGACTGCCGGTCCCGCCCCTCTGCTTGCACTTTCTCGCAAGCAGAGGGCTGGGAGCGCGGCGGAGGAAAGAGGGGAGGTAAGTAGAGTTTGGGGAGCTTTCTAAACATATAAATATAGCGGTTGGGGCTGGGCTGGCAGGGGGAATCTTATATTAAAAAAATAATTTTAGGGCGGACATGCCCTTTAATTATGATATAAATATAAAAAATGTATGCAATCAAATCACCATTTTTAGTCTGTTTCTGTCACAAAACAGAAGCGCACGATTGATCGGAATTTACTGACACGTCCGGTCCGGACAAAGGAACGATCGAGGTTGGGTGCGGCCGGCTGCCCCACACCAGCAGATATTTTTGTCCGAAAAAGAAAAGTGTTGTGAATCGGTCAGCCGAAAATATCTGCTGGTATGTACCCAGCCCAACACGTACATAACATTTAAATAGTCAAGATCAGAAGTAATCATTTAATTATCTCCATAAGTTTCCAATTTGTTTCCAATGGTCTCTCAGCCATATATGACACAATCACTTTGGGTAGCATGGTGGCTCCGTGGTTAGCACTGATGTCATTTATCACTGAAATCACTGAAATCCTGAGTTTAAATACATCTGCAAGGAGTTTGTATGTTCTCCCTTTCTTTGTGTGGGATTCCCCTACTGTGTGTGAGATTAGACTGTAAGATCTTTGAGACAAGGCCTGATGTGAAGTGCTGCGTGTTATGTAGAGCTAGATAAAAAACTAAAATACAGTATATACAAGATTTTCATAGGCTTGACAATGCCTAAAAACTGTTTTTGCTGCAATGTATGGTGATATGTGGGGAAAACAAAATGGCTATATGCAGCGAAATTAGGTTCTCACAGTTGCTTTTTAAATTGCGGCATTAAAAATTTAATAAACTTGTTATTAAATATGCCCATAGCGATTTAGTAAAGAAAAGGTTGACAAGCTTAAATTTGCTCTTCATTTAAGTTTTAAATTTAAAATTATAATTCAAATTACATTAAAAAAAAACAATAATTTTCTAAAGTGTCAACAAAGACATCCATATCATAATGACATCCTTTTTGTTTTATTAACCAAGATATTAATTATTTTCTGATATAACTCTTTGGCCCATCTGACGCAACCAATCAGAAAACAACCATCTGTAATTGCATATTATCTACAGCATGGTTCCATTTATCACAGTCTTATCTTTAAAACATGCATAAGGGCTAGGCCACACTAGTGTGATGTTCGTGCATTTGCGCTTTGAAAAAATTCCTGCAATTTCCGATGTGCATGGGATTGCGCATCCGTCTTAGTAGCGCATGCAATCACCATTCTCTTGTGCAATCACATGCATTACCATAATGGAAAAAGCTCAAATCACATGCACGACAACAAGTGCAACCCGGTGGAAGCTCGCACAAAATCATGTGTGTTGCAATTTAGGTTCAGATAAAACAGTGGACCATTCAGCCTGATGCTGTAATCATCTCTAAGGATAACACTGAACAGCTGGGAGAATTGGGGAAAAACAAATGATAATCCCGCCAGTTTCTCTAAAAACACCTTGGCACAGACTGTCCTGATCAGTCCTCTGAGGGTCTTGTGTTATTTTCGGACGCTGTGGTTTAGTGGACTTTCCAGCTTGTTTTTTAATGACAAAATATTTTAGATCTATCTATTTAGATCTATTTTAAATAATATTCTGTCAATCTGAAAAAGTATCTGTCATTCAATAACTTCAATATTTCTTAGGGCTGCATTTTCGTTGCTAACTATTTGCGTGTGCGTTTGTGTCAGTTTTTTCTGCGTTTTTGTCCATTGCATTTTAACACTTTTTGATTGTATTTTTCGAATTTAAAGGGTATGTCCATCAAAAAAGTAAGTTGGTTTCTATCTGATTTACTGAAGAACAGTCGGTAAATGCACGATCTCTTACCTCCCGTTCTTCAGTAAATCTTACAGGAGAGGAGGAGACACTTAACATTACAAACTACCTACAATATTTCTAACAGTGTCCACTGTAACATTTCAAACTACCTACAATATGTCTAACAGTGTCCACTGTAACATTACAAACTACCTACAATATTTCTAACAGTGTCCACTGTAACATTACAAACTACCTACAATATTTCTAACAGTGTCCACTGTAACATTATAAACTACCTACAATATTTCTAACAGTGTCCACTGTAACATTACAAACTATGTCTAACAGTGTCCACTGTAAAATTACAAACTACCTACAATATTTATAACAGTGTCCACTGTAACATTACAAACTACCTACAATATGTCTAACAGTGTCCACTGTAACATTACAAACTATGTCTAACAGTGTCCACTGTAACATTACAAACTACCTACAATATTTATAACAGTGTCCACTGTAACATTACAAACTACCTACAATATGTCTAACAGTGTCCACTGTAACATTATAAACTACCTACAATATTTCTAACAGTGTCCACTGTAACATTACAAACTACCTACAATATGTCTAACAGTGTCCACTGTAACATTACAAACTACCTACAATATTTCTAACAGTGTCCGCTGTAACATTACAAACTACCTACAATATTTATAACAGTGTCAACTAACATTACAAACTACCTACAATATTTATAACAGTGTCCACTGTAACATTACAAACTACCTACAATATGTCTCAACAGTGTCCACTGTAACATTACAAACTATGTCTAACAGTGTCCACTGTAACATTACAACTACCTACAATATTCTACACATTGTCCCACGGTAACATTACAAAACACCTACAATATTTCTAACAGTGTCCACTGTAACATTAAAAACTACCTACAATATTTCTAAACGTGTCCATGTAACATTACAAACTATGTCTAACAGTGTCCCTGAACATTACAAACTACTACAATATTTTCTAACAGTGTCCCACTGTAACATTACAAACTACCTACAATATGTCTAACAGTGTCCACTGTACACTTACAAACTTGTCTACACTTGTCCACTGTACATTACAACTACCTACAATATTTATAACAGTGTCCACTGTAACATTACAAACTACCTACAATATTCTAACAGTGTCCACTGTAACTTATAAACTACCTACAATATTTCTAACAGTGTCCACTGTAACATTCAAAACACCTACAATATGTCTAAACGTGTCCACTGTAACATTACAAACTACCTACAATATTTCTAACAGTGTCCCTGTAACATTACAACTACCTACATATTTATAACAGTGTCAACTGAACATTACAAACTACCTACAATATTTATAACATTGTCCACTGTAACATTACAAATCTACCTACAATATTTTAACAGTGTCCACTGTAACATTACAACTATACAAACTACCTACAATATGTCTAACAGTGTCCCACTGTAACATTACAAACTATGTCTAACAGTGTCCACTGTACACATTACAAACTACCTACAATATTTCTAACAGTGCCCTGTAACATACAAACTACCTACAATATTTAAAACATGGTCAACTGTAACATTACAAACTACCTACAATATTTTAACAGTGTCCACTGTAACATTACAAACTACCTACAATATTTATAACAGTGTCCACTGTAACATTACAAACTACACACCTACATATTTCTAACAGTGTCCACTGTAACATTACAAACATACCTACAATATGTCTAACAGTGTCCACTGTAACATTACAAACTACCTACAATATTTCTAACAGTGTCGCTGTAACATTACAAACACCTAACAATATTTAAACAGTGTCCACTGTAACATTACAAACTACCTACAATATTTATAACAGTGTCCACTGTAACATTACAAACTACCTACAATATTTCTTAGTGTCCACTGTAACATTACAAACTACCTACAATATTTCTACGTGTCCACTACTTACAAAAATCCCTAATTTTTTTCAGGGGTCAACAAAAAAAAAAAAAAAACTTAATTATAGGAAGAACAAATTCTAAATGAGCTAAGATAATGTAAATAAACTACTAAGGAATCTGTTTTTCTTTTAGAATTCTTGGTATTTGTTTAGAAGTATTTTGCACTTTGCACTTAGAGAAAAGGACATTTCTGTATATATCGCCAACATCTTCAGTAGCGCTTTACAATTACAGTTTTAAACTGCATTATGGGGAACCATAAAAGTTACAATGAGCAGGACCATACAGAGGATTGGGTAGTGGAGCAGGTGGAAGTACAGTGAAAATCCTAAACCTTTATATGGGTGTAATATTTAATGCTATGTTTGAAAACTACAACTCCCAGCATTCTCCTGCTGCACTCCTGCCTGTTGCAAAAATTCTTGGGATTTTTAAATGTCATTTGGAGGTTCCAACCTGTGTAGTTCGAGCGGAACCTCAAGTGGATTTTTGTTATATCGACTAGAATCATTCACAATCCCTAGCCATTTTGGCAGAACCATTTTATTTTTTTTTTTTTTTGGCTTACAAAGACAAGAAATCCCACGCATCTGTGTACATGCAGACATTTGCTATGGTCTCATGCATAGGTGGCAAGGTTAGAAGTTGGTTACTTTGGTTTATGAGATGTTACTTTGCTGGCTCTGACCTCTGCGGTCAGAGGAATTTAACCACTTGCCTTTCCAGTCACCCCATTAACAGTTGTTTTTGTTACCCAAGTGATTCGGTCAAAAACCTTCCAGGCACTACAATAGAATGTTTCACACATATCTGTTTGTTTCCATAATACACAGGCAGTCGTTAAAGTACATTAGAGCTTGTTGTTTTTCATCTCGTTATTTGTCCCTTATCTGCCATAGTTGTGATTATTGTAATGTGCTATGCAGACTGCACATTGTCCTTGGATGTTATTATTCTCAGTTTCAGTTGTACAGACAGATCTATCTTCATAGACAGGAATTTTTTTTTTTTATAGACCTAATATACTTCTTTTACCCGCAAATTTGTAACCCGGGCGTACCGACCCAATGCAGGACCCCTAGATTGAATTGCTTTTCTGTTGATAATATAATGTTCTGACTAGAGCTGCAGGATAATTTAGATCTCAGGGAACTACAGTGAGTCTGTGATGAAAATTAGAATGAATAAAAAAACGTTACAAAAGCATCAACTACAAATAGACTGCAGCTTTACAGTTTATTAATAAAAGGAAGATAACTACAGGGATGTAACACATTGGCATTCCAGGCATTATAATTCCTAAAATAAGCACATATTATATGAATTATAATATATACACTCCTCTAGATGTCATCCTAAATTTAATGGATAATAATCTGTATAATCCCCCACATATGGATTCTAATGGGAACCAATGCGGGCATACTTTGGGACCGTAACCTCCTGTCATCCACGATACCCCTATTGTACTTACTACCACTAACCGTCCCCTGGTCCTCGCTCCTTCCGATGCATCACTGTGTACTGGGGAGGGAAGTAGTGCAAACTTGAAAGAATCGGTCACAAGTGTTACACCAAAAAACGGCACTTTGTAATACTATTACTGTATGTACAGCGAGGGAGATCTTCTCTCACTTGGGGGGAGGTGGATCTCTCTACTTGGGGGGTGTCGCTCTCTCCTTTGGGCGTTCTCTAGGATTTGGGGGGTAGGTGGGTCCTTATTTTGGGGAGGTGGCCTCTACTGGGGGGCTCTCTAATTTGGGGAGTGGGTCCTCAATTCTTTGGGGGGGTGGTCTCTCTAATTGTTTTTCTCTTTGGGGGCTGGGTTTATTTCTCTTTGGGGGGGTTGTGTTGTGACGTGTTAGAGGAGGAGAGAGGAATGGCTGACAAACCTTGCCTTAAAGCGTCAGTGAAAGGGGGGGCATAGCATGTATTACCCCCTTTATGTAATAAACCTCGGAGGGCGGCTGTGCTTATATGGTCCCATCCTTGGGTGACTTATAATATCCCTTATAATTTACTAATTTACCAGAAGGGGGTCATATACCAATTAATTAATTTATAGTCACCTAGTGTGATTTTTTATAACTGAAAAATATGAACAATTCATAGTAAAAGAAACTGTAACCTAGAAACACAATTCAATTATGTTTTATTAAACATGCTGAAGAAAACAACAGCGTGCAAAAAGGGCTTCCAAAGTAGTGTGAGCCTTAACAAGTCATTATGATAATTAAGGACACAATTAACAAGGTTAGTTTCGGGTCACATAATCATGGACATCTATTATTGTCAAGTTGATACACACTGCCATTTGCTCTGCCATTCTGAGAATTTGCCCATTACAAAGCTGTGATTTCCCTATCATTTGTGCCTTTTCTTTGGTTCATGTTGTGTTGGAATGGCATTCTATATATGAAATGTTACTATGATTTAGATTGTTGTAAATTATTTTATCACATTCTATATCAGTATTTGGAAACCATTCGTGGCTGCACATTGCCTAATGTTTGCCAAAACAAGCACACTCATTTTAATACTTAATCAATATCTTAAACAGTATGAACAGTTTACAGTTCTTTTAAACATTTTCATTTAAAACATTGTTTATGCAATAATGTCATGATTTTAGCTTTTTTTTTAAACTATTAACAATTTTGAAATATGGGACTGAAAAGGAGAAAAATATTGATTTGTGTAAATGTAATTGTGAAACCAACTTTTTAAAAAATATTAACAATAAAGGTTTAAATATATATTTTTTTTTAGGAAAAAGTACAAAGGAAAACCTCAACTGAGATATTCATTTATACTTGTAAATGTGTGAAGATCTGTATTGTTCAACACACCAATATTAAATTAAAGAAATAAAGTATACCGTAAGTGTCAGCTGAACACATCAAAGGAGGCTTGGATTTCTTCTTGGGACAAGCAAGAATATCCAGGGTAAAAGCCGGTTTGCTGCTCTTGTGTGGGCATGTGTGTTGGTTCTATCCTTGCTTATTTTGATGTACCTGAGCATGTCATGCATATGATTGGAGGAACTTATTTTTTGTGGTGGTTAATAAGTAATTAGGTTAAATAAAAAATCAACTAAATACAGCATTAGCTTCTGGATCTGCTTAGTATACTTTGACCTTATCAAAAAAGACCAACCCTCTAGAACCTATACAAAATAATATTATCAAAATAATATGTGCACCAAAATAGATTCATTGTATATATTAATTGTTCATTTCCTACATATCTTCCTTATCCAACACAAAATACTTGTTTTGTTTGTTAAATGTTTAATGTTATTGACAAGGGCTGGGATCTGCTATAAAAGAAAATAGTCAAAACTTCACATCAAAGAAAATGAGACTGCCGATCGTAACGTCAAATTTCACTTCTTAAAAAAAAGTAAAATCTCTACAGCAAATATTCGACAGAGCTGACAACACAATGTACTGGATCGTGCTGCAATGTTTGAAAAGCAACGGAAAAAAAACCCCAAACCTGTCAACTCAAACTACATCCTCAAAAAAACTCTATCCTGATAGTGGACCAGCAAAACGCTTACAATATTTACGTGAAGGTCCCTGGAGTTCATTCTAATATAAAGTAAAACCTTTTGATCCAACTTTCTGGCTCCTCTCTGCAACATACTGATATTTTTCGTTTAGTCAAGAGATAGGAGCCACAATCGACCATTGTTTGTCAGAAAACTATTTTTAAAGGAATAGTTAATGCGAAAGTAACACTCTTTAAAAGGACCATAAATCATTTTTAAAGTATCTTCCATCTGTTTCTACTTTCACAGGGAGGTGAGAACCCTATTCCCCCCCTGTGAATAATATCCTCGACTGGATATGGACATTACCTTAACCAACCACTCCACTCTCAAGCTCTCTTCTGCACTGACCGCGTCATATCGCACGCCTATCTTTTGTTTTGGGCACCATTGTCGGAGACAGCGCGGCTGTCAGTGGAGAAGCAGCAGCTGCGAGTGGAGCGCTGGACAGGTAAGTTCCAGTGATTACCCGAAGCATACTATTTTACAGGAGGAAGAGAACATTATTCTCACCTCCCTGTGAATAATAGAAACAATGGAATAACTTAATAAAATGGTCAAATTATTGTTACCTGCCCCCAAAAACCAACTGAATATTTGCCATTCATTAAGGTATCTCACACTAAAAAAAATTGTTAAAATTGTATAATGTAGGCTACCCCTGCCCATCCCCAACCACTATATTGCTTACTAAAAAAGATCAGAACTCTACTTACTTACAGCTCCTTCCCTCCTGTCTCCATTACAGAGTAAAGAAAAAGCATTTGGTCTGTTGGTCAGTTTTTCGTTTAAGGGGTGGACATGCCTGTCACAAACGTCCAGTTCGCTGGGCACGTAATCTGACTACTAATCGGTATTCGCTGCCATCACTTTAAGTTACGGCCTTAAAGACGCCTCAAAAACCCACTCTTGACTCTCACTGACTATGCACCCCCTGTCCTGGCAGCTAAATGGTTAACACTACACCATTCACTCCACACTAACTGGTTAATTAGCATCATCCCTTCACAAGCAGCCACAGAGTTAATTAGCTTATTTACACTGCAACACTCCATCAAACACATATAAACTTCAGAGGCCAACTGAGTTCTTTAGAGCATCAAAGACAAACTTATTAATTTTTAGATTTAATATTCCAAAAGGTGGACAGTGCATATAATACAAACAAATAAAATGGTGTTATACATAAAATGGACAACATAAGTACAAACAGTTATATAAAATTAAAAGGATAAAATATTCACAGACCTACCTTCCTAGAAGAAGTCCGTATCCTGGGCAGGATGAAACACTGGGTGTCCATCACACCACGTTTTAGCATGTCCCAAGTATAACAAAGTTTTTGGACTACAAGGACTTTTAAACTATTTGTTGAACTACGCCCTCCTCATGAGGTATTGGCATGAGGTGGGAGTGTCTAGCAATGTTCAGATTTACGACTAGCCAAAGCATTCATTTCCCCTCAGTTAGTCAGATTCCAGTTAAATGTAGATGGTACATGTTAACTGGGATATTGACCACATATTCCTTTCCTGTAATTATATCAATTCCTCCAATACCAAACATAACCTGTGTGTAATCCATATTTCCCAGATATTAATAACTCGCCTGGCAAGGGAATCAGGGCTCCATGTTAAGGTATCCTATTGAAGGGACCTTCCTTTCCATTCCTACATATAATATTGGTTTCTATCATCACATTCAATACTGAAATACATTATTTTACATGTATGGCTGTCCTTAAGATGACCTCGTAGTAACCCACAGACCCCTAGCTGAAGAGAATCCAGATGCACGGTTCGCCCACATTGTCTACAAAAGGAGACCTGGTTCCATGCTTCACTAATCGTAGTATAAACAATAGGACTGTTCCAGGGTGGAAGGTATTTTTATTGGTCCTAAGAACTAATACAATGGTTACCCATTCTTACCAAGTCACTACACCTCCCTCCTGTCTCCATTAAGGCAGAGTAAAGAAAAAGCAATTTGGTCTGTGGTCAGTTTTTTCGTTTAAAGGGTGTGGACATGCCCTTTAAGAACAATTTTGGAGGGCTGAACAGTCTTGCAGTGCAACTGAGGCCTTATGGACCATCCCCCATTTACTTATATAGTAACATAGTATTTAGGTTGAATAATGGATACATCATCTAGTCCAACCTGGATATCCCATTTCCCTATGAAATTCTGGTTTCCTGTAGCAGTGGCTGAACATGTTGTAGTAATGCCACTACAACAACAAAGATGCAAAATTAATGGGGTCCAGAAAATCCTACATTTTGCAATTTAAAAACAGCCATGGCATGAGGGAATCACATACTTAAACCGCCCAAGGAGAGAACAAATATTTGATTCCAGGTAAAGAGGGCCACATATCTATGTACAAGCATCAGCAAATGATATGGAAATATAATTTAAGAAAACAAACTTCATAAAAGGCAAACAAAAGAAGAAAACACTCCCCCCCTTTATTCTTTCCATCTAAAATACAGTCATTTATTTAAAAACTTCTGTTTCAGTGTAGTCTAGATGCCATACCCCACCAGTCTAACAAATTAGAATGTGCCCTTCCTGCAAGTGCGACCAAGCAAAATTTATAATGAAAAATATCCTTTTAAGAAATAAATTATTAGGTTGTCATCCTTCAGTTACAAACACCTCTAAAGACCTTTTGTAGTTAAAGTGCCTTTCAGAAATTGTCTCTAATTGTTCTATTGTGAATAATTCACCAGATCATTGTAAGGCCAATTCATGTATTTATATACAGTGATCAACTGTAAGAACTACAGGGAATGCAATAGCGTTATGTATCCTTACCATACCATGCTCCTGCCATAATCGTGTGCGTACAGCTTCTGGATCACATTAGTGCCGGATTTACATTTCAGAGCCTATAGCATGAAAGCCTGGCAGCCTCAACCTCAACAGAGGTCACACCCCCAAAAACATTACCATTTTTAGGGTGGAGACAATATTATGGAGAAATCGGTGAACTGCAAAACCCACAAACTGTTTCAAATATTAACCATAAACCAGGGGGATGTCAGTACGCTTTTAAAATTTTATGTACTGGGAATAAAGTGCCAACAGTGGGTATCAAAAGGGTGGACAGATGAAAGCTGTCCCTGTAACTTCAGGCACCCTAGGCTGTGTCTAATAGTAAACCAGGTCAAACGTTGTGAGACCGGCACCAACCCAAATGTTCATCCGTTGAGGAAAGCCGTGCGCGTCCTGAGGTCTCCACTTTTCTCTCTTCAACCAAAACAAAATAGCGACAGCACTTGCTTGTAAATAAAAGCAATTCCTTTATTTATCTCAAAGCATAATTAAAATTTGAACACTTATAAGCCTACATGCTCTCCAGCTACACTTACATACAGCAGGGCATGACGTTTCGGGTCACATGACCCTTTCTCAAAAGCCTTTTGAGAAAGGGTCATGTGACCCGAAACGTCATGCCCTGCTGTATGTAAGTGTAGCCTTGGAGAGCTATGTAGCTATAAGTGTTCAAAATTTTAATTATGCTTTGAGATAATAAGAATTGCTTTTATATACAAGCAAGTGCTGTCCGCTATTTTTGTTTTAATAGTAACAAGGCCCCTGGCATCACAGGAGTAGAGTATAGGAGTAGGAAAATATGACCATTACTTTGAATATGGCTTTGAATAGCAACAACCAACATAAAATTATTCAGCTGTTGTCTTAATCTCCATATTTTAGTATTGACCTAAAAGGAAAACGTAAGTGGATTAACTAGACAAGTTTCATAGAACGATCTGAACCCCTTTAGTCTGATCCCAAGCCTTTGGCCAATGCTTTCTGCCAATTGTTGTGCGCGACTTAATGTTTCCTTTCTATAAATGTTTAGACCTATCATAATCTAGAATCACAACATTTTACCAATATAAACTTCCTTATTGATGTATGAATATGAATGGTATGGTGTATTTGTGTTTTCAGTATCCATGATTTAAAAACAGGAGCTCCCATAACCTCAAGCTAGAGACAGTTATTTTCATTCTAATCCCTTTATGTAGCCTGGGGTTCATTAAGTGCTTTACAGAAGACTATTTTTTAAACCAGTTTTCATTGATTTTGTCAGCATGTTTATTCTGCAGAATATTAATTATCAGAATATTTTTTTTCTGCCACCACTACAGAGCATTATAACACGTAATAAAATAAATCAGTTATACAAAGCTTTCCCTCTTAACAATGACCATCTCTAGCGCTTGTTAATAAGGTGGTAGTGGAGGTAGACTAACTCTCTGTCAATTAATTCCATCATAAAGGGACATCCTGCTTCTATGTTAATACCAGTGAACAAGGTGTTATTTCCCATTGTTATACATTCTTTATCCCCACGCTTTAAAGGCATTGTTTTGTGAAGCCGCTTATCACTTTATCGCTTGCTTCTGATATAAAGGAGAGTCGATCTGAGGCGGAACACATTTTTTAAAAATGATTTTGCTGAAATATTGATCTTGGAACGATCTTTTTGGAATCAAACCTGATGCCCTGGCTGGTCTGCAAAAATGATGGGGATTGAAAGTGCAAATGTTGCAGCAGGCCAAACAAGGTGCAATATTATAGCCATCAATATATTTTCACCATTTGTCAAAATCGGATCATTTCTGTCGTCAGACAACCATACTTGAAGCAACTATCAGCTAATATGTATCGCTACGTGTATGGCCACCATTAGACTGAATTTTAAAAGTTTGGTAACAATGGTGCAATCATCTCCTGACCGACCGTTCTGCAATTCCGACGGTCGGGCAGAAAGATGACTGTCGGTCGTGGCACGGTTTGACCGGTGATTTCTGATGTGTCCATTTAGACGACTGCTGGTTGGTCGCGGCATGGACAGTCTTATTGGGAAGCTGGCAAGGACCTGACTGACTATTCTTAATTATAAAAAACAATTATTATAAAATCAATCACAAGTTTACATATTCCTACTTTAATTTCACTTACCCTAAAATAGTACTGTAAAAAAATAAAAGAAAGGTAATCATTATTTACAGAAAATTTTTGACTTCTCTGCTTGTACTATAAGGGCAGTGTATAGTCCTACTCGCTTCTGATAATCTTTGGCTGTCAGATCTAAGCAGAGCAAATTTTTCAAAAAATTAATTGTACAAATTAGAGGAATTTTTATGGCAGATTAACCATGTAGATAAGCAGTTAAAAACCAAGGTTAATGACACCAAAACAAGTCCAAACATTTAAGCACAGAACCCAATGTTAAAATGACCAAATTACTTTAAACTAGGAATCTTAAAGAGAATCCCACGCTCTACCTGCATACCACTACCCCTCCGCATGAGCACGCATCCCGGTTGTTTGAAACAGCTTATTACATTGAAGTCTGGCCAATCCCCAGGCTAATGTGGTGCCATGGGTCCCAGGGACAGTAGTTATGACCTGGCCTTTAATATAAAGTAATGAGTATAATTCACAGTTTGCTTGTCTGACATAAATAAAGATAGTTGCCAGTAACAATATTTTTATTGAGTCAGGCTGGCAGACCAGAGCTGTGAGAGGAATGAGCGGTAAAACAAAAGCTAATAATTCTTTCTTAAAAGAAAATGTTTGAGGTAGGAACTGCCATACATTATGTATGAATATGTTTAATTTATAAAGCGCAACTTGGAAAATACAGAGTATACACACAAGGGGATAAGTGCAAGCACTTATACAGTTATACAGATAATAAAATTAAACTACAATTCATTTACATCGCAGCATGCCATAACACATGGCATATAGATAATAGTTTCATTTTAATAGCAGTGCAGATACAATATATTCCTTCCAGCATTAGATTTTTTAGCACAAAAAGGGAGCGAAATAAAAACTCTTGTAACGTAGAGAGGAGATCAGAGGGTACTTTTAACTGTGGGTAACATGCTTTCTGGCAGCATGCGTTCCAGTATTAGTGGCACACTGCATTCAGAAAGCAGCTCTAGCAGCTCAGCAAACTAAGGAAATATTACAGATTGAGTTATTATAAGTTAGCTGTTTAAAATGTTAGCCGAGTGGTTCTCTGACTTGGCACACTTAGAAAAAAATGTGTGTACGGCACAACTGTGTTTTATTCTAGACTATTGTAATTGCTATAAATAAAAAAGATTTAATTTAATGTGTAGAGTTTGGAAATAGAAATAACCGAGCTATCAACCATAATCGACTATGGCATGCACGCCCAAAATATTGAGAAGGAGAAGTTGGAAAGACCCGGGCTATAATGGGTAGGGACAGTACCGTATTATTGTGGCAGAGTTGGGTTGATAGCATTTGGGATGATGGGTGAATAGGTTCTAAAAAATGTGCAGTTTACAGCAGGTACAACAAGTAAGGGGGAAAAAGTTAAATGCTTTTTTTTTAAAAAGTTAAATATGCTTTAACCTGGGTTCTTCTTACAACATGATATTGTACAAACAGCGTTAGCAAGAAACCAGAAGAACAAAATCTCAAACACACATTACATTTAATTTATTTAAATGAATGTCAAATGCATACAAGTTTAAAATTACAAGCAGTGTTGATGATGTTTAGCCTTAACCATTATGCCGAAAATCATTTAATATCCAAGTTGCCTTGCCATATTGAATTCTTTGTATATTTCTGTTGGATTGGTAGGTTAGAGTAATTATATTATTTATATTTCAAATAAACATATTTTCAACATAAGATTTTTCTGTGGAATTGTGACCTTGGACAATGCAATGATGAAAGGCATTCCACACACCTTTTTATTTATGTGTTATTTGACACATGCGATTTACATCCATCATCAAGCAGACAGGAGACACTGCATTGATGTGACACATGTGTGCAGCACTTTTCACCAGACGCCTGACAGGAAACAGCCACACTGCAGTGTCGACCACATCTAATGACATATTTATTCAACAGATTAAAACAGTTCATCACTAATCAAGAACAAATAGATATATTAGGCTTATATGACCGTTTATCTCCATGCACAGTTGTAAAGGGTTCTTTCATTGTATCAGAAGCTCCACTACAGCCTCAATTCTGCTAAAGGATATTTCACGAAGTCAAAAATCACACTGAATTATTCTGAATTTTCATTTTTTCCACTGTTATGTAGACAGCTTTTGTAACAGGAAGGCTATGCCCCATTATCAGCCTCATTTACCCCAAAGGGGCTGGGCTAAAATCATATCTTAAAGGCACACCTAACTAATTATATAGTCTTAAATGCAGAAACACATTGGATTTTTTGTGTACCCATGAATGTTCTGCATTTTTGTTTCTGTCCCTATCTATATTATTGGAACCCATGGAGAACACCAAAACATTATGATGCATAATTAATTACAGGGTACAAGCAGCTTATCAGGGACTATCCATATTGGTGTGGAGAAATTGTTAGAAAAACTGGTGGTAGGGGGTGTGGCAGTAGTTGCAAATGCTCACAAGACTTTGAGCTAATGTTGTACTGCAACAACATGGAAGCCTTCTTAGTTACAGAATCTATTACTTACATGTACTAAAATGCAACTTACTAGAGAAGATTTTACAACAATATAAAGGTATTCTGGGGAGAAAAGCTTTCACATTTAAAAAACATACAGTATATAAAGTTTAGTTTATCTTATAAACTACATACAAGCCTCCTGTGGTAATAGCACCCCCAACACGCCCCTTTAATGGGAGGTCCTCTGCCTTTAATATAAAGCACTGGATGGCCTCTTCCCTCATTTAAAAAGCCTAAGGGCTGAGGGGGAAGGGAGAAGAGCCTGTTTATATGGATCCAGTATGAGAAATGCAAAAGTTTGCTAATCGAATTGAAGTAAAGAAATTGAAAAGGTTAGACGTTAGGACCTTCCTGAGTGGGGTTACCTTGACGTGGTTGGAAGGCTTTTCATTCATGTGATCACAGTAATGATACTAAAACCCCTGTGTTTATAAAGTATGCCAGTGTGCAGATAATATGATATTATATGGGCCTAGAACTGTGCATTGATTATCTTTTCTATGTTTGTATATCTATAAAACTGTCGCACTGCAACACAAATTAATAGCTCCAAGGTTTAGAAGAGCAGCAGGAACTTTTAGAAAATAACCATAACCATCACCAGAAACATTGTATTATGCCATTGCTTGCAATACATATGAGGACTGAGGGCCCTGCAGGTCTGGGCCCACTTGGCATTTGTCCAGTGACCAGGATGAAAATGACCCTGTGTTCAGTTTAAAAGTGTCACTACAAATTGTCCCTTACTAAAAAAAATTTTTATAATTGTGAACTGCTACTCCTACCTTTATTTTTTTGCTATATTAAAAGAGAACTAGAAAGAGAAAGTTTAAGTATAAACTTTGAATTTGGCTTGAAGACTGCATTTTTGGAAGGGAATTTGTGTGTTTGGCTGCAGATTTTAAAACTCATAATGTCATGATGAGGACATTGTTGTTTTTTACTTACCCTTTAAATATGTCACATGCATTAAAGGTTAGTCAGTGTGGTGTGTGTGTGTATTCAAATCACGTTGGGGGTTAAAAAAACAAGTTTTTTGATTATTGATAAACTTTGCTTTTTTGACTTTAGTTACCCTTTAAAGTATGGCTGCCAGTAATGGATAAGTAGATCAGTAGGGTGTGTGTACCCGTGTCGGGTTGAAAGTTTAAAAAAAAACTTTTTGATGATTGGTCAAAATGTTTTTTTTGACTTTAGTTACCCTTTAAGTATGGCGCAACAGTAATGGAGGGGTAGGTCAGTAGCTGTGTTATCCTGTATCACGTTGGGGGTTAAAAAAAAACTTTTTGATTATTGATCAAAATTTGCTTTTATGACTTTAGTTACCCTTTAAGTATGGCTGCCACAGTAATGGATAAGTAGATCAGTAGGTGTGTGTACCCCTGTCGGGTTGAGAGTTAATAAAAAACTTTTTTGATGATTGGTCAAAATTCATTTTTTGACTTAGTTACCCTTTAAGCATGGCTGAACAGTAATGGAGGGTGAGGTCAGTAGCTGTGTATACCTGTATCACGTTGGGGGTTAAAAAAAAACTAAATTTTTTTGATTAGTATCAAAATTTGCTTTTTTGACTTTAGTTACCCTTAAAGTATGGCTTCCACAGTAATGGATAACTAGATCAATAGTGTGGTGTCCTGGGTCTGGTTGAGGGTATGTCTTTTTTGTGTTTACAACCATAAAAATATTTTTATTGAGGATAAATCTAAATTCGTTTTTTTACTTTAGTTACCCTTTAAGTATGGCTGCCACTGTAATGATAAGTAGATCAGTAGGTGTGTGTACTGGTCTGGTTGAGGGGGTATGTATTTTTTGTGTTTACAACCATAAAACTTCTTTATTGAGGATAAATCTAAATTTTTTTTTTGACTTTATACCCTTTAATATGGCTGCACCGTAAAGGATAAGTAGATCAGTAGGCATGTGTACCGGGTCGGGGTTGAGGGGTATGTATTTTTGTGTTTACAACCATAAAACTATCTTTTATGAGAATAAATCTAAATTAGTTTTTTTTTTTACTTTAGTTACCCTTTAAGTATGGCTGCCCAGTAATGCATAAGTAGATAGTAGGTGTTTGTACCTGGGTCCTGGTTGAGGGGTATGCCTTTTTTGTGTTTATAACCATAAAACTATCTTTTTTTTGAGGATAAATCTAAATTAGTTTTTTTGACTTTAGTTACCCTTTAAATATGGCTTCCATGGGAATGGAAAGCTAGGTCAGTAGGTGGGTGTACCTGGGTCTGTGTGGGGGTTGGGGGTATCACCTTTGTATTTATGACCATGAAAAAAACTGTTTTAAAATATCCACATTTGAGGATTGTTACCATTATAGTCTATGGGAAAAAATGTCTGAAATTCACCGATAAGCCCGTAACACTTCCACGGATTCCTAAGCTAGAAGATAGCACACTTCTCCTATATGCCCCGCACATCTGTACCGAATTTCATGGCTCTTAGCTCAAAAACTGTGGGAGGAGATACGTTCCAAAAAGCGGAAGAATAAAACAGAAGAAGAAGAAAGAAGAAGAAAGAACAGTAATTTGGCTTTTTTATGTGCACAAAATGACTAAAAGAATGAAGTTAGTCAGCCTATGGCTGTCACAGGTGAGGGAATGTATCCACTACTCCCGATCAAAATACTTAGCGTAAAGATCTTAAATTCCAGTGCAAATCCCATGGCTTCCTTAGATCACCTGCAATCTAATGCTAAATTTTTGACTGCTGGTCCATATAGCCTCAACCCCGTTTGGGTCCAGGGCCTGACCAATTAGTTAACGTTTCCCATTAGCCAGGGCAGAGTTAAGGTGCGTTGTGTGGCCGACCGCCCCGAACGATGTGTATGCACAGCCATTTCAACAATAATGGGCACTTTTTCGAACAGTGTTTTAGCCGACATAGTGCCCATACACAACACAATATTGTCCGAAACTCCCGTGCATACACATTGTTGGTCACGGGTCGGCCCCTGCGAACACATGTGTATGGGCTTTAGACCAGACTGTGATTGTTGTAAATTCATCCATAGATTGCCAGTTATCTAAGTTAAGCAAAGGACCTGGCATTATATGTCCTCACCCAAGGCACTTTTATAGGGTTTATTAAAAAGGGAATGGGAACAGTAGAGTTAACCAGTATCCTTTATTGTTACTCCTGCCCTTATATTGTCTTCTGTCATGCAAAGCCCTGTACTAGTGACTTTGTTCAAACTGTTACTCTACAAAAATTCAGGTGTGTCGCAACTAAGCTATGTATTGCCAGTATGCCTTAATCTGAAATGTTCTAGAACCACCAATATAGTAGATATGATACATAGTGACTTGTATATATAGATGTAGACAGAGGTTATGCTCCTAGCCCTGGAGCAGAATCTTTTACAGTTATGTGTTTGTCTATGGGAACATTTCAAGAGTTTATATATATATGAGAAATGTCAGTGCATTCTTTAAGCCAACATAAATGGACATAGAAGAGAATGTCTCATTATTAAGAAACAAGTTAGTTTGTAGTTAAGTTCTGATCAAGACAAAGTGTTCCAGACGAAAAGGAGAATAATTCTGCCATGAACACATCACATTCTAACTTGTTTTTTTAGCAATACATCAGAACTCCAGTGAAATAATGGGGTTGATCATTCCATGTAAGATATAAAAGCACCTACTTTGTCCTAAATACTGTCTTAATTTAAAAGGAAAATCAACATGTAATTGTCAGGAAAATCCAAAGTAGGTCATACAAGCACATGTTCTACAATTCAAGCCCAAAAGGTGCCTTGGAGCAGAAAATGATTGGACAATGCAAATATTTTCACTGGATCACATGGAACATGTTTATGTACATGAATCTACCACAACAACATGAGGTGCAGCATATGGAAGGACAGATAACCCAACTGCTATGCCTGAGAACAAAAACATTAAAATAAGTTGATTACCTATGTAAGAAATCTGGATTTATATGATTTTAAGTTTTAAAAAAAGCGAAACCTTAAATGCTTCCTTCCTATTTTCCTTGTTTCCCTGTGGCTGGTGATGTCCCATTCAAGTCTAACAGGCAATATTAAACAAATATTAGTCATAAACAATACAGATGCCCCAAACATCTAGTTTCATTCCACCAACGGTTCCGTGGAACTTACTGAATTCCAAACCAGGTTTCTTTTGAAACCGACTCATCTCTAATACCGGTACATTTTTTATCCAAAAGCTTTTTAACCAACCATGATTTTCCTTTAATATTGGAATAAACTATACCAGGGCAGTAAACCAAAACTATGCTACCAATAGTCTGAGTAGTCTTACAGAACAGAACATTAGAAAAATATGAATAAGGCAATACTTTACTGTTTTAATAGTAAACATAGCCTTGTTACAATTACTATAGCAGCCATGGTTGTGTTTATAAACAAATCAGGTTACATTTATTATTTCATGATTACTACAATCTGACCCTGGTCACTTTGTTGGGGCATTATATAGGGGCATATTTATAAAAATCGAAAATAACGCAAAAAATTACCGCCGCACCATCGCAGCCGCGAAAATAGCGCTATCGCCGTATTTATAACGGCGAGCGCCATTGCCGCGATATGAATCACGGCCGCAATGTCCTGCGGTAATTTTAAGTCCCTTCCGTCGATACTGCACTTAACACAATGCGCTAAGTACAGTATCGCCGCGAAGGGACTTAAAATCCCTTCCTGGCGCCTCTGCTAAGGGGGCAGGGCATATGCCCACCCCCCCCCGACCCCCCCACGGCGGCGGAGACCACCCGCCGCCACTTCCCAGCAGCCCCTCCCACACCCCTTCCCCACTCGCGGCAATCGGAACAGGAGGCTAGGAGGGGCTGCGTGAAGGGGCCGCAGCGGGTGGCCGCGACCACCCGCCACGCACCCCCTCCCCAGCAGCCCCTTCAAGCCCCCTGCCCCGCTGCTGGCAGGGAGGGGAAGGGCCCGCTGAGAAGGGCCTTTTGGGGCTTAAGGGGTCCCGCAGCTCGAACCGGGACCCCCCCCTCCCCTTGTAAGGCCCTTGCGGCACTGACAAGTGCCTTTGGCAGGGGTCCCGCAGCTCGAACCGGAACCCCAGTGGCGGCTCTTAAAAGAGCCTTTGGGCGGCGTCTTCTTTCTTCCAGCCCGGCGACACCAGCTCCGCTGAGGCCACCGACCTCCGAGAGGACACAGGGGTACCCAACCGGGTGCCGGTGACTCAACGAGGCCGATGTTGCCAGCGTCTTGATCGACGCAACGTCTTCCTGGCTGGCGACACCAACCCCACTCAGGTCGCCGATGCCAGGCAGGTCACTGCGGCCACCAGTGAGCTCGCTGGCATCGCACCATCGCAGTAGATGGCTGAAGATAGAAGAAAGAAGCGGCTGGCAACATCGGCCGCAGTGAGCCTGCCTGGCATCGGCAACCTGAGTGGGGTTGGTGTCGCAGCCCGAAGACGCCGCCCATGGGTCTTTGAAGAGCTGCACACTGGGGGTCCTTGTTCGAGCTGCGGGACCCCTAAGCCCCAAAGGGCTCTTGTCAGAGCCACAAGGGCACTTGTAAGTGCCGCAAAGGCCCAGATAGGGCCGGGGGGGGGGTCCGGTTCGAGCTGCGGGGCCCCTAAGCCCCAAAGGGCACTTGTAAGTGCCGCAAAGGCCCTGATATGGCTGGGGAGGGGGGTCCCGGTTCGAGCTGCAGGACCCTTAAGCCCCAAAAGGCCTTTCCAGGGCCCCACTGGGGGGTGCCCTCCAGCAGCCCTCCTAGCCTCCTGTTCCGAGATTGCCGCGAGCCGTGTAGGGGTTGGGAGGGGCTGCTGGGAAGTGGCGGCGGTGGTCTCCGCCACCGGGGGGTCGGGGCGTGCCTCCCGGGCGGGTGCGACCACCCGCCGTGGGTTGTCTGCCCATCTCCGCCGCATGGCGGCTAGTATCCTTGAAGGTGCTGAAGCAAAACGGCCGATACTAGCAATGCGAAACAGTTACCGCCGCTTTATAAATAGAGCGGCGGTAACAGGTAAGTATCGGTACGAAGAGTTAACACCTTGTTAACTTTTCGTGGCCGTTTCCCGACATTAATAAATCGCGTTAAATGCGATTTATGTGGAAAAGGTCGGGGAAAACGGCTGCAAAAACTTATAAATATGCCCATACTGTTTGTCAAGAACAACTGTAAACAGCTATAATTTCTGGATCCAAATTAATAACTAGTGTACTACAGTTTCTATAAGAGAAGTACAGGTCAGCTGTGTGTTGGGTTTCCATTTCTTTCTTTGTAAACTCACAGAAAGAAATGGCTAAACCTTTATATAGCTTCAGAGCGTTTTCCACTTTATGTGACAGGTCATATTTTACAGACATTACAACAGTTCTGGCTTATAGCCAAAAAAGAAACACTTTTAACACTTCCTCCACCTAATAAATTGCAAAAATATCAGTTGGGGTTGGGGCAGGTAACTGACAATTGACCATTTTCTTTGGTTTAAGGGTGGACATGCCTTTTAAACGGCCTGGTATTCTTTAGGTGCTAACATCTCCATCCCCTACCCAGGGGTAACAGCAAACAAACAGAAGATGAGAGGAGCACACTACTTAATGTCTTGATCTTTATTATAACAACATACAACGTTCGGGGTCTTAGGCATCCCCTTCCTCATGGGACGTCAGAACCCCCAAAATGTTGTATGTTGTTATAATAAAGATCAAGACATTAAGTTGTGTGCTACTCTCATCTTCTGTTTGTAACTTGTACATACCAGCCACTGTGGGAAACTTGTATGTATCAGTCACTGTGGGCAACTTGTTTGTACCAGTCACAGTAGGCACCTAGTATGTACCAGTCGCTGTGGGCAACTAATATGTACCAGTTGCTGTGGGTAACTAGTATGTACCAGTCACTGAGGGGAAATTATGAGAATAAGAGCTGGTACACACTTTACAATATTGTGACCTGATGATGCCCTGACTGGTCTATAGGTCTGTTGTTGGAAACATCTGGCCTTAGTTGGTAGGATATACCATCCCTAAAAGTGAAAGTAGCTGCAGAACTTGGTGTAGTAAAAGATTACTTTTTTCACCTGAAATTATCTTTGTTAGATAATTGTTTAAATCAGCAGTTACTTTGCTATAAAACAGTATTTAAGCCTGAATTTCTCCTTTAATATATAATATAATCCATGGTAATATGATGTACACACAGAAAATGGGATGACATATATGATTTAGGTTATTTTATGGAAGCATGTTTAAATCTAAGCAATCTAAGCAAATATTAAATAACAAGAGTTTAATGTCAACGATGTTCTTGCTCCCTCAAAATTGTGTCTCGTTCCTTACAAAAGATTAAAATAAAATATCATTTTTTTCTCTGATTTGACAGAATGGAATAGATGGTACCACAGAGATCAATTCAGTCTCCTATTACAGAAAGAACATTAAACATTAAAAACTGCTCTCTGCTGATAGAAATATTAAGCCTTCACATTACACGTCCAATTTAAGATCCCCATAATTATCTATAATGCTTTCAGAGGTTTTTAATTTTTTATTTGCCAGTTTTCAACCCCCAGTCTGTATTAACTGCCACAGTGAATTGCACTAATGTTGACATGTTTTTTTAAATTTTCTTCTGTGAAGGTTTAAGGCTGAATTATTGCAAGGAGTTTTGTTTTGGGTAGGTAAAGTATTGAGAGTAAACGGGATTAACCAATCAGGACACCAGTAATTATGATTTTGCTGTGTTTTGCGCTCCGCTTACACTTTCCGCACTGACATTTTAAAGGGCATGTCCACCCCCAAAACTATAATCCCCCAACTACTGGCCCATCCATGTAGTGTAGTGTAATCCTTACCTCACATCCAGCTCCATATGGTTTCTCCTGTAGCCCCCCCCAAAGTCCCAAAAACTGCCCACCAGGAGGATAGCCATATGGGACTCTGCCTCCTACCTGGCGTCCGGGAGAATTTTGGCATGCGTACTGCAGCCCTTCTCCCCCTCCCTCCCCCTACCTCTAAGGATTCCCTCCCCCTCCCTCCCCCTCTAAGGATTCCCTCCCCCTAGCGTAAATCCCTTTAGCTATATGCTTGCCCCTGTCCCCCAGCCCCAACCGCTATATTTATATGTTTAGAAAGCTCCAAATTAACTTACCGCTCCTCTTTCCTCCGCCGAAATGAGCTGCCGGCAGCCGTGTTCCGTGATTGGCTGCCGTTCAGCCAATCACAGACCTGACTGCCGGTCCCGCCCCTCTGCTTGCACTTTCTCGCAAGCAGAGGGCTGGGAGCGCGGCGGAGGAAAGAGGGGAGGTAAGTAGAGTTTGGGGAGCTTTCTAAACTATAAATATAGCGGTTGGGGCTGGGCTGGCAGGGGGAATCTTATATTAAAAAATAATTTTAGGGCGGACATGCCTTAATTATGATATAATATAAAAAATGTATGCAATCAATCACCATTTTTAGTCTGTTTCTGTCACAAAACAGAAGCGACGATTGATCGGAATTTACTGACACGTCCGGTCCGGACAAAGGAACGATCGAGGTTGGGTGCGGCCGGCTGCCCCACACAGCAGATATTTTGTCCGAAAAAGAAAAGTGTTGTGAATCGGTCAGCCGAAAATATCTGCTGGTATGTACCCAGCCCAACACGTACATAACATTTAAATAGTCAAGATCAGAAGTAATCATTTAATTATCTCCATAAGTTTCCAATTTGTTTCCAATGGTCTCTCAGCCATATATGACACAATCAATTTGGGTAGCATGGTGGCTCCGTGGTTAGCACTGATGTCATTTATCACTGAAATCACTGAAATCCTGAGTTTAAATACATCTGCAAGAGTTTGTATGTTCTCCCTTTCTTTGGTGGGATTCCCCTACTGTGTGTGAGATTAGACTGTAAGATTTTGAGACAAGGCCTGATGTGAGTGTTGCGTGTTATGTAGAGCTAGATAAAAAACTAAAAACAGTATATACAAGATTTTCATAGGCTTGACAATGCCTAAAAACTGTTTTTGCTGCAATGTATGGTGATATGTGGGGAAAAACAAATGGCTATTGCAGCGAAATTAGGTTCTCACAGTTGCTTTTTAAATTGCGGCATTAAAAATTTAATAAACTTGTTTATTAAATATGCCCATAGCGATTTAGTAAAGAAAAGGTTGACAAGCTTAAATTTGCTCTTCATTTAAGTTTTAAATTTAAAATTATAATTCAAATACATTAAAAAAAAACAATAATTTTCTAAAGTGTCAACAAAGACATCCATATCATAATGACATCCTTTTTGTTTTATTAACCAAGATATTAATTATTTTCTGATATAACTCTTTGGCCCATCTGACGAACCAATCAGAAAACAACCATCTGTAATTGCATATTATCTACAGCATGGTTCCATTTATCACAGTCTTATCTTAAAACATGCATAAGGGCTAGGCCACACTAGTGTGATGTTCGTGCCTTTGCGCTTTGAAAAAATTCCTGCAATTTCCGATGTGCATGGGATTGCGCATCCGTCTAGTAGCGCATGCAATCACCATTCTCTTGTGCAATCACATGATTACCATAAGGAAAAAGCTCAAATCACATGCACGACAAACAAGTGCAACCCGGTGGAAGCTCGCACAAAATCATGTGTGTTGCAATTTAGGTTCAGATAAACAGTGGACCATTCAGCCTGATGCTGTAATCATCTCTAAGGATAACACTGAACAGCTGGGAGAATTGGGGAAAAACAAATGATAATCCCGCCAGTTTCTTTAAAAACACTTGGCACAGACTGTCCTGATCAGTCCCTGAGGGTCTTGTGTTATTTTCGGACGCGTGTGGTTAGTGGACTTTCCAGCTTGTTTTTAATGACAAAATATTTTAGATCTATCTATTTAGATCTATTTTAATATATTTCTGTCAATCTGAAAAGTATCTGTCATTCAATAACTTCAATATTTTAGGGCTGCATTTTCGTTGCTAACTATTTGCGTGTGCGTTTGTGTCAGTTTTTTCTGCGTTTTTGTCCATTGCATTTAACACTTTTTGATTGTATTTTTCGAATTTAAAGGTATGTCATCAAAAAAGTAAGTTGGTTTTCTATCTGATTTACTGAAGAACAGTCGGTAAATGCCACGATCTCTTACCTCCCGTTCTTCAGTAAATCTTACAGGAGAGGAGGAGACACTTAACATTACAAACTACCTACAATATCTAACAGTGTCCACTGTAACATTTCAAACTACCTACAATATGTCTAACAGTGTCACGTAACATTACAAATACCTACAATATTTCTAACAGTGTCCACTGTAACATTACAAACTACCTACAATATTTCTTAGTGTCCACTGTAACATTACAAACTACCTAACATATGTCTAACAGTGTCCCACTGTAACCTTACAAAACTACCTACAATATTTCTAACAGTGTCCACTGTAACATTACAAACTACCTACAATATTTCTAACAGTGTCCACTGTAACATTAAAACTACCAATATTTCTACAGTGCACTGTAACATTACAAACTATGTCTAACAGTTCCACTGTAAAATTACAAACTACCTACAATATTATAACAGTGTCCACTGTAACATTACAAACTACCTACAATATGTCTAACAGTGTCCACTGTAACATTACAAAACTATGTCTAACAGTGTCCACTGAACATTACAAACTACCTACAATATTTATAACAGGTCCACTGTAACATTACAAACTACCTACAATATGTCTAACAGTGTCCACTGTAACATTACAAACTACCTACAATATTTCTAACAGTGTCCACTGTAACATTACAAACTACCTACAATATGTCTAACAGTGTCCACTGTAACATTACAAACTACCTACAATATTTCTAACAGTGTCCGCTGTAACATTACAAACTACCTACAATATTTATAACAGTGTCAACTGTAACATTACAAACTACCTACAATATTTATAACAGTGTCCACTGTAACATTACAAACTACCTACAATATTTCTAACAGTGTCCACTGTAACATTACAAACTACCTACAATATGTCTAACAGTGTCCACTGTAACATTCAAAAATAGTCTAACAGTGTCCACGTAACATTACAACTACCTACAATATTTACACAGTGTCCACTGTAACATAAACTACTACAATATCTAACAGTGTCCACTGTAACTTATAACTACCTACAAATATTTCTAACAGGTCCACTGTAACATTACAAACTATGTTAACAGTGTCCACTGTAACATACAAAAACTACCTACAATATTTCTAACAGTGTCCACTGTAACATTACAAACTACCTACAATATGTCTAACAGTGTCCACTGTAACATTACAAACTATGTCTAACAGTGTCCACTGTAACATTACAAACTACCTACAATATTTCTAACAGTGTCCACTGTAACATTACAAACTACCTACAATATTTATAACAGTGTCCACTGTAACATTAAAACTACCTACAATATTTCTAACAGTGTCCACTGTAACATTACAAACTACCTACAATATGTCTAAACAGTGTCACTGTAACATTACAAACTACCTACAATATTTAACAGTGTCCGCTGTAACATTACAAACTACCTACAATATTTATAACAGTGTCAACTAACATTACAAACTACCTACAATATTTATAACAGTGTCCACTGTAACATACAAACTACCTACCATATTTATAACAGTGTCCACTGTAACATTACAAACTACCTACAAATATAACAGTGTCACTGTAACATTACAAACTATGTCTAACAGTGTCCACTGTAACAATTACAAACTACCTACAATATTTCTAACAGTGTCCGCTGTAACATTACAAAACTACCTACAATATTTATAACAGTGTCACTTGAACATTACAAACTACCTCAATATTTATAACAGTGTCCACTGTAACATTACAACTACCTACAATATTTAAACAGTGTCCACTGTAACATTACAAACTACCAATATTTCTAACAGTGTCCACTGTAACATACAAACTACCTACAATATGTTAACAGTGTCCACTGTAACATTACAAACTACCTACAATATTTCTACAGTGTCCGCTGTAACATTACAAACTACCTACAATATTATAACAGTGTCACTGTAACATTACAAACTACCTACAATATTTAACAGTGTCACTGTAAATTACAAACTACCTACAATATTTCTAACAGTGTCCACTGTAACATTACAAACTACCTACAATATGTCTAACAGTGTCCACTGTAACATTACAAACTACCTAAAATATGTCTAACAGTGTCCACTGTAACATTACAAACTACCTACAATATTTATAACAGTGTCACTGTAACATTACAAACTACCTACAATATGTCTAACAGTGTCCACTGTAACATTACAAACTACCTAAATATGTCTAACAGTGTCCACGTAACATACAAACTACTACAATATTTATAACAGTGTCACTGTAACATTACAAACTACCTACAATATTTCTAACAGTGTCCACTGTAACATTTACAAACTACACAATATTTCTACAGTGTCACTGTAACATTACAAACTACCTACAATAGTGAAACAGTGTTCACTGTAACATTACAAACTACTACAATATTTCTAACAGTGTCCACTGTAACATTACAAAACTAGGTCACAGTGTCCACTGTACATTACAAACTACCTACAATATTTATAACAGTGTCCACTGTAACATTACAAACTACCTACAATATTTATAACAGTGTCCACTGTAACATTACAAACTACCTACAATATTTCTTAGTGTCCACTGTAACATTACAAACTACCTACAATATTTCTACGTGTCCACTACTTACAAAAATCCCTAATATTTTCTAGGGTCAACCAAAAAAAAAAAAAAACTTAATTATAGGAAGAACAAATTCTAAATGAGCTAAGATAATGTAAATAAACTACTAAGGAATCTGTTTTTCTTTTAGAATTCTTGGTATTTGTTTAGAAGTATTTTGCACTTTGCACTTAGAGAAAAGGACATTTCTGTATATATCGCCAACATCTTCAGTAGCGCTTTACAATTACATGTATACACTCATATCAGGCCCTTCCCGTAAAGATTACAATTTAAGCAAATACAACCTTTATGATGTCTTTATGATTGTGGGGGAAACCGGAGTGCCTGAAGGAAACTCACGTAAGCATAGGGAGAACAAACAAAGTCCTTGCAATCCAAGGGTGGGTTCGAACTTAGGATGCGCTGCAAGGCATTAGTTCTAACCACTGAGCCACCATGCTGCCCAACATATACATCTTAAACCACAATGGGGATTCTGGGTTTAAAGTCGCGCTAACTGATTCATGATTGCCTTTAACCCTTTGCAAGTTATACACCAGCGGTTGCCCTGCTCTTTGGGCGTAAGTATTTTTTTTAGCCACCTTACCACCCAAAAGCGTAGTTGCATTTAAAAGTGAGATATACTCACTTTTAGTTCAGCTGATCCCTGGCTGGAAATCCTGCTTTCTTCCGGGTATGTACTGCAGTGACGTCACGTCATGGCCAATGCTTGACAGTCCATAAAAACACTAACCCATTTTTTGGCTGGACATGCCCTTTAACACTTATCGGCTGGTGAATCTTTAACAGGAAGAGAGCCAATATCATTCAACCCCTATAAAAAGCACCTGAAATGCTAATAGTTACAGCAAAGGCCCTGAAATGCTTTAATACGGTAACTTAAAATTTCCGATGTTTGAACAAACTCTTCTACATAGAAATGGACAGGATTTAATCATACTGTAATCTTCTTTTAAGAATCGAAGGGCGATTAAAGATCATGTAAATCTTACAGTTACAATCTATGACAAGATTGAAAAACAAAGAATAAGATTTAATTCCCACATAGCAAAGGATTTAAATGTGCTGCCTTAAAAACATGGAAGCTGCCTTCTAGGTAAACTGTCAAATGTTTTGTATACCAGAAGAAATAAATACAATAAAAATATGATTGTATTATTCAGAAAACCGTTTAAAAAAAATATTTCTAATTATTAAATAAATATTATGCATTGTTATTAAAGGATTCACTGTGCGACAAAGGAAAGTCATTTGCAACAACCATCCCAATGTTTCCCAAAAAAGAAAAAAAAACAACCACCTCAAAGTGGCCAGCCCCCTACTGTACGGTGTCCATATTAGGACATCATCATGTATCAGAGTCATTTTCAATCTTCATTTTCCATGTATCAGATTCAGGTTTCTCAACTCATGTATCAGTCATGGTTAATTTTCATGTATCAGACTCATGTTTCATTTTCAGCTCTTATCTTTTATCATTTCATTTTTAAAGGGGAACTGTGGTCCAAAAATGACTTTAGGTAAATTGATAGAAATTGCTCTCCTGAGAATTTTTGCAATTTATTTTCATTGTTTATTTTGCATAGTTTTGAAGATATTTTTTTTGTGTGTGATATGGCAGCAGTATCACCAGGTCCTCTGCACTTCCTGCTTCCTGCTCTGAAACCATGTCAGTCAATCTGCCCTGTGTCTCCTCCTCCCCGTTGCAGCCCCCCTGGTCCCTCCCACTCATGGACCCCATGGTCCCTCCCACTCATGGACCCCATGGTCCCTCCAGTTGGAGGCCCCCCTTGGCCCATTCTCTTACAGCCCCATGTGGCCCCGCCCATTTGTGGGTGCATAAGCCCCACCCATTTGTGGGTGCACAAGCCCCGCCCACTAGTGGGTGCACAAGCCCCGCCCACTCCCGGGTGCATAGTCCCCGCTCACTCGCCGGTGCACAAGCCCCACCCACTCATGGGTGCTGTGAGCCACTTAGAACCCCCTCCTACAGAAAACTCCATGCAAACAGCCTTTTCAGAGAACTCTGCCTGCAAAGGCTGTTTTCACACATTGAAAGAGAAGGGCTGCAGATTCCCTTACCTTCTCTGTCAGGACTTCACACAGCAGAGAGGAGGAGGGACTTACTGTCTCCCTCACACACTGAGGGAGTCTGAGGCTGTGCTCACCGGCGGCACTGTGCAGGAGAAGCCTTAGGAATGTCACATTACTCTGACTATAAGGACATAGAGAGTTTATGGTTAACTATGACAGCACCAGCTATTGCAAGGTTACAGACTATAATTATTTATAAATATATATATTATCTTATGTTAAATTGAAAAAACTAAAACTTTATAGTTTGAAAATAAATGTTGGTAACAGTCAAAATGAATCTGCATTTATTTGCATATTAGCATTTGTATTTCCTATTATTAATATTAAAACACATGTACTAGCAGACAGTAATGCAGAACTGATTACACCACAGCGCATCAGTGGAAATCACAGTTTTATATAATATTTTTTAACCTCCGATATGACGGGTTATCGTAAAAGTACGATCGCGAATGTAAATGTACGAACTTTTGGCAGTCACCAGGCTTAGTCATCAGGTATTGTGGGAGATAAGAGTAATACCCAGCGGTGAGGACCTGGAGGTTAATGTCCTCACCCTGGAGAATTCTGATACCGCAGATTAAAAAAATATGGTCCCTGGTCTCTTATAATCCTTTGTCTGTGATTTCCACTAATGTGCTGCGGTGAAATCAGTTCTGCATTACTGTCTGCTTTTACATGTGTTTTAAAGGGCATATCTACCACGTAAGAGAAGGGTCTGTAAGGTTGAGGTTAGTGAAGGAACAGCCACCAGATGAATCAATGACAGCTCCTACTCTTCAATTTCCTGAAGAGGCAAGCAGGAGAAGGCACTGCAGGAGAACCATTTGGAGCAGAGATGTAAGTTAAGAATTTTTTTAAATTACACAGTGGGGCCGGTATGGGGTTAAATTTTAGTTTTGGGGGTGGACATGCCCTTAAATAATAGGAAATACAAATGCTAATATGCAGAAAATGTGGATTAATTTTGACTGTTACCAACATTTATTTTCACACTATTATATTTGAATTTTTTTAATTTTACATAAGATATATATCTGGAAATGAAGCTTAAAGGGCATGTCCACCCCAAAAACTATAATCCCCCCGACTACTTGCCCCATTGTGTAGTGTAGTTTAATCCTTACCTCACATCCCAGCTCCATATGGTTCTCCTGTAGTCCCCCCCCAAAGTCCCAAAAACTGCCCACCAGGAGGATAGCAGAGTCCATATAGGACTCTGCCTCCTACCTGGCCTCCGGGAGAAGTTTGGCATGCGTACTGCAGCCCTTCTCCCCCTCCCTCCCCCTCCCTCCCGATTACGATTCCCCCCCCCCACCCCCAAAAACCTTTTCACCAAACATTCCCCCTGTCCCCCCAGCCCCAACCACTATGTAAGTAATATCAGAAAATGCCAAAAACATTACTTACCTTCCCTCTTGCTGAACTCCCGGCAGCCTCGTCCGTGATTGGCTGCCGCTCAGCCAATCACAGACGATACTGCCAGTCCCGCCCCTCTGCTTGCATTTTCTCGCAAGCAGAGGGCCTGGCAGCGGGGCAGAGGAAAGAGGGAAGGTAAGTAAAGTTTTGGGCATTTTCTGATATTACTAACAGTGGTTGGGGCTGGGGAGACAGGGGGAATGTTTGGTGTAAAAAATTTTTGAAGGGTGGACATACCCTTTAAAAATGAAATGCGAGGATGGAAACTTAAAATAAACCATGAATCTGATACATGAAGAATGAATCATGACTGATACACGAGTTATAAAACATGATTTTGATACATGAGTTATGAAACATGATTTTCATACATGAGTTATGAAATATGAATCGGATATATGAAGAAAATTATTCTGATCTTGAATGTCCTAATATGGACACCGTACTCCTAGAAGCCTCTGACCATCAACCATCAGTTTACATACACCAACATTTGCAAATAAATTTGCTTATTATGCTCGGGTGAGACTCAAATTCTGACAGATGCGATATATAAATTTTAAAGCACACAATGTGAAGAACGAGATTATTTCATAGAGATTTATAAAGGACATTCAATTAACTTTTATTAACTCAGAGGACTCTATGATTTCTGTTACACAAACTGGTTAAGAGAAACTCTCTCTCTCTCACATCTTGCTTCCATGTTCCCTTTTGTTAACTTGTGTTAAATTCACTACTGTACTCTTGTGTTCTCTCTTCTTCTGTTCACTTCTGCTCTATCATCCTCATTCATTTGTGTTCTCTTCTATTATTTGTCTTCTCTTTTGTTCTGTTCTGACTTCTATTCTCTTCTATTTTCCAGGGGCGTAAATAGCAAAGCAATGTCGGACAGCAGGCAATCAGTGCAGCAGGTATAGTTGTTCCACAAAAAAAAAAAAGCTTCACAAACAAATGGCAACCAGCAGGCCATTCTGGCAGATTGTTGTACTAATAATTTCTTAAACATATTATTTCTGCATTCTCATATTTTTCAGGTTGAATAATTTTTAGCAAATCATTGATGTGACATCATTTTTGCCAATCCTTTGTTCTCTGAGGACCTCCTGAAAGTTTCAGTATCACAGCACTGAGAGGTGTAACAATGGTCTTAAAGTTACGGAAGGGTAATCTAACCTAGATATGAATTATCGTTTTGGGTGGACATTTCCTTTAATACAAATCAAACACAAATCAATCAAGAGGTCTTAAACACAAATCAGATTCTTAAACAAACGATAACATTTTTTTGAACAAACTGATTAAGGTTTGTTCTATTTCACACTTGGGTGTACAACGGAATTAAATTTAAAGAACCAAATACACTGATCAATGAAACAGTGCAATCGACCAGTGTATTTCAGCTTTATCTGTTGTATTCAGTCAGTTCAACTGGACTTAAAGTTTCGTTTTTGAACTGTATTACAACACATTAAAGGGCATGTCCACCCCCAAAACTATAATCCCCCCAACTACTGGCCCCACCATGAGTGTAGTTTAATCCTTACCTCACATCCCAGCTCCATAGGGTTCTCCTGTAGTCCCCCCCCAAAGTCCCAAAATGACTACCAGGAGGCTAGCAGTCCATATAGGACACGGCCTGCTAGCTGCCTCAGGTAGATTATTGCCATGCTACTGCAGCCCTTCTCCCCCCCTCCTCCCCCCCTCTCCCTCCTTCTCCCTCCCGTCCTACTATCCCTCCCCTAGCATAAAACCCCTTCAGTAATGATTCCCCCATGTCTCCCAGCCCCAACCGCATATTTTTTTTTTTAGAAAGCTCCCCAAACTCTTACTTACCTCTCCTCTTTCCTCCAGCGAAGTGAGCTGCCGCAGCCGCGTCTGTGATTGGCTGCCGCTCAGCCAATCACAGACGCGGCTGCCGGTCCGCCCTCTTGCTGCATTTCCTTGCAACAGAGGGCCGGGAGCGCGGCGGAGGATCGAGGGGAGGTAAGTAGAGTTTGGGGGGCTTTCTAAAAAAAAATGTAGCGGTTGGGGCTGGGAGCCCAGGGGGATCTTATATGAAAAAAAAATTTTAGGGTGGACATCGCCTTTAAGAAGTAACTGAATACAGAGAGAGATTCAATACAATAAATAACATTCAGATTTCATTGTTGGGTTACACACACAATCCAATTTTAAATGATAATGAGTATCAAACTATCATATTTTCATATGGATAAGTCCCATTGGAAAAGAATAAGGAATTGTTAAAATACATTTTAACTTTAATTGTTAAAATCATTTAACTTTAATTGTTAAAATCATTTAACTTTAATTGTTAAAATACATTTTAAAATTGTCCGTCAATTGTGACAAAATATATATCCGTACCTTCACAGTTCTTGCATGGCCACCTTACTACAGGGCCAATCTTGTTTCCATAGGCTAAACATGCCCTCCAAGACATATTTTCCACAACATGAGCCAATGTTTTGAACTGATCAACAGACACAGGTGATGTTTTGTTGATTGGATCCAAATATTGGCTGAAATTTGTTATTTCTGTATCTCCAGTGGTTTCTGATTTTACAGACATCAAATTAATTCCCAGGAGAATAATCGGGAAAAAGCTGTGTGCTCACCCACAAGTGCACAGATCTAAAGGGAAAATAAGAGGAGAGGAAATCTGAGGGGGAAAAGTCACATATGGCATTTTGCAAAGGCCACCATTTGCTTAAACCACAAACGCTCTTTGAAACAACTTTAAGGGCAGTATTTAAACGGTCGATATTACCACCTAAAAGTTTCCGCCGCACACCACCGTGGCAAAAATAACATTTTCGCCATATTTATAAAGGCGAAGCACATCACCGTGAAAATCATTACCATGGCGATAGTTTGAACTCTCTTCACGGCGATTTACTACTTAGCGCAATGCAGTGCCACAAGGGGAGGGGGTCCCGGTATGGGCTGCGGGACTCCCTAAGCCCCAAAGGGCCCTTCTCAGGGCCGCAAAGGACCTGATAGGGCCGGGAAAGGGGGTCCTGGTTCAAACTGCAGCAACCCTTAAGGCCAAAAGGGCTCTTGTCAGAGCCGCATGGGCCCTGATAGGGCTGGGGAGGGGGGTCCCTCCACCCCTCCCAGCGGGTCCCTCCCTTCCCCTCCCCGGGAGAGTACGGGGCAGGGGTCTGGGAGGGGCTGGGAAGGGGTCATGTGGCAGGTGAATGCGACCACCCGTGGTGGGCATGTCTCCCATGGCGGGTGCGACCACCAGCCGCGGGTAGGGCACAGGTGATGCAATGTTACAGAGGTGTTAACTTTTCACGGCCGGGTTTCACCCTTTAATAAATCACGTTAATAGCGATTTTAGCACAAACGTCGGGAAACTCGTCAGCGAAAAGTTAACGGCCATTTATAAATATACCCTAAAACTGTGTACACACGGTCTGATATTTTCGATCGTCGCAACAGAAGTTTTTGTAAATCATGCCGAGATATCAGAAGTTACTTTTAAGCTGTGATGGAACAATGTTGGACAAACCTTCAATCGGACAGGGTACGATACATTTTTTTGATCATGTGGTCTGTTTGCTGTGGACAGACAATATTTCAGCCTGTTCTACTGGTCAAAAATGGGGAACGTTCTGTTGGGTCAAAATATAGGCTCATGAGTGGCTAGAGTATAAAAGAAGCCTGCTGGATAGATTGTTTGGGTTATCAGACATACCATAACTTTACCAGCTTTTTACATTTAAGTTGGAGCCAGTAATGCCATGACATCTTTTTCTAGCAGAACTGAACCACGTGGATTTGGATTTGGTTGTTTTTTTATGTCATACAAATAGCCAATGATCAGCAAATACTGTTTGTGACAGGATTTTCTTATTAAAGGGCATTTTTTGAGGTAGCCTTACTGATATGAAATCCCAGTATAAAGAGTGATCTTTAGGGGGCAAAATCTTAGCAGGTCAGGATGTTATCAAACACACAGTAATGTACTGATACCTTCCAGGGACACATTTCCAGGCTAGAAATATGCCCACTAATGCAATTTTAAAAGTGCAAAATCCTGAATAATTTTCTAGCTGAGAAATAGATATACCATCATTTCATTATCAAACTGTTACCGTGGCAAAACTGCTAAAATATTATCGCAAAACTGAAATTTCACCCAGAAATTTTTCCATTTCCGAGTGCAAAATTAAATGGCAAAACGGACATATTAAGCCCCAATTTAGTGTGGCGGTCATAAGACACCCGCGCAGCTACCATAACTATGTACTGTAATATGTTGGTAGAGGCAACTTTTGTGGGGATTTTTAACACCAACTAATGGATGTTGTAAAAAGTCCCGTAAAAGTTTACAGTGGATAGTAATGCATTGCTAAGCACTATTAGCATATTAAATTGGAGGTTGATGATAGTGGCTCATGGTTCAATGCCTGAATGTGTTTTTCTGAGACATCGTATCTGTTGCTGCTACTACATGAAGAAGGAAAAGCCAATTTGGCAGGATTTTTAAGCAATATCAAGTTCTCAGTCTTTTACAGAATTTCTTTCTTATCTCGCAATCCAGGCTAAAGCTGGGTATACTCATGTACGAGAAAGGGTGATGTGTGTACTGCAACGAACAAGTGTTCCAGACACCAAAAAAGTTTGCCGTCAGGATCCCTTGTTTCAGACGGAAAATTTCTCTCGGCCGCCCCCTTTACTAAAGTATAGGGAGTCAGCCGCGGTTGTGGAAAACTTGCAGTCTGCATCTTTCAAAGATCCGTGATGTGTGTACCCAGCTTTAGTTACACTAGAATGTGGAATCTGTAGATCCCTAAATCAATCTCTAAAATGATGAGTACTGTAGGAATTTTTATTATGGACTAACAGTTAATTTGTACAGACAAGCTTTAAAGGAGATACAAAATAGTGTCACTTATTTGCTCCCAATTAAATAGTGTTAGATATTGCAGGAAAGTGTTATTTACGGTAATAAAATGTGTAACTTAAGAGTAATTTTTAAACTTTAAGTTGAGTTTGCTTTGTTTCCTTTAATGGCTTCTCATTATCCATAGATGTTTGTTTTAACGTTTCACTTTTTCTTTAGGAAATGAATTCCAATGTGGGATACAGGCAGCAGTTCAGGAGGAAATCAGAAAATGAAATATTGTAACATCTGTTTGATTATACATAAACCATTTGCATAGAAAATGGATTTGATGCGACAAAGCAAAATGACTAACAGATACATACTTCAGGATTTCAATCTCTATATTATATTGTTTCATGAAAATATTCCTATTAAAAACGATTTCATAGCCTGACAGCATTTGTATTGATTTATTTTTTTTATTTTGTAGGTAAGCAGAATCGTTTACTTTCAGTTGAGAGTAATGACTGATGCAGATAGAAGAATTTGTATTTCCATCACTGCTTAAAAGGCCAGTGCCATGTTCACATGGTTGATAAGTGTTGATTGAAATAGCCAAGAATTACCATTTTGGCCATCATGTGTGCACATGTGTCTACCAACCCATCTTGCCAGAACACTAAATAAGGTCAGCCAGTATCTGGCTTTGTTGACTTCCCACCGGGTAAGGGGGATTAGTCACTTTTTTTTGCTCCCATCCCCAAAGAATAGAATAGACTGCCTGTACAGGGATCATTAGAGAACTGCTGTTTGGAAATATTGTGTACTGACCAAAGTGTGGTATCTTCAGTATTGGCCCATGAGAAGATACAGTATAATAAAATATTCACTCACTTTTGTGAGATACTGTACATACATAATTATAGTCTATATACCCCTAGAATACCATTACAAGTTTACAAATGTAAAAGCAGTGATAAAATAAGATTTCTATATACCACAGCACATATAATAGCTTAATAATGAAGGAAATGCCACAGATGATATAAATGGATGTGAACTTTATCATTACAATTAATTAAATGAATCTTCCGGTTGCCTGCCATTTCTTCTTTTAATGCTCTTTGCAAGAAACTATCTTGCTTTCAAGCTGCTGATTTGAGTGCAACTGCATTTATTAATAAATCTTACTGTAGATTAGCATAATGGTAATACAAATACTGACATTTTCCGGGATCCTCCATAATTATTATCATTATACTAAATAGCAGGCAGCAGCTTTTAGCTAAAAATACATAAATAAATACAGTTTGGCTATGAAAATTGCACATATGTTTGCGCATACCAGTATAAGCTCCAGAAGTCTTTGACACTAGAAGCAACAAACACCATAAGTGAATAACATGCTAAGGCGGCATTGAAAGGAGGATGTCAATATTGTAACCCTGGAGCTATTGCATTCTACAATCCTGCTTCCTTAGCCAGTTATTCCTATTTATTATTACACCACAAATGCCAAGGCAAAGTTTCTGTTCCACAGTGAAAGACACGCACTCCCCAGACTTCACACCTGGTGCACTGGATCCCATGTTGGGTAACTAGCATTCCTCAATATATACCTAAACTGAAGAACTGGAGAAGACACATGCACAAACCAATTACAGACAACATACACAGGACCCCTCCCCATGTGACTTAAATACTTCCAGGTGAGTAATTAAACCCAAACCCCATTTGATAGGTCACTAGCTTGTATAAATATAATAAAGATTTTTGAGGAGAACCCTTTGTATTACCTTTAAAACATTCCCTTAATAAGTGTTCTATAAAAATACGATGTCTGAAGAAGTCACCAGCTCTTTCTGACGCTGACATCACTTCCCAGGTTTCACTGTCCCTCAACCAAAGGTCAAGGCATGCGCCATTGCTCTTTTTTTGATAAAAAGAAGAAAGTGCATGTCCTGACCTCATTGACAGTGGCGTCAGAGGAGAAAGACATTGGAGCTCTGGATCTTCAGTAAAAGCCTTGCCAAAGGATCATTTAAAGGAGATATAGTCCATATATGGGAAGAATAGAGAAGACATAGAGAAGTAATTTGGCTTGTAAAAGCCCAAGGGCTGGTAATGATATATTTAGAAAGAAATAATTATGGAGGATAAAAATACATCCGTGAGCATACTGTACCGACACATGCGCATACTGTGCTGACATCCATTGGTGAGAAAGTCCGAGGTCAGATGAAACGCGTACAAGTTGTACCTATTTTAGCTGCTCCTGTGCTTGTCTGGTTACTTGATGGGGTAAGTATATCCGTTCTTTCTGCCTCTTTGTATCTCTAGGGTTGCATTTTGATCTGCCACTGATCTGTGCCTTTTCAGTACCCCAGTGCCCATTGCCTTTACTTATATCTTTTGATAATTATTATTGATAAGGTGGTCTTATAATTATAGTTAATTCTTTCAATATATAGTAAATAAGATCAATACAAGATTCAGTATTACTAAGCAAATTAAGTACAGAATAAGGATTCCCTGACCCTGTTAGCAGGTTGTAGTGACATGTGAGTTGTCAAGTTTCATAAGAGTAACCGTCATAGTCATAAATGACCACAAAAGAATAATAAGTATAAAGTTGGACAGTCCACAAAGTCCAAGTTGGAACTGATGAATAAGGGGAACAATGTTTAACTATCAGTGATCTGGAGCTAAATTAACCATTGATTAGGTAAATGTAATCACATGACTAAATATGTAACTAATTAATAATGACATGCTAGTAATTGCAAATGGTATAAATAATCTTGCAATGTAACAATAAAGCAGAACAGTTCTATCTTAAGAGACACCAGTGTCTTGTGTTCTGTTCTCTCACAGCTGTGATATATGTGATATTAGGGTCTAGTGCAGTGTTTCTCAACCAGGGGTCCCTGAGAGGTTGCATGGGGGTCCTCAAAACATTGACAGAAATTGTATAGATCCACAATTTTGATGAATGCAGATATATTTTTCTACATATTTATCAATGTTCTGTATAAAGTCCGTGTTTGGTGTATTGATGTCTGAGAGATAAATAAAAATAAGTAATGTTGTAATTTAAGGGTTCCCAACCTGGTGTGAATTAGAGTGCATTTTGTTCAATAGAGATGGATTTATAGATCTATCATTTATATTTGTATAGATTAGGTTTTTTGATGATTTGATGACTGACAAAGGAAAATAATAATACTAAGAACATGCATCCAAATATTTATATGCATTATCATGTACAAACGCTTTAATAACCATGTACTCACACGAGCCCCATTTCCAAAAAGGTTGGGATATTTTTAAAAATGCAACATAAACTAAAATCTGTAATTTGGTAGTTTATTATTTGGTAATTATAAAATTAGTTAAAGTGCAAGTCCATCCATGAAATGAAATTTTATATACAGGTTCAGCACCCCACCCCAAACCTAATTTTCACATTATTAGTTTGTACGAAAGATGCACAAGAGTATCACGCTGGAGCCTGGGGTTTACCAAACAACCACACGAACATCCGGTGGGAGGACACCTCAGGGGAATATCCGGAAGCCGTTCCCAATCAAGTAGCGACAAACAGAAAAATAGATAGATGTACCTGCTACAGCTCAGTCCGTATCAAATAATCTGCTTCAAAGAGCAATTAAAATCACATCTTTATTGGTGCTAATAAAAACAGGTAAGACGGGCATCTGACACAAAAGGACCTGACGCGTTTCGTGTCATTACTGACACTTCATAGGTAACTCCACCTACCTACACCAGCCCTTTATACCCACAACACCTGCAGGACAGCCAATATCTATGGATAACCAACAGGCAATGGAATGAAAAGACTCCCAAAATGTACGAAAGATACCCCTGAAGAGACTTACCTGACCCGGTCCCTCGCCTCCTGGGCACCGCTTCCTGCTGCTGTTGCAAGCTCGTTTTGAGCACAAGCCACAGCAGTGAGGCGCTTCCTGGTTACAGCTGTCAGGTAATTGGGCATGGCATCACATTGCGCCTAATAATAACTAATAAGGTGAAAATAAAATTTGCAGTGGTGCTGAGCCTATTTATAAAATTTTATTTCAATGCTGGACATGCCCTTTAAACAAATGAAGAAATTGATGCCTGTAAGACACTACAAAAAAGCTGGGTAAGAGGAAAGTTTACCACCGGGTCACTGGACATTGAATTTCTATTCTAAATATAATAATATATAAATATTTTTACAACACATATCATATATAAAACAAACAGAAACCAACCAAGTGCAGTACAATTATTTATTGATTCAACTATTCTTAAGATTAATACTTATAATAATGGCCTCATTAAGATTCCTCAGTCAACTCATTTTAGCCTCTCATATTGTATATTAAAAACCCAGCATACATGCAAATATGGAACAGGCTTCCTGGTGTTTAACCTGAGGCTGGCCCTGGTTAGTATTGTATGACACCAAAAAAATAGAGATGTTGCATGCTGATTTTACAATTGAATCTTCCATTAACTATATGTGTGGGGTTTCAGACAATGCTTTATTTTTATGGTTATAAAACCCCTTTAAGGCATTGTAGCGATGCCTAGTAATATGCCCCTTCCTAGCAATGTGTGTCAGTGCAATATAAATAGTAATGATTGTAAATACACAGATTCCCTACCTTCTGGCATGTATTCCACGTACAAATGAACTCAAAGCAGATTCTATATCACACTGTGTGAAATGGAGCAGTAAATCTTAGTACCTCTGGCCTTATCCATTACTATTTCAACAATTGTTCTTTTCTCATATGATTTCCATCTGTTCAATAAAGAGCATTTTCAACAAATAATGTTGAGTAATAGTTTCTGCTACCTTTCTCTGGTAGAAGTTATTGTTACAGCATTACCACCAAAGTAGCCATACTGCTTAATGCTTAAGAGAGTTTTGACTGGAATACATAACGCAGATCTACAAAACAAATAAAGGTTTAGTCAAGCAAAGTTAAAGGGTATGTCTACCCCGACAATCAAATTTGGTATGCAAAGAGAACACCCCCCAAAACCTAAAAAACATTACATTAACTATGCTCAACACTCATACTACAAAGGAGATATCCTGGGCATTCTCGCCTTACTCTCTTCTGCAGGCCCTGGTTCTTCCAGCTATAGGCTTAAGTCATGGCAGTAGCTGGTGATGTTACAACCAATAACTGTATTCTCTGCGCTCTCTTCTGAACACTGCAAAAGCTCAGTGAGCCTGCATGACAGCTCTGAACTTTTTTAAAATAGAGGAGGGGGAGGGGATAGGAGTTGCCCAGCCTGTCTCCTTCTAGAAGTAGTATTGAGTATAACGATTTCTAGGTTTTGAGGGGTGTACTGTCTGCAAACAAAATTTGATTTTGGGGGTGGAAATGCCCTTTAACACTGTGATAAACATAGTTATGGATTTTTTTGGTTTTATTGGATATGCAGATTATTGGCCAGGTGTAGCACCTAAAAAACAACCAATATTACAGCTGACAAATCATCACAGTCAGACTGAATCCAGCTTCTGGATTAAGTAAATTGCCGATAGCAACTCTCATAATGTATTCACCTGAACAATTGATCCACACGCAGATTATGGGCTGGTCGATTGATTGGATATGTAGGTTAATCACTGTTTATAACAGACAGACTCCAATGGAATCTGCCATGTAATATGCCATGACTGGCATCTGTGTGTATCTATGTTAATAATTATCTAGGCTTTACACATACAATGAGAGAGCTAATACGGAATCTTCTTTGCCACTCGATAGGAGATTGCACAACCTGGGAAATGATTATTTGCATCTATAAATAAAAAGTTGTGGCCACACTGTAGATTGCTACAAGTGATGTTTTCCAATACTAAATAATCATGTTCCCAAATCCACCGGAATCCATCCTCACTAAAATTTACAAATGAGGTGCAGATGCAGTATGACAGTCAAGGGCAGACTGTATAGAACATTATATTGCCTATATGCCTTCCATTCAGTAAATAGCAGGTATACCTAATACCAGATAAGCAAACAGGCAGTCAGTGCATCAGCATAATCCTATTAATAGATATGTAATCCATATTGGAGTAAATCTATGTGAAGGATGCATCATTCCTACTGAATATCCACCATACTATGGCATGCTGGTTGCAAAAGATTTTTTTTTTTTTTTAATTCTCAAAAAACTGTGTCCAACACATTTTTATTTAAAACAACTACAGGAATAACCTTTCAAGGACAGGAAAAAACTGATAACTTTTCACACACAAAAAAAACATATTTACAAAGCAAGATACCATTCAATAAAATTTCCCTGAAAATAGTTTTCTAGCCATTGGGCTTTTATTATGTGCACTTTATCTACTGGAAATGGTAGTATACACAAATCAAGCAGAAGGTTTCTGTACACTGCAGCAGCCATGAAAAGTCAAGCCATGTTGAATTATGGTCCAGCATAGCTTTTTTTTACACCATGATAAGCTATTAAAAATCACTACATTTATTTTATTAATAAAATGGTTAACCTTATCAAATTACTGAATATTTAAACTGAAAACAATATGTAAATGCAATTGAAATTTAATGACATTTAATTAACTGAGCAGGGCTGGTCCTTGTTAAATACACCACTCAGGAGGGCATCACCAGCCCATGTGGCAAATTCCCTACTTTCTAAGGGAGTGGGAGGTCTTGTCAGGAAGATTGCCCATCAGTACAAATCTCCTCCTTCAGCCAATAGTCCCCAGGAGGTGCTGATGGTGCATAGGAGACATTGAGATAAACTTGTTTGGTTTACGCTGAAGTTACAGTAATTCTGAAACCCTCCCAAAAATGGCAGAACTATAGTTTTAATCTGCATGAATAGATTCCCAGCATGCAAAGCTTCAGAAAACAAAACAAAAGTGATTTAGGAGTATCTACAAACTACATAAACCATGCAGACTGGTGGACATGCCACTTAAATTGTTTTATATTAAGGTCTATGGAATTTGCACACTAAAAAGAGAGTGGCACCTAGAATTGTTTGAATGGCTCTAAATGTCAAAAACAATTTGTCCACAATCTATAAGAGAAAAAAGGCAACAGCACAGACGAAAAAAGGTCTTTCCTGCCATCCAGGTTCCAATTGTCCGTACAGAAATCTGCTAATATTCCATCTATGCTAAGGCTTAGCCTTAATCCATTGATGACACAGGACAAGACAGATGACGGAAGGTGGCCTTAAATTACTCCAGTGAACATCAGACATCTGGACTCTGTAAACATAACTAAACCAACCCCTTGTCAAAAAAAATGATAAAGACATGAGATAGTTATTACACAAGCTCTGAAACTGTAGCTGCATTATTTATTTTTTTTAATTGTTGTTTTGATCAGCTTCTTAATCCTTATCATGTAAAACAATTACAAAGTAATCTACCCTTGCTAGTGAGCTGCCCTCTCTGCTGTCTTCATCTTCTTTTCATGGCTGCTGTCTTTATCTTCTTATATATACTGCTACGGATTTTATGATTTACCATTCACTTGCACATTTTGTTCTAATGCTTAAATACCCCTATGGTGGACGGTTCTATCCCACTTTTTCAGCCCCCTCTACCCTTTTTCTTCCTGTGGTCCAAGCTTCTTAAGTATCTTCCAATGCTGTTTCAGGATGAAGACTTGTTCAGACAACTGAGTAGGCTAAAGGGTTTAACAAGATGAAGATCCTTAATATACTATAGTAGTGCAGTAATCACCCATTATCTTGCATCAATGTACTGGGATCAATTTACGGTACATGGTACTAAAATGGAAAAAAATGTTCTTCGCTCTCTACAAGGAGCCATGGTAGACTAATGAAACAACATATTTACAACATACAGTAACTCTGTGTAAAGGAAACAGCTCTAAGTTCAATTTGATCTGATGAACATCAAATTGACTACTACACCAGCAGTTCTTATATGCCAAGAGCCCTGCAATGTTACACAGCCACATAATGCTTTACAATTGATGTTAGGCCTTTAAAATTGTTCGAAAAGTGATCAGGCCAACTGTTGTCTGGAACATTGCAGAAATGTAGGCAAAGAAGTCATAGTGTATGGGCACCTTAAATTGTATCTTTCATTACATAATATTTAATGCTGCTGCTGAGTTATTACAGTTTTCTGCTTGCAGCTCCTCTATACAGCAATCCTTATTCTAAGTTGGTCTAGGTACACACATGTCAATTCTTCTACCTGATTAACCACCTGGTGCACTATTTTGGTCGATAGAGTCAGAATGTTTGTTAAAATATGGCAAAAATTAATCAGACATGTTGGTCATTTCTTCAACAGTGTATGTGATCAACTGTGTCACTTAAATTCCATCCGCCAAACTACCGACCAGTGTATCAACCAGCAATCTGTCTAAAGGAAGTACCATGCCTGGGTTGGACCATGTTTACCCAGAAAATACGTTAAGTTTGTATCTAATACAAATATCACAGATAGAAAAAATATTGAAAGGTGGTTCCGAAGGGATGAAAACATTATAGATGTGTTTAGTTTTGTGCCTATTTATGGTAGAACTACAAATATATTATAACTTAAGAAACAGTTAAAAGCTGTATAATAACATGGTACCTTAATGTAAAATGACAACATTTTCTATTTAAAGATTAGATTCTCGATGTTAATATAAACTCTCTGCAAACCCACAAGCGACATGACAGCAGGAATCTTGTCAAGACTGGTAACCCTGCTTTATACTCTGAGTCAAAAGGACATTTTTAATGCACCAGTTCATGAACATTTACTGGAGGGAGAAACAGGCCCTTACATAGAATAGAAGCTGCATAGCCTATGTACTGCCAAAGGGCAAGGATAAGAAAAAGAAGAGTTCATGTATATTATGTACAAAAGAAACATTCTACTTCCAGCAGAGAAGCCTTTGCTATTTGATCAGGAAACAGATGGGCCAAATACCAAAGTATATCATCAGTAAGGGGATTATGTAAAGCTGAACTGGCTTGCTGTGCTAAAAGACAGTGTTCATGACCAGGCAGATTTCAGTCCTATTATTACTGTAATGATACATAGGCTGGACCCATGGAACTGCTCTATACATCAATAACCCACATGATGGCTTGGTACCACATTCTCACATTCATTCTTTCACATTCAAAATTTCCTGCAATTTTTTAAAATGATTTTACAATTTACAAAAATCATACAGTACATGATCTACACTTGACATTGGTCAGTTACTGATCATTGGTCAGAAGCCCCACCCCCATCCCGAAATAATTTTATTCATTTTTTTAAAAAAAAATTAGAAGCTTAGTGCACATCCAATTAATTTGCTTACATCTTACTTTACCATTGTATTGCGACTTAAAAAGCCTGCCCTTCTCTCTGGATAAATTAAAGCAATTAGTTCAATAACTTGGCCAAATTATTTTAAGCCCAACAAACACTTCACGGTTTGCTTTATTCTGCTGGGTCCTAACTTTTAACCTTTTATACCCTAGTAACTTTTTACCTTCTTAGGAGACGTAATTCTCAAACTTTGTCTTTGTATCAGTACCTGCTGCTTGCTCTAACTCTCCAGCCTTCAGTACTTGAACACATGACCCACTGTGGGTGGAGTACACATTTCCCAGAGGCTTGGTCAAACCCCCAATGAAACAAGCAATATATACAGAGAAATGGGATATTATACATCCACGCAGAGTGCAACTAAACACTCTAGGTTTTTTAAAAACATAAATTAAAAGTAGAATTAAAGAAAACATAAGCAAAATAGACTGCATTGCACCAAGAGCATGGTACTTTTTAATGGCAGCTAATTAACTTTACATCAGGAGAGTTACACCTCTTGGTGCCTTGCCCTGTTTGTGTCACACCTTTCCTGCTACAGACAAGACACAAATCTGGTCAGACCCACACTTTCCCCTTTTCCACCTTGCTAAAACTATCAGTCCTGGTTAAACTGTAATAAAACAAAATATAATTGGACAGGTAGAGGGTAGCCACAAAACCAATCCAAGATGGGATAATCCCATTTGGTAATTGGGCATTTTTGAAAATTACTATTGGACACTGCATTCTTTATTAGGTGCCAGCCAAAATATTTAAATGCTGATTGCCTGATGAACAGGAACAGGAAATAGGAATAGCATGTAGGACTATGATGCTCAAACTGCATCTGTACAGTAAATGAAAGATATATCTATTTAAAGGCTGTTTATATGTGTGCTTATTGATAGGTGCCAGGGTAATAAAAAGGCTTGTTTAAGTTTTTTCATGTTTCCTCTCTCCTGTTGTATCACGGTATTGCTGTAAGGAACTCATCACTGCGTGCTTATATTATGTATTACCTGTGTATGAAATATGTATGACTTTGTATAATATGTATTACCCTGTATGTAATGTATGACATTGTAATTGTGTAAATCGCCACGGAAGATGTTGGTGCTATATAAATCAATAATAAAAATAATGTTTTATTCCCTTTAACAGAGAAAATATAGATTCAGGACAGAGGGAGAGATATCTGAAAGTTCTGAATGACATCAACGTATTTGAATTTTCTCAACGGCTCAATAATAATCCATGTTCATAAGTTACAATAAAAGCGTTGAGTGACTTTAGAGGTTTTGAATGACGTACATTATGAAATATACAGTGCATACATTTTTTTTTGAGTAAGCATTGCAGATAATTGGACTATGGATGTGTTACTCTACTGCCCTCTAGTGGAAAAATATAGAATTAACCTGAAGTAATAAGACACATATCCTCAATGGGCTTAATTGAAAACTCTATCCAGTTGACCCTACCCACGACACTCGATTTGTACGAACGGTCGTTATTGGGGGAAGCGGACGCTCGTTCGGAGATCCACCTGTCCGGGCAATAATCCCTGACCGAACAGCCGATGAAGTGCCCATACACGCCACGATTATATGCTGAAACGGTCATTCGTACACATCATGCGTCGCAGGACGGCACCTTAACAGACAAACACGGTGATTATACAAAGTGTATCTCCACCCTAAAAAATTTTGCTTTCCAGGGTACTTAATTGCCAACAGATTCTTGTAAAAAAGGAAGTACACTTTAATCCCACAGGCCACATTGTGTATCTTTTAGTTTTTTAATTTTGCATGAAGCAGAAAAAAAGAGAATTAAAGGAACATTTAATATTCTTATGACAGTAAAAACTGGAATAGAATTAGAATGAATCATTGGATCAATTGTATGTATCAATACCAGAAATGTACCCTGTTTAATTTTAGAAGACATCCAACTATCCAAGAAGCCATTTGTGTATATGTCTCTATATTTGTTGTTGTCAGTGCTGATGGATACCAGTAAACAAAGAGAGTACTATTAAATATAGATATGGTTTTTATTTATGTAATCACTATAGATATACAGATTTTCTATCGGTCTCTTGGCACTTTACTACTTTTACTATTAAATTACTTACATGCTTTGGATCAGCTGTAGTGGAAGGGGGCTCTAGTTCTATTGTCACAGGACCATCGTTCTGTATGTTTACCTGCATGTACGCACCAAACTTGCCATCTGAAAACAGAATCAAGGACATGATTAGGTTGCTAAATATAATATATATAATATAATAATAGCGTGGGGAAACTTTTGCACCTCTTATTGCTTCAACCCTATGATATTTTATCTCTGATTATTTATATTATCTGAATTCTTAAAGTCTTTTATTTCAGATAGTCACTGTATAATTTGATTTTGCCCCCTAGTGGAAACTATCTATATTTTATTAATACATCCAGTTATCATAGTTATTACTGGTTACAAACAAGATCTGTTTTGTCTTAAAGTCAAATTTGTATACAATTCTTTGGCCGTAAGAACATTTTTGGGTTTATTTGTCTAATGAAGGAACCACAACCATTCCGAAAACATCACCTAATAAAAGCTGATTCACTTTAGACTGGTGTGGTGCGCTATATTCATCAATTGCATGTACCTGCTGCTGGCTAGAGTGTTGGAGCACCCAGCATTTTTCTATGTTTGTTAGGATCCTAGTCCATTGCATTTGGTATTTAACAAGAGGAGCAAAAGAAATTTCTGGTGGTGATAGTCTGCAAAAACTTTTCAACTAATCAGTTCATTTAATTCTTTAAAGCGATTGTATTAAATATAGTTTCCTTTTTTGCATTTCACCTAACAAATGTAGAATTGATTACATTTTGATCGGTCAGGTCAAATATGTTTTTTAAGATCTTTAATAAATAATATTAACAAGCATATAGACTTCTTGGAAAATCGGTTAGGAATTGCATTAGTAAATTCTGTAGTGTAGGGGACTCTCTCCCACCCCCAACCGCTGTATTAGTTTGTAAAAAATAACCTGAATTTTACTTACACAGCCTCGTTCCCCCATCGTTCAGACCCTGCCCTCTGATTGCATGAAACTGAGAGGCAGCCAATCACGGACGCAGCTGCCGGCAGTACAGAACGCCGGAGGAACGGGGCTCTGTAAGTAATACAGCAGTTGGGGGTGGGAGATGGTGCCGGGAGGGAAGGAGGGAAGGGGGTAAACGGCTGAACTGAGCAAGCCAGAAACCTCTCAGAGGACACCTAGGAGGCAGAAACGTTTTCCTACCAGTCAGGCTCTGGGTCTTTACTTTCTATGACTTTGGGCAGACATTACAGGACAACTATTTGGGCAGAAAGGTAAGGTAAGGATTTTTAAACTCTGCACAGTGGGGCCAGTAGTGGGGGAGAGTATAGTTTTGGGGATAGACATGCCCTTTAAAAAGAAATCATACTGATAAAGAATTGAATATTAATTCCACCCTGTGGCTCTGTGTTCAATTAATTTTCAGTCAACAATGGATCAAAAAATTAATCCATGTATGGCTAGCTTAACTGTAATAGACCAGTATAAAAAGTCATCTGATTAGCAGCTAAATACATAAAGCCTGCTCACACAAATGACATAAAAGTGTCATTTTATAGTACAAAAAGGTTTTCTTTTAAATGTTTATTGTAATACCAGTAACTGTAATTGGTAATTGGGAACTAGGGCAAGCCCAGGTGTGAGAACCTAGAAGTTCAAGTCCTCACCCTCGGAACTAGTGGAGGGGGAGGGGTAGTTTAGGCCAGTACAGTTTCCCTTTAAAATCTTGTATCCTAATAAAACTTTATAGTTTTAGTTATATAAAGCTATATAGACTTTGCAATGTAAATTTTATTTAGAAACTATCCATATGCAGCAACAGAATAAATAAATCAGTAATGATTTGAATCCCTACAAATTGCACAGACAAAAAAACGCATGTGCTGTGTTTCAGAACTAAAGCTTCCTACAGACGTACGATTTTGACCACGACCTGCGACCCCGAGCGTGACAAACTGGCGTTTGGCTTGATAATCGCACATCTGTATACGTTCGGTCGGGGGTTGCTCATTAATCCGCTGTGGCGGATTAACTGAATGACCCCCGACCGAACTAATAAACAAGCAAGATTATAGGCCGAAACTGCCGTTCGTCACGTGTATCCGCCGTGGTATGGGGTCGGGGGTCATGGCCAAAATCGTATGTCTGCACGAAGCTTAAGCCTTCATCAGGTGCCAAATATAATCCACTGTTAGGTAACCACCTGAACTCCCACCGACACTCCTACTGCTCCTGTCAGTCTCCCTCACCTATACCATAGGTGCACATGTCCCAGAGATACAGAAGAAGGGAAGGCAATAAGCTGTTAAAAGCAGATACATACTTCAGTCCTCGACTCAAAAAAAAAATATTTACAAAATGGCAGAAATATTTTTACTCCACTTTAGTGTTCCTTTAGCTTAAAAATGCATGTTCACCCCGACTAAAATTTAACCCACTACTGGCTACACTGTGTAGTGTAAAAAAAATCCTTACCTTACATTTCTGCTCCTTATGGTTGTCCTGCAGTGAGTAGGAGCAGTCTTCCAGCAAAAAAGTTTTTGCCTCCTCCTTGTCATCTGGGGGGTAATGTGACATGTGCAGAGAAGCCCTTCCCTCCCCCCCTATCTCTCCCACCCTCCGGATCCCTCCATGCCTCTCAGCCAATCACAGAAGCTGCTGCCGGTCCGGACCCTATTTACAAGTTCCTGCAAACAGAGGACTGGAGAAGACAAAGGGAGTGTAAGTAGATTTCTGATGTTTTTTTTACTAATCTAACATGGCGGTTAGGGGTGGGTAGTGGTGCCCTACAATATATAAAAATTTGTTTTACAGGGTGGAGATACCCTTACTAACTGCAAGCAAAAATAAATAAACTCTTAGCGTACTATACCTTTAATAAGTTCAGGCTTATAGACTTTCCCCATCTGTTGCAAGAATTCTTTGTAAAATGGCTCTGCTTGTTCAGAAGGCATAGCCATGTGGTAATCTGGCTTGTTTCCTTTAAGGACACATTGTAGGGTAAACTGGCTAACACAAAGCACCTCATACTGCTTATCCATTACACTCTTACACCAAGGCTTCCCATTCTCATCTCCAAACAACCGTAGGTTTAGAATCTTCCTTACCCTAGAGGAGTAAAACAGTTTGATTATTAGACAAGAAATACTGTGACAAATTATGGTCTGTGCCAAAGATAGAACTAGACCTAAACTGTTATATTAGCACAACTGAATAAAGCTGGGTACACACAGTACACATCAGTGAAAGATGACAGACGGGATATGCAAGATCCTGTCTGTCATCTTTTAAAGATCTGCATACATACAGTGTTTCCTTTTGTTTCTAGCTCTCTAAAACTAGAGGGCCCTAGATATATGTTTCCTGTCATTTTCCTGTATATAATGTGTTTACAAGCATAAAAAGTCATGAGAGGGGCACTCTTCTGTGAATATACGTTTCTTTATTGGATCACATTAACACAACGTTTCAGGGACACACTGTCCCTTTCATCAGGTGTAACCCACATCCCACATGCACACCTTTTTAAAGTCAATCCTGTGATAGACCTGTGACAAACATGTCATACCACATGTATTAGTACATACATATACACATATCAAAAAATATATATCAAAAAATAGTCCAAAGTGCTCAATAGTCCATATTGTCCATATTATAACATGATGAATTTTTCCGTATGTACGTGTTGGGATGAAAACCTATGAAGTGATAAAACATTAGAACAACCTCCAACCTTTTTGGAAGAGAAATATACATATATTACATGAAATACGTGGTATTGTGCTACCTAGTTTCACCATACCTCTGTGCTGATCATAATCAAAATTAAACATTAAAATTTCAAGATTCATGCTGCCATATCTTTTACAGAAACGAAGGAAATAAATGAAATAAATACTTCTTCTACAGTTATTCATATGTGTCTTTTTCTTTGAGACACTAGATGGCAGTATGGTACACTTCATCCTGACTCAAAGTGTGTAAGCTCTTGCAACATTGTTGCCTTTTGGTATCTAAACCGTGTCTATTGTTCCATAAGTAATACATTTAGTAACACACCCATTCATAAAAAAGGGTTACTATACAATAAAGAGATTCTACAATTTCACAGGAAGCTATTTAATCCTGATTCCTCATTGAGACCCCATGGTTTTAATGTATCCAGCTTGTCTATCCACTTGGCCTCTTTTCTCAGTAAAGCCTTATTCATATCTCCTCCTCTGCTATGTTTTTTCACCACCTCCAGCGTCTGCCATTTCAATTGGCTTACCCGGTGTCCACATTCGTGAAAGTGCTTACTTATTGTTGTCTCATGCCTGGAGCTGGTACCATCATAATTTTTCACATCCCTTTTATGGTTCTCACTTCTCTTTTCGTTTTCCCTACATACCCCTTACCACACGGGCATTTAGGCAGGTATATCACTCCTTTAGTGTTACATGTAGAGAAATCTTTTAGTTGTATCTTGGTTCCTTTACTGGGATGGTATACACTATCTCCTTTTATAATAGAGTTACAGTTATTACAATTAAGGCACGGAAATGTACCTTTCTGTGGTGTGGTCAGGAATATCTGTTTAGTTCTTGTGGGTGGTGTCAGGTCCGCTCTTACCAAATGGTTACCCAGGTTCGATGCCCTCTTGTATGAGAGGAGGGGTGGGTTTGTGAACAATTTACCATATTCCTTATCATTTCGAAGGATATCCCAATGTTTCTTAACAATCTTGCTTATTTGTTTGGAATGAGTATTGTATGTTGTGACAAAGGGTATTTTTTCAGATGATGTTTGCGTATGTCTTGTGTGTTCTGTTAATAGTTCTTGTCTTTTGATACACATAACTTTTTTACACATTTCCTCTAAGTGATCTCTCTCATATCCCCTTGCCACAAATTTGTCACACATCTCTTCCAATCTTTGCCGGCAAACCTTGTCATCCTCTACAATCCTACGTACTCTCAGTAGTTGACTGTAGGGTAAGCCCTTAATCGTATTTTCTGGATGGGAGCTATCAGCTCTCAACATATTATTCCTATCGGTTTCTTTAACATACAAATCAGTACATAGTCTACCCTCATTGTTACATACCAGTACGTCCAGGTAGTGGATGGACTTTCTATCGTAGGTTAGTGTAAATTTTAAAGTAGGATGCATTTCATTCAGATACCTTTCAAATTCCTTGAGTGAGGACAGATCCCCCTTCCAAATGAAGAAGACGTCATCTACGTATCGGACATAACCTCTAAGATTGTCACCAAACCTCTCGTTTCCCAACACATACTTTTTTTCAAAGTCGGCTACAAAAATTTTAGCATATGTGGGTGCAAAATGTGCACCCATACTGGTGCCTTGGGCCTGCCAGTAATATGAGTCATGGAAACGGAAGTAATTCTTGGTGAGGCATATGTTCAGGAGGTCCATTATAAAGTAAATTTGTTTCACATCATAACCCCAGTCTAGTAATGCACTTTCAATGCTACTCATCCCCATATCATGTGGGATAGATGTATATAGCGATTCAACATCCAATGTGCACAGATAACTGTTCTCTTCTAGTGTCTTCAGGGTCATTATGTGTCTTAAGAATTCAATGGTATCTTTCAGACAAGTTTTTGTTCCCTTTAACTATGGGCTTAGGAAATGATCTATGTATCTCCCCAATGGTTCTAGACTAATTATCCCAGAAACTATGGGTCTCCCTGTGGGTGGTTAATATCCTTGTGTATCTTAGGCACATGTAAAAGACCGGTATCATGGGGTATTCACTAGTTAGAAATTCTTTAGTTGTTTTATCTATGATCCCTTGGTCTAATGCGTCCTGCAATAAGTTATCCACCTGTCTCTTAAAGTCATGAGTAGGATCATTCTTTATACTCATATAATGTAGCGTGTTGCTCAGCTGTCTAATTGCTTCCTGTATATATGTGTTCCCTTCCTTTATTTGTAATATAATATCTGAAGTAGGCACAGACTTGTACCGAAACGTTACACTGTATGTTTACCCTGTATGAAGCTTTACATAGGTTGCTAAGACTGATGTGCATGGTGTCTTTCTTTATTTGCTGTTACATGACCACTTACCTTGGCTGCCATCACACTCAGCATGTGCTAATATTGGACTCCCTTAGTTGTGTGCTGGTTCACCCCTTCGTCGTTTGCTGATGCTAGTGGGGTGAGGTATATTAGTGAATAATGTACCGACCTACTGTAAATTATAGAAATATTAGAAGTCCCCAAGGAGTTCTGTGACCATATAAAAGCATGAGGCCACAAGCTGAGTGCTTTTATATAGGGCACGGAACTCCAAGTTAACATCTAATGTCCTTACAATTTAAATTCACCCCCACCAGATTTTTATCAATCTCAAACAAAGACCATATCTCCATAATGAAAATACGATTTTTAGCTGAAATGTTTCTCCCCCCTTCCCAGTGACAGTGTGCCATCAGCCACCCCCCCCCCCACTTACCCTCCTCCCCTGGGACAGATTATATGCAGAGACATTCCAGACTGGCTACCCTGTTCGCCAACCCATCCTTTCCTTGCATGCAGACTATCAGACCTCATGGCAGTTTCCCTTCCACCCTCGGTTTAACATGTAACATGTTACAGGCCATCTGTGTGCACACACCCCTGTCCTCCACCCCCACCGCTAGGATTTCTGCACACAGCGTGACTGTTGCTCTGCTTGTGAGCACTGCACAGTGAGTAACAGGGAACTTCCAGGTTATAATCGGTGGGTGTGCTATCATGTAGTAGGATTATAACTATATTATTTACAGTTGGATCCCATAGGGACCATGGAAGGGGTGTATTAAATTACATATTATTGGTAGCTAAAAGAAGCCCCTCCCACCACTATTGTCCACTCATACGAGAATCAAGCTATCATATTTCCCACGACAATTTATAGAGGTAGACAATCAGTGATGATCACACAATATACCGTATATACTCAAGTATAAAGGAGGATTTACCCCTATTTGCAAGTATTTGCCACTTAAGATGTTTGAAAACTACAACTCCCAGCATGCTTTATTGCTGGAGTTGTAGTTTTCAAACATCTTAAGTGGCAAATACTTGCAAATAGGGGTAAATCCTCCTATATTTGTGCATACAGTATGCACAAATAAAGAAGGTTTTACTCTTATTTGTAAGTATTTGCAACTTAAGATGTTTGAAAACTACAACTCCCAGCAATAAAGCATGCTGGGTGTTGTAGTTTCCAAAACATCTTTAGTGGCAAATACTACCTCCTCGGTTTATACTCGAGTCAATGTGGTTTCCTTCTTTTTTAGCTAAAACTAGGTACCTCAGTTTATTCTCGGGACGGTTTATACTTGAGTATATACGGTATACAAATAATTAAAGGGTAGTCAAGGTTATTCATCGCTTTATTAATATTCAAATAAAACACAATAACTTTATAAAAACAGGATTAAAACATTATTCATCTACTGTGGCAATCATGGTAAGCCTTTTAGTATCAATCACATTTATAACATTAGGACATGATTTAAATTTTAGTTCGAGTACCAGGGTTAAATCATGTGTAACACCCCATCACTAGTGCCAGATAATTAACTAACAAAAATATATGATTATAACTCCTCCTAAAGTGATCAGTCTGACCAAGAGCCAGAAAGAATAGAACATCAAAAATCACTTGTGATTTTTGGAAAAAGACCAAGATCGTCTACCAGACACAAAAATGCCCCACTATAATCGAGAAGTCAAAATGAGAAGTACATACAACCTGAGGAGGAAGGAGGAAGGCCTCAACTTTGCTCCCACTAGGGCTCTGAACAAATTTAACTTTATTAAAGAATTTCACTTATTTGATAAATGTTTTATTTACATGGGTTACAATACATTAATGAAGACACATATTCTCCCCTAAACCAATTAGATACATTATAATAACAGGAAAAAAAGTAAGATATAGGAAGACCTGGGCTTCAATCCAGATCAAAATGTTATCCTCCTGTTTCTAATCCAAACATTAAGCTATTTGCTGATTTGATTGAGGGGGAGATATCCAATTACACGGGTTGCAAATACTCATCCAATTTAACCAAGGCCTTTAAAGAACACTGCTGCCTCCCGCCTTAAACCATTCTCTCTTGCTGCTCCCTACCTTTGGAACTCTCTCCCTCTCTCGCTTCGCCTGGTGACATCCATTAATCTTAACCGATGTATGAAATTGTATTTAACTGAATTAAATTTTTAATTTATCTGTATAATGGCTTATCCCCTTATTTGTATTTTATATTGTACAGCGCTGCGTACCGAAAGTGGCGCTTTATAAATAATATTATACATACATAAATACATACTTTCCACTAATGAAGAAATAATAAAATAAATAATAAAGTCAGCAGATAAAAGGGAAAAAATTGTGGTAAAGGGTGTGGAATTCTCCCACAAAAGAAGCATACAGGCAGCTTAAAGATAGGTCTCAATATAACAAAATCAAGGATAACCCTAATCCACAACTAAATTAGAACATACATGAAGTCCTTTCACAAGCCCTCAAGGACAAGGTCATAGACAAAAAGGAATATGAGTACCTATATATTAAATGCAGGAGTGGGAGGTGATAAAGGGTTGTTAACCATTGAAAATTACTTACTAGGGATATAAGATACCAAAAAAATCATCCTTAATAATGAATCTTTTTAAAAATGTTGGGATTTTATTTTAAATGTATTTTATTTGAAGGTAAATTCTTCCCTTAAAAATGTGGTACAGCAATGGGGACAGCATGCATCCCTATATATGAATGACTGTATATCTGTATCCTGAGTTGTTAGAGACAGCTGTTTGATAATAGTGAATGTGCCTGGGCCATGGACAAGATTACATTGACAAAGTCATTATCCTGTTGTAGGGCTCCCCTTAAGAATGGGAGGAATTTCATAGATTCCCTTTCCAGACATCACTATCAAAAGACAAGGAAAAAGACTACACAATGACAAGTTTAGAAAGCCCACAGCTGGCAATGACAAGCCAGCAGCATGCACCTCACACCTTTCCTAAAGGGAATATCCGTTGATCAATACATTCGTAGAAACCTTTTTAAAGGGTAGGTCTAGAAGCAATCAGCAAACAAACTGCATAAACAGGCTCAAATGGATTTAAAATGGAAAAAGTCATGATGTTATTCTTTTCTGTACTACACTAGTGTGCCATTTTCAGATTAACTGGCTTCCACAGATGTGGCACGCACAGGCCTTGTGTGTGGGCACGCCATGCGGAATTACTCTAATAGAAGTGCATGTGACGTTTGTGAACAGTATCAGGAAGGTCAGGTCTTCAGGTGAGGGGGTTTTTGCACGAACCTCAGTGACTAACTGCTGCAACGATGTCACGTCACCTAAGCTCTAAGCTCCGTGTGGTGAGTACCTGCTGCTTCTGCCTGCTAAGTTTTTACACACTAGTGGTCTTTGTGAGAGCCCTGCTTTGTCTTTTTTGTGCCAGCTGCCAAACATGATTATCACTCTCCACTGCCAATTTGCCAACCATTTACCAATCTCTGTATGCCAAGTTGGCAGTATCTGTGTCAACCATTTACCAGTGTCAGTTTTCAAACCAATTTATCAGTGTCTGTGTGTCAAGCATTTACCAGTTTGTGTGCCAACCCTTTAACCAGTAGTTCTAAGCATTTTCACCATTGTCAGTGTGGCAAACATTCAACCAGTGTCTGTTTGTGATCAATACCAACCTTTTACCAGTATCAGCTTTCTAACCATTTTATCCATGTCTGTGTGCCAAGCATTTTATCAGTCTGTATGCCAACTATCTTGCCAGGGGGCTGTGTACTAAGCATTTTTACCATTGTCTGTGTGCAAAGCATTTAACCAGTGTCTGTGTGCAATGCCAACCAGAGGAAGGGTGGATATGTCCACTGAAATGTTAGATTGCTTTGTGTCTGAATAAACTATAGGAGTTCTCCCCTTTTTATTACCTGTTCATCCGAGTAGCACTCTGGTTTTTCTTTTGGAAGATTGGCCCTTTGGAATGGGGTTTGAACAGAGCAGAGAAAACTAGCAGGTATGTGAGTGTGCCTATCCATTACTATTTTAGTGCCAACCATATACCAGTATCGTTGTCTGTGTGCCAAGCCTTTTACCAATCTTTGTGACAACTATTTTAACACTGGTCCGTGTACTAAGTATTTTTTAACAATTCTCTGTGTGCCAATCATTTTACCTATGTCTCTGTACCAAGCATTTTACCAGTGTCTGTGCCAACTATTTAGCAGTGAGCATTCCAATTAATTTATCAGTGTCTGTGTGCCAACCATTTTACCAGCCTGTGTGCCAACCATTATCAGTAGTGCGTGTACTAAGTATTTTTACCAATGTCTGTGTGCCAAGCATTTAACCAGTGTCTGTGTGCCAAGCATTTTACCAGTGTCTTTGGAGCCAAAAGATAGGAGCCCCATTACATTTTTACAGAGGTCCCAGTGATACCTAGTTATGCCACTGACTGTACAAGTCATTACGTAACTGGTAATGCACAGACAGAACAACACAGCATACAGAGATCTAAAGTAAGGCTTATGTATGTTGAGGTTTTGTCTGTTACATGGGGTTTAAAGTAAAGCTAGATCCGAAGGTATCGGGGCTTTATCGGCACTGTGTGTGGCCACTTTCTCGAACAAGTGCGCTGCCGCCAAACGTATGGGTCGGCCGATCGCTTGTTTGTAAAAAACTGTAAATTTCCCTCAGTCGCGGTAGGTTCCCTATAGGGGAGTCTGCCGCAGTCAAGGGAAACACACAGTCCCGTGCATTCTCCCTTGCAGATCCTGTCTGTCATTTTTCAAAAATCCATCCTGTGTGTACGCAGCTTAAAGCTTACATGTGTGGAGGTTTTGTCTGTAACATAGGGTGGTGCTAATAAATGCCAAAATTCATTATGTGATGGCTGTTTATGTTTATTCAGGGAAAAATTCCAACTGGCTATTGCATTTCAAAATTGATTTTAAAAAAGTTTTATTCACATTGACTTTCAGGAGCTATAACTACATATTACTTCTGCTAATAACTATGGGCATTTTAGTTTGTTGTTTCTCAGTGATAAGATATCGGCTTAAAGTATACTCACACATAGTCTATATCTTTCTGTGTATCTTCCACTGATATTCCCAATAAGACACAGATGCCTCTCCCAATTGAACTTATTTGCTCATCTCCCACTATAAAAAAAAAGCAAATGTGCAAATATTAATGAAAGAATCACAATTATGATTGTGTAAAAAAGTGAATTTCTAGATGTAAATTCCATTTTGGTCTTATCTACTGCAGGTCTTTAACACCAGCTACTGTATGTGCTGTCTTTAAAAAGCATGTTTGGCCTCCCTTCAGTACAACTTACCTTTAGCTGCAGGCCCCCCAATCTGCAAGATAACTAATCTTACCTATCTTCCCTGCAGGCCATCCTTTTCAATCTCCTCCAGCACCTACTTTAGAGATTGCCACCTCTTCTTCAAGCTACACAAACTCATTTACAAGCTTACACAGCTGCAGAGAGGCAGGTTTGGCCATGTTGTCAATAATAAAGATAGGTGAGTGATTGGGAAGGTGCACCTGTCAGCTGAGAAGGAGCCCTGAGTGGAGTGCTGGTAAGGTAAGTGTTGCACTGTTCCCCGGGTGTTCTATTCGTCACAGGGAGGTGGGAATAAGCCTTCTCACCTCCCTGAGAATAATAGGTACAGATTACATGTACTTGCCAGGTACAGGCCAGCAGATTCGGAACCAAGGGGCTGGAGTCTGGACAGACACAGCAAGTATAAAGGTGGGTACACACAGTAACAATAAAGTGCTGATACCGTCGGAATTGATGCTATCGGCACTTTATCGTTAGTGTGTGTAGCGCATTTCCGAACGATTGCGAGGCCAATGAACATTCACCGTCGGCATTGCGAACATTTGGAAATGCCCAGAAATTACCTTCAGGCCGCGGCCATCTCCCTGTATTAAAGGGTAGGGGAGTTGGCCTTGGATGGGGGAAAAGTGCAGTCCTGAGCATTCTCTCTATGCTTTATATAGGGAGAACGTTCGGAACTGTGTGTAGGGGGATCTCTGAAAAATGACAGACAGGATCGTACAGATTCAGGTTGTGTACATCTTTCATGTGTGTACCCAGCTTAACTGAATGCAAAGGGAGAAGAAAGAAGGGGCCTGGGGATCTCAGGCTCAGGGCTGTCACTTGGCACTTGCAAACAAATTTCAAACTAACCTGGAAAGGGAGGGGAAATTAAATTAGCTCAGTGATTTGCAGATGTTTCTGTTAATCTGACACAGTCTGAAAACTGTCTGCAGTTTTTAACGACAGACAGCGGGTCACAAAAAAATTGCAGGAGGGCTGCTAAGAGGACATTACTGGTTTATGTGATATACCATGTGGAGCGATGGGTCTGGGGCAGCTGCACCTGGACCACTAATAGTAAGCGGCCCAGGTGTGTTTACGATACATATATATGTATAAAACATCTATGGGTCTGCAGATACACAAATACAGTGACGATTCTGGGACACAGCACCCAGCCGTGCTCATATTTAAGTGAGTGCGTATTACTAAACAGCCACCTTCATTCATAGGATTTATATAATATTATATCTAATCCATGTTAGGTCCCACACAAATATACTACTGGTGCATTTTATTAACCTAAATACTAACACTTTGCTGACAGGGTAAAGATGCCCTTTAAAGGCAAAAGTTGAAACCCTGCAGAGCATTGCACATTCACTGCATTACCCTCCACCAGCTGCCTTGCACCATATTGTTTCTATATACGTGTAGCAGGTAAAGCGGAAGGATTAGCAATGCCCATTGAACACACAGTACCGGAAGAAATATTGATACTGTAAGGGGCGGAGACTCCATGATCACGTGCTTCCACTTCCATGAGAAAGACCCTCTATAGTTCAGGAGGAACTGCAGTCGCAGAACTTACATAGATACACTTACCAGTGACACTGGCTTTAGTGACTCTTTGGATTACGGCTCTCATAGTGACAGAATGAGGTTGGCAGCTGTTAGGGTGAAGACTGTGCTAAGCAATGTTCCCCGTTTGTTTCTATGGCTTCCTGGTATCTGTTCATTTAAGTGCGGCACTGCCCCCTAGTGGCTGGAAAGTGACAGACAAACGCTAAGGGCTGGTAGCAGCACGTTAATGATAGGAGAGAGAACACTTCCAGAAATGCAGATTGATTTCTTGGCTCACCTATTGTTGGACAGCCATAACATTTATAGTATAAACCTTTAAGTGTATATTATAATATTCGAATCAACATTTATTATAATTAAATCCCAAGCACACCTCCAGCGGTCTCGCTGCCTATACAGTTTATAATGTCTCATTAAAATGCAGATACTTGCATAGTCGGCAAAAAAAAAATTTAGGGCCACATTAAGACTGAGACCACACTATGACGATGTGAAAAGCATGCGTGTATCAGTGCGGTGATCTGCAGAAAAAAATGGTGATCGCATCGCATGCAATGTGGCCATCCACACTGACACGCACTGCAAGCACAATCGTTAGTGCATGAGAAAACGCGGCAGTGTGGCCTAGCCCTAATAAAGACAGCGTGGGAAGTCTGCAGCACTGACAGGTCAAATGGTAATAACCATAGTTCACAACCGTCCTGAATCTCGCAGAATTCTCCCACAATGGAAATTGAATCCTGATGTCCCATGTGCACCCTAATCCATGTTTTTTTCACAGCATGATCCAATTGAAAGAAGCAGCCAATCAGAGTCCGCACACACCCCATTGGCTTTTTAAAATGAGGGAAGAGGCTGTCTGGATGGACTGATGACCAGTCCAGTTGATCCAATTGAAAACCATTTAGACTTTACCTGGAAATTGCTCTAAAGTCTCTCTTAAGGGGATATTATAGGAAGTGGAAGTAATAATTAACCAGAAACCAGATTTGTGCCTCTTTAAAAAGGTATCATGTAAGATCTAAATCATTTTTGCTATGTCTACTAATAATACTAATAATAATTTTTGCTGTCTCTCATTGGGTATTCTGAACAGGTTCATCCATGTAAAACTGCTAGATCAGTTTGTTATATATAGGGACTCACTCTCTCTGCCTTGCTTCTAGTCTTTCCGGCGCTGGTTCGGCTCTTTATTGCCATCACGGCTGCATGGACTCCCATCCATATCTCCTCCATCAACGGAGGACCTATCATTTTAAAACGTTACCTTAACCTATCCTATACCTTTGCTGCTCCTCATTTCTAAAGACAGACTAGAACTTGAACTAGAACTTGAGCATTTTGTCTGTGTAAGATTCCATGTTAGTGTGCATTCTGGGAAGAAGGGCCATTACAGCCTGAAATGGCAGATCACCAATGTTAACAGCAGAAAATAGCAAGGGGTATAAATTCAACTGATTTTTTTAAAAATGAATCAGAATATTTAGAATAATTAGGTATGCATAATATAAACTAAGAATTTTAAAAATAATTATATTTTTCACTGAACTTTCCCTTTAAACACAGATTTTTATTTATTTATTTTTAACCCTTTTTTTGATGTATGCAACAAGAAATCGTTACCACTTCGTGCTGATTCCTCGTGCATAAAAGACAAATCAAAGACAGATTTTAGAAATATGGAATTTTATAAAATTATCGAATGTCGCATGCGGAAGCTCGAAAGTAGCGCGCATGTGAAGGATGTGACTTTATTTCAAGTTCTGGATGTTTGTATGTGTTTCCCAGGTCCCAGAGCCATGAACAGTAAGTTACCGTTGCTTTTTTAACCCTATTTTAGCCGAAACATTTCAAATAAGGGATAATACACTACCTACAGTTTAATATATAAGGGATAATACACTACCTACAGTGTAATATATATAAAGGATAATACACTACCTACAGTGTAATATATAAGGGATAATATGCTACCTACAGTGTAATATATAAGGGACAATACACTACCTACAGTGTAATATATAAGGGATAATACACTACCTAAAGAGTAATATATAAGGGATAATACACTACCTAAAGAGTAATATATAAGGGATAATACACTACCTACAGAGTAATATATAAGGGATAATACACTATCTACAGTGTAATATATAAGGGATAATACACTACCTACAGAGTAATATATAAGGGATAATATGCTACCTACAGTGTAATATATAAATGATAATACGGTACCTACAGTGTAATACATAAGGGATAATACACCTCCTATAGTGTAATATAAGTATATTATGCCACCAAGGAGTTCCCTGACCATATTGAAAGCCAAAAGCTGCAACGACTAAAGGTTTTGGCATGTGCAAACGCGAAAAATGGTTGAACGCAAACGGACACGCAATCGCATGCGCAACGGAAATCACAAGAATTTTCGCTTTCCTGCGATTTCCGTTTTAGCAAAAATCACAGGCGCAATCATGAACGAAAACGTGTGCGTAAACGCGTGAAAAATGCGCTAGTGTGGCCCAGCCCACTCCCCAATGACTTCAAACTTTCAAACTTTTACTGAAGTTCAAAAGTTCGAAAACAGACCGAACTTTATGAAGTTCGGCCATCTCTATCCCTTACACATGAATAATTCAACCTCTGAAATAAATACCCCTTACTGTTTGCTTGCTATGCTTCTGGATGCATCATGAAACTGAGTGATTTAGTGACCTGTACTGAGCCTGAGCATGCTCAGAAGAGGATTAGCATTCAGTCATTGGCTGTGATCTAAACTGTCAAATTCATAACTGACAGCTGCTAACTGGAAGAACCAGGAAGTAGAAATATGGACAACTGGACATTGTGTGAGAAATTAGGTTAGACTTATATATTTCAGATTTCAAACTATTACAGTTTAGGGTTATGAGGGGTCATTTACCTGTATAAGAGTTTTCTTTTGAGAGCTGGACTTGCCCTTTAAGGTTTGTGAGTAGATGTAAAATATTTAACCACTAATAACATTTTGCTGGAAGAGCAGAATGATTTATTTAAAGGAAAATACGTTTTTCTGCATAATCACAATAAAGTTAAAAAGCAACCTATGCCCATTATTTAGTAAAGACTCCAAATATACATTTTATTTGTATATAGATTGAAATAATTTCTGAACACAGAAGTACAAGGCATGACCAGCAGTTACATAGACCTGTATAATTAGCAGCCTTTGGCACTACCGGTGTCAGACACCAAATATACTAGACTAGTGCTCAGGTGCATTTTGCAGAAACCACACCTCATTGTGCCGATTGGTAGTTTTATCGGGACCATCATAGCCGGCACCTACAAAAAATGAAGAATAAAATTCTTTGTTGTGTGCCATGAGACTTTCTGCTAGAACTTTTGCTTGCAGGACAAATTCAGGTCCTTTCGCAATGCCATCAAATGACCTAGAGGAAAGAAAATGTTTGACAGTTAGATTGTATACATGATCTGTTAAATATCTATACACTGAATATACATTAAAAGGAAAGGGTTTTCGTTTGCAGTACGATAATATAGTCACCAATAGAGATGGGATCTGGGTCTGACATGGAACCCCTCAGTTTCAAAATCAGAATGTTCCAGGTGGATATGCTTGTGAAGGTTCTCATTCATCCAGGTCATGGTATATCTGTTGTATTCAATTAGATCAACTGGACTTGAAGTTTAGTTCTTGAAGACGTTTCGCTAGTCATCCGACTGGCTTTCTCAATTCAGAATGACTTGTACAAGAATCTGTGGCAATTATGTACCCTGGAAAATCCCAAGGCTAAAGAAATGAAACATCTCAGAGGAGCCCTTAAAACTTGTGGATATCCAGACTGGGCCTTTGTCAAAAGAAATAGAAGGAAAGAAAAGAACACGAATACCAACAGTGAAGGGGAAAAGCAAGACAGGAGAAAGAACATGGTCGTCCCATATGTAGCAGGGGTCTCCGAGAAATTAAGAAGAATTTTCAAAAAAACACCGTATCACTGTCTGCTTTAAACCGAACAACACACTTAGGCAGCAATTGGTACATCCGAAAGACCCAATACCGAAACACAAGAAAAGCGACATCATATACGCAGTGCAGTGCAGTGAAGAATGCTCAGATTTGTATGTGGGGGAGACCAAACAGCAACTGCATCAACGTATGGCCCAGCAGAGAAGAGCCAATTCCTCGGGTCAGGACTCAGCCATGTACCTGCATCTTAATGATAAAGGACATACCTTTGAAGATTGTAATGCTAACATATTGGCAAAGGAACGTGACTGGTTCAAGAGAGGTGTTAAGGAGGCCATTTATGTGAAAATAAAGAAACCAAGCCTAAATAGAGGTGGGGGGATTCAACACCAACTGTCTGCCATGTACAATGCTGTTTTGACACCTTACCCTGGGCGTTCCTATAACACCTCTTAGCCACTATCCAATCACGCCCTTAACACTTGGCTGTCATATGCTAATTAGAATTTTCCAGGGTACATAATTGCCACAGATTCTTGTACAAGTCATTCTGAATTGAGAAAGCCAGTCGGATGACTAGCAAAACATCTTCAAGAACTAAACTTCAAGTCCAGTTGATCTAATTGAATACAACAGATATTCCGGGTGGATAGTTCAGATTTCCAGACTTCGAACATTCAAAGCTATTTTGAAATATCCTCGAACGTTCGATAATCCTCGAAAATATGATCGGAAACCCAAAAGAAGTTTCTGATCGTATTTTTGAGGATTAGCGAATGTTTGAGGCTACTTTTGAGGGTTATTGAAAATAGCCTCGAACGTTCCGTTTTCGGATTTTCAAGATTTTCCCGAGATCCGTAAATCCTAAAACACAATGGATCTTAACAGTTTCAGTCATCTTTAGTCACCAACTGTGCCTGATTTTGCAGAACAGTTCCACATTTTAACTATTTATCATACAGGCATCTTCCCATATGATTAAAGGGCCTGTCCACCCCTCTGGGGAAAAATGAGTATGTTATGCAAAAAAAAAAAAAACCTGGACTTCGATTTGTTTCCAATAATTAAATCTGCTCCCAGCAAGAGATCTTATACTTACAAGTTCTGCCAATCCACCGCAGCAGCTCTGCAATCCGCTCTCCGCTTCTGGGTAAGGCAGTCAATGTGAGCCGTGACAGTGACGGCCAATCACTGACTGCCATTCCCGGAGAAGTCTCCACTGGCTGCTCGGGCCTCGGGAACACAAAAAGAAGCGGTGGATTGCGAACTTGTAAGTATAAGATCTCTTGCTTAGAGCAGATTTAATGTTTGGAAACAAAACGAATTCCAGGTTTTGGAGGTTTTTGCACAACATACTCCATTTTTTCCTAGAGGGGTGGACAGTCCCTTTAAATTTACCCACATAGGTAATGTACAACTACAGCCAGGGCCGGATTTACACCTCAGGGTCCTGTAGGCCCAAAGAGCCTAGCGCCCTTAGCTCCACCCTTAAACACAGACCACACCCCCAAACTACACCCATTTCTTCTTTTTTGGGGAAGAATATAGACTATAAAGGGGTGGGATTGGTGGGAGGAGATGACAGTCACCCCTCCAACCTCAGGTGCCTCTAGGCACTAAAGGTAAATCCGACCCTGACTACAGCATTGCTACCCAACAGATATTCAAAGAGACAGATACTGTACTTACCTAACATAAATATTTGTTGCATTGTATTTTTTTAAGGTAATATCACAGTCTGTGGGAGCAGGAGGGTTGTGAATGTTCGGTGGTAGATAAAATAGCATGGTTACATTATCAGCTGGTGTTTCAGTTACAGGAACAGGAACTATTACAGGCACTGAAAGTTTCATTTTCTTTTCTAAAAGGGTAAAAAAAATATATATTTTGTAAAAATTTTTGGCTGTAAAACGCCAGACACATTAAATGGCAGAACTTATCTAATTAGAGAAGGAAATTGGCAAGCGCTTCCAGGGAACTTATTTAGGTTTCTCGAAAATCCAATTCAAACCCAATTGAGTTAGAATCTTTTTGAATTTTTTATAGGCATTTTCAATTTTTCAAATGGAATTTTTATATTTTCAAATTCAATTTTAATTTTCTAAATTATTTTCAACCAAAAGTTTGGAATTTTCTAAAAATCCTTTGGATCTGTAGATTTTCGATTAGGCAGTTCAGAATCGAAAACAGGTTTGTTTTGAAACAGAGTTGAGATCTTACAGTTGAAAATCTCTTTTCCCCATTCATTCCTTTGTATTTAATACAATTAAAGTAAACTTTGCAGTTTGTTTCCTACCAAGCTTTGTAAAAAAAAGAAAACTAAAATTGCATAAGAGTATGGATTGGAACCTGTTACCTCCTGAGCAGCATGTTTATAAAAGTGAAGCAGTTGTCTGCTGAGCTACCAGAGCTAATATAAAGGCAACAGGTACATTATAGCTCCTTAACCCAGGGGTTGCCTTGTGGATAATCCTGCTCTGCTTCAATGCATTAAAGGAACAGTTCACTTTTGCTCCTTTAACATATTGGCGTGGAAAAGTTTGTATAAAAAATATGTCCATAGAGACAGTGAATATACGGGTTAGGGGGCATGGCCAAAAGGTGCGTATGCTCAACAGGCTTTTTGAAAACTACGTGGGCTGTGAGTTGTACTGATAACAATAAGAAATCATTTTTATTAACATAATCTTCTTACATGTACGTAAACTACACTAACTAAGAAGTATAGGTGTTCTGGGAGAGAAAAGTTTTCACATAAAAAATGAGTTCTCCTTAAAAGTGATATATCAAACCTTTTTTGTTCTTTCCATTCATGTAACCAAACAGATGCATAAATCCATTCTTCATACCCTCTTCACTCATTTCGGTAGAAGTCGCTACCCACTGGGTGGCTTCATATACACGTAGTTCAAATCCCTGCAAAAGGGCAGCAAATGTATAGGATGTTTTTACGTGACCACATAAATCTTTATTTCTCTTTTCGAATATCCAAGTAAAAATTAGCATTAAAGTGTATAGCCATTTTAAAGGGTATCTCCACTCATAAAAGAAACTTTTTACCATGTGTAGTTTACCCCATCCCACCCCCAAACGCCAAGTTAGTATTGCAAATAAATCCCCAAAAAGTTACTTACAGACTTTTGATCCCCCGGCACTCTGTTCCCTGCTCTCTGCTAGCCGGAAACAGCAGTGAGGGGCTGGACTGGCAACTGCGTCTGTAATTGGCTAACCAGCAGCCAATCACAGACGTGGCTGCCGGCTATTCAGAACGCATGGGGAACGAAGGTTTGCAAGAAACTATGTGTCTTTTCTTACAAAACTAACTCAGCAGTTGGGGTGGGATTGGGTAGACCACACATGGTAAAAAGGCTTTCACGCTAGGGGGATGCATCAGACAGAAGGGATCCGGAGGGGAGGGGGCTCCCCTGCGCATGTCACAGTCCTTAATAAGTTTGAGGAAGCAGCAGGGACCGTATGACTCACTGACAGCTCTTTGGACAGCTGCTTTCCTACTATACCCTTCGTGTGTAATTGAAAGCTGGAATTTGTAATTCGTACTCACTGTGTAGGATGTGGAGGGGTCGCCCTATAATATAAAGTGGAAAAGTCAACCCCACTGCAATTAATAGTGTATATGAAGATTGTTGATTTATACTATCATTTAGATTAAAGAGGGGGCTGAGACAGGGTTGTCAGATTTTTTTTTGTTGTCCACAAGCGGGAGGGGCAGCGATGTCATGGTGGGTGGGGTTGGGGCAGGCTGAGTTGGGGTTAGGGCGTGACCACTGATGTAGGCGGGGTAAGGAGCCTAACTGGGCGAGAGTGAGTGTTATGTGGGCGTGGCTGTCAGGGACGGTGTTTGGACGGGATTTTGGCCCTGCAGTCGGAACAATCCCATCCAAATTGAGACACCTGGGCTTTGGTCCCTGAGGAAACCCTAGGCTGAGGTGATATTGAGTAGTTTTAGAGACTTTGGATAGCAAAGGATAACATGAAACATTCCCTGGCTCTAGCTTTTCATGGTTTAAAGGGAAATTATACTGATGCAGTAACTGACTGCAGTAACTCCCTCTCCTTTAATAACATATATTCTCCAACAAAAAAAGTGCTGTGTGTTTCTCTTGCCATATGCTTGTCTATATTTGTATATGCCTTTATGTGTGTTTGGGCTTCCCAGGGGACTATGGGTAGAAGTATGCCTGGAAAATCATGTGGCCTATTCATTTTTGTCTCCTTGTATAATTTTATATCTGTTTTTTCATGCATTTCCATAGACTTGTATTAAGTGTGATCTAGACAGAAACAGACCAAATATGGATATTGTATGAACTAGCAAAATGCAACTTACCACAATGCTCACAGTTGGGTCTATTTCCCAAGATTTACATTATAATTAACATGTCGTTGCCTATAGAAAATGACAAATGGTATGGAAAACACAGCTAAATCAGAATTTCACACCCTGGGCAATTGCCCCGTTTACCGATATGGTAAAACCGACACAGCCCTGGATAGTACTACTAATGGGAATACGTTCTCTAAATCATAAACAACATATAACATTCTACATTCCAACAGTTTGTCCAGGAGAAGGACATATAGCAGTAAGAATCAAGTCAAATCAAAACATTCAGATGAAAACAATCCATAGTGTCTAAAATATATAGAGTATCCCTGTTTCTTACCTCATGTTTCTCTATCACAACAAAATTGGGGCATGGATTTCCATTACAAAACGCAGGAGACCTGACTGAACAGCTGTCAATTCCTAAAGCCCCATCTAGGGTAAGGAGGCTTATAAACACCACCAAACACTCCAGATTCATCATCGTTGCAGAGAGGCACGAACACTGCTAGTTAGAGAGAAATGTGTGACTTTTTATACAGCAGGAAAGGGGCAATGGCCTCTTTTCTAATACACTGGGATATTTGTTTGACATTTACATTGTTGTTTATTCTATAAGGACTTTTCAAAGCTCAATTGGTTTTATGTTTAATAGTGGTATGGGGAATTTGGCACCTTGCATCTAACCCTCTCTGCCCATATAATTATATGATATACTGAGAAAAAGATACTAATCATATAAAAGCTTAATTTGCCCCAACCCTTGTTACACTATTTTTAAATGACATTTGAGATTTCCTAGCAGTGGCAAGAGCAGGATTCCTAAATGGGTTACCACTGAACAAGCGTCGGTGAACACAATTGTCGCCCGTTTGCCTGGATCAGATGAACGGACAGTTTGACATGCCTGTAAATCATCACCGACCGTGTGGTCCATAGGAAACATTTGCCGCAGCTGAACACACTATAGCAGCGAACAGTCGGTACAGAAAATTTGTGTGTACCCAGACTAATGTTCTGTTTTACTGAGAAATCCACATTTACACTACATTATCATTAGTGTCCTTCATAGTCAGAGCTGTGACCCTGACGGTGGATCTGACAGAAATTGCAACATTTCGGTATTGGGTCCTAACGGGCGAGACGGAAAATTTCCATTACAGGCTCCCTTTACTACAGTAGAGGGAGCTGATTACATCGGACCATGTATGGGCACATTGAACAGTCATTCTGTATAAAGAATATATGGAAAATCACTCCTGTGTATATATAATTCTAAATATATATATATATATATATATATATATACACACACTATATATATATATATAACCCAATCTCAGCATTTACCTCAGGCAGCTGCATGGTTAATGTTAATACAGATCTCTATACTGCTGTCAATCACAGGGCAGACTGGATACATTTTTGAAACAAAAAACTGCTGCCTCTCACTCACAACTCCATTAACAATGTAACAATCTATGTAACAGTCTCTATAACAGTCTATGGGCACCAGGAGAGGTAGAACAGCAGACTGCACTGAGCAGGCAGAAAGTAAAGTTTTTAACCTATTGTCAGATGATCAAACGCAGACAGACACACAATTTAGCTCCTTCATTTTAAAGTAAAATAACAAAGGTCTGGTGGGGAATGGAGTGACCTGTGTCCTTTTACATATTGTTTAATGGATGTCCCTGTAGTAATAATATGTAATATATGTTTGTTTATATGCCAGTAGTATGGATAATTAACTCTATAACGTGCAACCAAAGCTCTGATTTAGTCATATCCTAAGATAAGTGGCATACAAAATCTTACGTTCATGGCGGCGCCCATTAATCCAGCTGGACGGATCCCAAATCACACTGATGAAAGCCGCTACACGCTTATTATTGTTAGCTGAAGTAGTCTTTAAATACCCAGAGGTCACTTCAGCTGACACTATCATACATCTGTACAAGGCTTAAAGGAATAGTTCACTCGAAAAGTGAACTATTCCTTTAATGTATTGATTGAAGCCCGGGGGGGGGGGGGGGGGGTGGTTGCAGTGGATTGAAACCACTGGAGTGGAGGCAGCAGGAAAGGCAGCAGAAACAAAGTCATTGGTGGTTGCAGTGGATTGAAACCACTGGAGTGGAGGCGGCAGGAAAGGCAGCAGAAACAAAGTCATTGGTGGTTGCAGTGGATTGAAAAAGTCATTGGTGGTTGCAGTGGATTGAAACCACTGGAGTGGAGGCGGACCACTCCAGTGGATTGAAACCACTGGAGTGGTTGCAGTGGATTGAAACCACTGGAGTGGAGGCAGCAGGAAAGG